>JARHVA010005251.1:827500-1005000 GCA_037957365.1 Torreya grandis | reverse complement strand
ATCATTACTGCTCTCTTCTTTTGAATGGGGACATTTATTTGCAAAGTGTCCTATTTTTCCACAATTGAAACACTTAAAAGGTAACTTACCTTTATATCTCCCAGATCCCTTTTTGAGATTTCTCATAAATAGGGATCCTTCTTTATCTAACTCTTCACTGGTACTATAGCTTGGTTCACGTTTTTCCTTTTTCACTTTCTTTGATACATTGAAATATACTTCATGCTTTATTGTATTTTCTAATTCCATCCTCATTTCATATGCTATGATAATTCTATGTAATTCATCCATATTCACTATGTCCAAGTCCTTCATTTCTTCAGTAGCTGAGACTTTCACATCATACCTCATAGGAAGTGACCTTAGTACTTACTGTACTATTATTGATTCATCCATTTTCTCACCTAGCCCTTTGATGGTGTTGATGATCTCATCCACATGGAGAAGATAGGATGCAACATTTTCTTCATCTTTCATCTTAAGAATTTGAAATTATCTTCTATGCATTTGAAGCTTTGCCTTCTTAACCTTGTCATCACCTTCATAGATATTATGATGTTTGTCCCATATATATTTTTTTGACACACAATGCATTACTTTTACAAAATTTGATTCTCATAAACCACACAAAATGGCATTCATCACTTTCACATTATTCTCACATGCCTTCTTTCCAGCCTGATCCATTAGCTAATTTGATGGTGCTATTTACCCCATCGCTACTGATAGCCAAATATCAAACCTAGATCCATAAGATATGTTTTCATATTTATACTCCAAAAATCATAATTCATTCCATCAAACAATGGTGCTTTATTTGTGGAGAAATTGTCCTAACCTTGATGACTAGCCATATGTGCTCCTAGGATCTACCTTCTAGTGGTTAGACTAATTCTGAAGGAACTACTCTAATACCAATTGTTAAGCACACGCTTATAATGAGAGGGGGTGGGGGTGAATCAGTATAAAAAAATTTTAATCTTTTCAAATTTAATCAACCATAATAACCATAAACATTCAAGATCAAGCAATTAATAACACAAGAGAACACAAGATTTACGTGGAATCCCTTTAGAGAGAAAACCATGACAAAATATTAACTTTATAAAAATATATAAAACATCCATTTTGTCATATAAAGGTAATATTTTTTCATGGTTTTCTCTCGAAAGGGATTCCAAGTAAATCTTGTGTTCTCTTGTGTTATTAATTGTTAGATCTTGAATGTTTATGGTTATTATGGTTGATTAAATTTGAAAAGATTAAAATATTTTTATACTGATTCACCCCCACCCCCTCTCATTATAAGCATGTGCTTAACAATATATATATATATATATATATATATATATAAATAATCGTGTACAATTTTTACAAGTACCAACCTACTAGAGACACCAATCCCCAAACCAAGCACTATCCCTACTAATTCATGAGCACCGACCCATAGGGGCACTAACATATATATATATATATATATATATATATATATATATATATATATATATATATATATATATATATATGTATATATATATATGTGTGTGTGTGTGTGTGTGTATATATAATATTTTACAATGTTTACAAGTACCAACCTACTAGAGACACCAATCCCCAGACCAAGCACCAACCCGGCTAATTCATGAGCACCGACCCACAAGGGTACCAATGCTAGACTATGAGGCACCGACCCCAAGCAAAATTGATTCCACTGTCTGTGATTGCTTCTTCAATATATAAAGGTAATATTTTGTCATGGTTTTCTCTTGAAATGGGTTCCACGTAAATCTTGTGTTCTCTTGTGTTATTAATTGCTAGATCTTGAATGTTTATGGTTATTATGGTTGATTAAATTTAAAAAGATTAAAATATTTTTATACTGATTCACCCCACTCCCTCTCATTATAAGCGTGTGCTTAAATATATATATATATATATATATATAAGATTTTACAATGTTTACAAGTACCAACCTACTGGAGACACCAATCCCCAAACGAAGCACCAACCCGTCTAATTCATGAACACCGACCCACAGGGGCACCAATGCCTAAACTATGAGGCACCGACCCCAAGCAAAATTGATTCCACCGTCTATGATTGCTTCTTCAATATAATGATGGATTTGCTTCTCTTACACTTTATCTCTTAGTAATTTTATTATATACTTTCTACTCTCCTCTCTTTCACAATTCTCAAATAATATTCTTCATTAAAATAAATCCACCCTTCACACTTCTTTTCTTAAGAGATATTTTATTTCATTTTTTGATCTTCCTCTCTTCCTTCACTCTCACACTTATATGATTTTCATTCAAATTGGATGCTTTTAATACTTCCACATCTCTTCTCCCTTATATAGCCTTTAAAGGATATGTCCCATCTATGAGGCACCGACCCCAAGTAAGATGGATTCCACCGTCTGTGATTGCTTCTTCAATATAATGATGGATTTGCTTCTCTTACACTTTATCTCTTAGTAATTTTCTTATATACTTTCTACTCTCCTCTCTTTCACAATTGTCAAATAATATTTTTCATTAAAATAAATCTACCCTTCACACTTCTTTTCTTAAGATATATTCTATTTCATTTTCTGATCTTCCTCTCTTCCTTCTCTCTCACACTTATATGATCTTAATTCAAATCGAATGCTTGTAATACTTACACATCTCTTCTCCCTTATATATCCTTTAAAGGATGTGTCCCATCTAAGAGGTACCTCTTCACTAAGAGATGTGACTGTTGACATTTCTATCAACATTTCTGTTCACTTCTATCAATAATTCCGTTCACTTCTTGAAACAATTCCCTTTGGCATTTGTGTTCATATCCATTACAATTCCTTTGACATTAATGACAATTATTCCAACAAAAAATTCTAAAGCAAATAAGTCTTCAGCCTTTCTATAGATCACTTTCCATGCTAGACTCTAAACACTTTATACGCACTAAGACTGAATTAAGACTTAGCCAATTTAACATGAACTTGATCTTTCAAAGGAACACTAGAAAATAGGAATATGGTTAAGGACTTAGGCTTTGATATTCAACTCGGTCTAGACTTAGGCATTTACACATGACAAGTGCTTAATTGCTTTAATACAATTTTTAGCACTAATATTTACAATCAAAAGATTCAATGCTTATGTGTGTTTCATACAATTTATGAGTTTTGAATAATGCAACATAAAAACTTAGGTAGTTTTAATCATTTTGAGAATGTTTACAATCAAAATATTCAAACTTTATGTGCATTTTCTATAATTTTTGAGTTTTCAATAATACAATAATAAAACTTAGGCAATTATACTAATTTCACTCATGTTTACAATCAAAAGATTCAAATTTTATGCACATTACCTATAATTTTTGAGTTTTGAATAATGCAACTCAGAAATTTAGGTGGTTTTACTCATTTTGAGCATGTTTACAATAAAAATATCAAACTTTATGCATGTTTCCTATAAATTTTCAGTTTTGAATAATGAAACACTAAATCATACATAGTTTACTTGTTTTGAGAATGTTTATAATCAAAAGATTCAATCTTTATGCGTGTTTCCTATAATTTTTGAATTTTGAATAGTGTAACACTAAAACATAGGTAGTTTTAATTGTTTTGACCATGTTTACAATCAAAAGATTCAAAATTTATGCACATTTCTTAGAATTTTTATGTTTTGAATAATGCAACACCAAAACATAGGTGGTTTTATTCATTTTAAGCATGTTTAATATCAAAAGATTCAAATTTTATGAATGTTTCTTATAATTTTTTGAGTTTTAAATAATGCAACACCAAAAGATATGTAGTTTTAATTATTTCAAGAATGTTTACAATTAAAATATTCAAACTTTATGCACACTTCCTATAATTTTAGAGTTTTGAATAATGCAACACCAAAACTTAAGAAATTTTACTCATTTTGAGTATGTTTACAATAAAAAGATTTAAACCTTATACATGTTTCCTATAATTTTTGAGTTTTCAATAATACAACACCAAAACCTGGGTAATTTTACTCATTTATATCATGTTTGCAATCAAAAAATTCAAACTTTATGCATGTTTTCTATAATTTTTGAGTTTTGAATAATGCAACACCAAAACATAGGTGATTTTACTCATTTTGAGCATGTTTACAATCAAAACATTCAAAATTTATGTGCATTTCTATAATTTTTGATTTTTTAATAATCCAACACCAAAACTTAGGTGGTTTTACTCAATTTGAACATGTTTACAATTAAAATATTCAAACTTTATGCATCTTTCCTATATTTTTTGAGTTTTGAATAATGCAACACCAAAACATTGGTGGTTTTACTCATTTCAAGCATGTATACAACAAAAAGATTAAAATTTTATGTGTATTCCCTATATTTTTTGAGTTTTTAATAATGAAACAATAAAAAATAGGTATTTCTACTCTTTTTGAGCATGCTTAAAATCAAAAGATTCAAACTTTATCCACATTTCCTATGTTTTTTCAGTTTTGAATAATACAACAAAAAAACATAGGCAGTTTTACTTGTTTCAAGCATGTTTACAATAAAAGCATTCAACATGTATGTTCCTTTACTATAATTTTTGAGTTTTGAATAATGCAACACCAAAACATCAATGGTTTTACCTCTTTCAAGCTTGTTTATAATGAAACGATTCAAACTTTACGCATGTTTCCTATAATGTTTGAGTTTTGAATAATGCAACATGAAAACTTAGGTAGTTTTACTTGTTTTGAGCATGTTTTAGATTAAGGTAGAAAAAGGTTTTGAAGGGGCCCTGAAACCCTTTAACAGGATCAAAAAAGATAAAGCATTACCATGCACCAGGAAAACCCAGCCTTAAACCTACTAAAAAGTAGCAATAAACACAGGTTATACAAGGATAACCTCAAAATCCAGTAAACGATCAACCCCCTAATATCCCAAGAAATGCTCTAATATCTATTTTTAGGGGTAAAATCCAGAATAGTTGCCTGTCTGCCATCATCAATAATCTGCATACTTTTTAGCTCTCTAGTTTTCCTTATGGGTCTTCTTCTGGGTTTGTCAAGAGAGCCAATATCCAGTTTCACCTTACGATGCTGTTCATCTCTTTTTCCGAATTTATCCCGAGTAGAAACAAGTTGTTTCACCTTTGTTTGCTAATCTTTTTTACTGCTTCTAGTTTCTACTCCCTTAGTATTCATATTTTTTCCACCCCTTTTTCTTTGGTTCTCATGAAGCTCCTCCAAAGGGATATCATTATCAACTTGAATCTCCCTAGACTGAGAAAGGAAAATATCTCCCTCTTCTGAATTATTTACATCTTCAGCCAATATTTCTCCTTCTTTTAGTACAGTATTATCATGATCATCTCCCCATCGCTCTTCTATCCTTTGATAGCAAATGATTTGTCTTGATAAATCCGTCAAATCATCTATTCTTTGTACAGGAATTTTGATATCTGATTGCAATCCATCTCCTTCTTTCTCTGAATTTTCTTTCTCAACAAAAAACTCGTTATACGCCTCAGTTTGTGGAGCTTTAGGTTCTTCACAAGAAGGCTCTTTATCCACCTCATCATCTAAATCTTTAGAATCTTCACTTTTCTTTTGTTCTTGTCTATGATCTTCCTTGAGTTTCCATTCTTTCTTATGCTGAATTTTTCTCCCATCCAAAACACCCCTCTGAAGATTTTTGCTTTTAGACAGATAGTTTTTAACGAAGTGCCCCTATTTTTTACAAGCATAGCAAGAATTAGGCAAATCTTCAAAAAAGATCCCTTGAGTTTTCTTTCCCAGCTTGGATATGATATCCACTTTTTCTGCGATGTGACTCAGATCTGCCACTTTAACATAAAGTCTGGCACTTTGAAGTTTGGATCTGGAAGCCGTAGCTTTGTCCACTGCCACAAGTTCACCAAAAGAACTGGCAATACCTTTAAAAATTTCCTCATGCCAAAACTTCAAAGGGAGTCTAGGAAGTCTTACCCAAATGGGAGTGATTAAGAAAAAAGAATCTGATAGATCCATGTTGGGCTCCCATTTTTTGATAGTAAGAGAACATTTACCAAAAAACCACAGTCCTCCACACAGAACCATATTCATGTCTTCCTTACAGTTGAAGATAAACAAGAAGAAACCATTTAACATTGGTGCCATTTCTATCTCTCCTCTAATTACCCATTTCCTTTTAACCATTTTTTTAAGAGATTCCAGATCTGGTCATGGAAGACATAGAAAAATCTATTAAAGGGTCTGGAATAAAAAACTTGAAACTCACCTTTCTCCTAGCAAGATTTTGCAGTCACTAATGGGAAAATAGATTTTCCATTGGGTTTCTTGCCAAATAGAGATGACCACTTCTTTTGTTCAGCATACTCTGCCTTTAGCACTTCTGAAAAAATTTCCTTATTAAAATGCACATTATCTTTCTCCTTTTCAGGCTCCTGCTCCAACACAACAGGAGTAGAATCCATATGGGAGACACAGATCCCACTAAAAGGATTAGAACCACTCGACAGTTTTCCATTATTTACATTAGCGACACATTCTGCCCCAATTTTTTTTTCTACACCTCCTGCTATCCCTCCAGGGTCTGTACCTGCTGCCTGGTTTTACTTGTTTTGAGCATGTTTACAATTAAATGATTCAAAATTTATGCATGTTTCCTATGATTTTTGAATCTTGAATATTGTAACACTAAAATTTAGTCTATTTTACTCCTTTCAAGCATGTTTACAATCAAAAGATTCAAAATTTATACATGTTTCCTATAATTTTTTAGTTTTGAAAAATGTAACACCAAAACGTAGGCCATATTACTCATTTTGAGCATGTTTACCATTAGAAGATTCAAACTTGATCTGTGTTTTTGACAATTTTTGAGTTTTGAATAATGCAACCCCAAAACATAGGCTATTTTACTCATTCCAAGCATGCTTACAATCAAAAAACATAGAATTTATGTGTAATGCCTATATTTTTTTACGTTTGAATAATGAAACACCAAAACATAGCGATTTTACTCATTTAAAGCATGTTTACAATCAAAAGGTTCAAACTTTATGCATATTTCTTATAATTTTTGAGTTTTGAATAATGCAACACTAAAACTTAGGCAATTTTACATATTTTGAACATGTTTAAAATCAAAAGATTTAAATTTTATTAACCTTTCCTATAATTTTTGAGTTTTGAATAATGTAACAAAAACATAAGTGGTTTTACTCATTTGGAGCATGTTTACAATCAAAGGATTCAAACTTTATGACCATTTCCTATAATTTTTGTGTTTTGAATAATGCAACAATAAAACTTAGGTAATTTTCATCCTTTTGAAGAAGTTTACAATTAGAGTATTCAAACTTTATGAGCATTTCTTATAATTTTTTAGTTTTAAATAATGTAACTCTGAAACTTAAGGAATTTTAATTATATCGATCATGTTTGCTTACAATTAAAATATTCAAACTTTGTGTGTATTTCTTGTAATTTTTGAGTTTTTAAAAATGTAACACCAAAGCATAGGTGGTTTTACTCCTTTTGATCATGTTTATAATCAAAATATTCAAATTTTATGTGTATTTCATATAATTTTTGAGTTTTGAATAATGTAACACCAAAATTTAGGTGATTTTACTCATGTCGAGAATATTTATAATCAAAAGATTCAAACTTTATGTGTGTTTGTGATAATTTTTGAGTTCTAAATAATATAGCATGAAAAGATAGACGGTTTTACTCATTTTGAACATGTTTAAAATTGAAGGATTAAAAATTTATGCATATTCTCTATAATTTTTATGTTTTGAATAATGCAACACCAAAACTTAGATGGTTTTACTCATTTTTAGCATGTTACTATCAAAAGATTCAAACTTTATGCACGTTCCCTATAAATTTTTAGTATGGAATAATACATCACCAAAACATAAGTAGTTTTACTCATTTGGAATATGTTTAC
Source organism: Torreya grandis (assembly GCA_037957365.1). Taxonomy (NCBI): domain Eukaryota; kingdom Viridiplantae; phylum Streptophyta; class Pinopsida; order Cupressales; family Taxaceae; genus Torreya; species Torreya grandis. The sequence continues at coordinate 997,044 of JARHVA010005251.1, read as the reverse complement.
AATTAAAATATTCAAATTTTATACATGTTTCCTATAATTTTTGTATTTTGAATAATACAACAACAAAGCATAGGTAGTTTTACTAATTTTGAGCATGTTTATAATTAAAACATTCAAACTTTATGTGCATTTCTAATAATCTTTTAGTTTTGAATAATGCAACACCAAAACTTAGCCATCTTTACTCATTGCAAGCAAGTTTACAATCAAAATATTCAAACATTATGCATGTTTCCTATAATTTTTGCTTGTTAAATAATGCAACACCAAAACTTAAGTAGTTTTACTCATTTTGGGCATGATTAAAATTGAAAGATTCAAACTTTATACACATTTTCAATAATTTTTTAGTTTTGAATAATGCAACACCAAAACTTAAGTGGTTTTGATCATTTCATGCATGTTTACAATCAAAAGATTCAATCTTTATGCACATTTCCTATAATTTTTGAGTTTTAAATAATGTAACACCAAAACATAGATAGGTTTACTTGTTTTGAACATGTTTACATTAAAAAGGTTCAAATTTTATGCACGATTCCTATAATTTTTTATTTTTAAATAATGGAACACCAAAACAAAGGTAGTTTTACTTGTTTTGAACATGTTTAAAATCAAAATATTCAAACTTTGTGCATGTTTCCTTTAATTTTTGAGTTTTGAATAATGTAACACCAAAACATAGGAGGTTTTACTCATTTTGAGCATGTTTACAATAAAAAGATTTAGACTTTATGCACATTTCCTATAATTTTTAAGGTTTGAATAATGTAACACTAAAAATTAGATAGTTTTACTCATTTTGAGCATGTTTATATTCAAAATATTCAAGATTTATGTGATTTTCCTATAATTTTTGAGTTTTAAATAATGTAACACAAAATATTATGTAGCTTTACTTGTTTCAAGTGTGTTTACATTTAAAAGATTCAAACTTATTTGTGTTTCATATAATTTTGAGTTTTGAATAATGCAACACCAAAACTTAGGTGGTTTTACTCATTTCAATCATATTTACAATCAAAAAATTTAATCTTTATACATGTTTTTTTTATAATTTTAAAGTTTTGAATACAACACAAAAACTTGGGTGGTATTAATCATTTCAAGCATATTCACAAACAAAATATTCAAGATTTATGAATGATTCTTTAAATTTGAGTTTTGAATAATGAAACACAAAAACATAAGTAACTTTAATCATTTCAAGCATGTGTACAATCAAAAGATTCATATGCAATTCCTTTAATTTTTGAGTTTTGAATAATGCAACACCAAAATTTAGGTAGATTTACTCATTTTGAGCATGTTTACAATCAAATATTCAAATTTTATGAGTGTTTCCTATAATTTTTGAATTTTGAATAATGCAACACCAAAGCTTTGGCATTTTTACACATTTCTAACATGTTTGCAATCAAAAGATTCAAACTTTATGCATGTTTCTTATAATTTTTTAGTTTTAAATAATGTGACACTAAAACATAAGTAGTTTTACTCATTTTGATCTTGTTTATAATAGAAAGATTAAAAATTTATTTGGGTTTCCTATAATTTTTGAGTTTTGAATAATTCACCACCAAAACTTATGTAATTTTACTCATTTCATGCATGTTTACAATTAAAAAATTCAAATTTTATGTGTGTTTTATATAATTTTTTATTTTTGAGTAATGGAACACCAAAACTTAGGTGGTTTTACTCATTTCAAACATGTGTTCAATCAAAATATTCAAAATTTATGAGTCCTTCCTATAAGTGTTATGTCTTGAATATGCAACACAAAAACATACATAGTTTTACTTGTTTTGAGCATGTTTACAATCAAAAGATTTAAAATTTATGTAATTTTTCTATAATTATTGAGTTTTGAACAATGAAACACCAAAACATAGGTAGTTTTATTCATTTTGAGCATGTTTACAATCAAAAGATTTAAACTTTATATGTATTTTCTATAATTGTTGAGTTTTGACTAATGTAACTCCAAAATTTAAGTGGTTTTACTCATTTCATGTATGTTTACAATAAAAAGATTCAAACTTTATACATTTTTCCTATAATTTTTTGTTTTGAGTAAAGCAACACCAAAACTTATGTAGTTTTAATATTTTTGACCATGTTTATAATCAAAATATCCAAAATTTATATGTGTTTCTTATAGTTTTTGAGTTTTAAATAATGCAACAAATACTTAGGTGGTTTTACTCATTTTGAGCACATTTAAATTCAAAATATTCAAACTTTAGATGTATTTCATATAAGTTTTGAGTTTTGAATAATGAAACACCAAAACTTAGGTAGTTGTACTTATTTAATCATGTTTACAATCAAAAGATTAAAAATTTATGCACATTACCTATGATTTTTGAGTTTTAAATAATGCAAATCCAAAATTTAACTGGTATTACACACTTTGAGCATGTTAATAATAAAAAGATTCAAACTTTATCAATGTTTCCTAAATTTTTGAGTTTTGAATAATAAAACACCAAAAATTAGGTAGTTTATTTGTTTCGATCGTGTTTACAATCAAAATATTCAAAATTTATGAATGTTTCCTATAATTTTTGAGCTTTAAATAATGCAATAAAAAATTTGAGGTCGTTTTACTTATTTTGAGCATGTTTACAATCAAAATATTAAAACTTTATGCACATTTTCTAGAATTTTTATGTTGTGAATAATACAACACCAAAACATAGGTAGTTATACTCATTTCAAGCATGTTTAGAATAAAAAGATTCAAATTTTATGCATGTTTCTTATAAATTTTTAGTTTTAAATAATGCAACATAAAAACATAGATAGTTTTACTCATTTTGAGCATGTTTGAAATTAAAAGATTCAAACTTTATGCATGCTTCATATAATTTTTTAGCTTTGAACAATGTAACACCAAAACATAGGAAATTTTACTGATTTTGAGTATGTTTACAATAAAAATATTCAAACTTTATATGTGTTTCCTATAATTTTTGTGTTTTTAAAAATGCAACACCAAAAATTAGGTGGTTTTACTCATTTTAAGCATATTACAATCAAAAGAATCAAAGTTTGTGTGCTTTTCCTATAGTTTTTATGGTTTGAATAATTCAACACTAAAACTTAGGTGGTTTTACCCATTTTGAGCATGTTTACAATCAAAATATTCGAAATTTATTCTTGTTTCCAACAAGTTTTGAATTTTGAATAATACAACACCAAAAGATAGGTAGTTTTACTCATTTGGAGCATGTTTACAATCAAAATTTAAAATTTGTGTTTCCTATTATTTTTGAGTTTTGAATAATGCAACACCAAAATTTATGTGTTTTTGGTCATTTTGACCATGTTTACAAGCAAAGTACTAAAAATTTATGCATGTTTCCAATAAGTTTTTAGTTTTTCATAATGCAATACCAAAACATAGGCAATTTTACTCTCTTGGAGCATGTTTACAATAAAAAAATTCAAAATTTATGTGTGTTTCCTTTATTTTTTGAGTTTTGACTAATGCAACAACAAAATTTAAGTGGATTTACTCATTTTGAGCATGTTTACAACCAAAATATTTAAAATTTATGTGTGTTTCCTATAGTTTTTGAGTTTTAAATAATACAACACCAAAATATAGGTAGTTTTGTTTGTTTTGAGGATGTTTTCAATCAAAAAATTCAAAATTTATGTATGTTTCCTATAATTTTTGAGTTTTAAAAAATGTAACACCAAACCATAGGTGATTTTTGTTGAATTGGCCATGATCTTAGATCCTTGCATAAAATATAGAGTAAATCTATGTATGGTAAAATGAAATCATAGACAAGTTATAGATGAAGAGGCTTGTCTTTACATAATAATATTAGAAAATATTATCTGCTTGCATAAAATCACATTAACCTTGCTTACCTTATTAAATAAAAAGTGGGGTACATATAAGCAAAATTAGGGTAACATGAAAAATCCTCTAATTTTCCTAGTTAAATAATTATATTAAAATGAAATTATCCTATTTTACCCTTTTAGAACTAACCTAAGGAAGCTTAATTGACATAGAATGGCCATAAGGCCATGTAGAAAAAAGGTAATGAGAAAAAACACTACACAAACACACCATTAAGCGTAGCTTAGGTGAGATGAGAATTGGGTCCTGACTTTAAAATCTTGATGAGGTACCCAAGTATATAGTGAAGAACCTATATAGGAGGAAGAAGAAGGTGGAACAATTTTAACCCTAATGATATCTCATAGATGAACAAATTTACTCTCTATGAAAGGCTTGGTCAAAATATCTACAATCTACTTTGATGTTGGATAGTACCAAAGATTAATTACTTACTTGTTGATAAGTTCCTTAATGAAGTCCATGTGAATCTTTATGTGTTTGGTCCTTTGATGGATAACTAGATTCCTAAAAATTTAGATAGTGCTTTGGTTATCATAGTAAATGATTGTTGGCTTATGAAACTAGATACCAAATTTAGTGAGAATCCCCTGAAGCTAGAATGCCTTAATGGTGACATTGATAGCCCCTATATATTATACATCAATAGATGATAAAGCAATTACATGTTGCTTCTTGCTTTACCAAATTCTTAGATCTAAACCAAGTGAAAAACTGTAGCCTAAAGTGGATGTCCAACTCTAAATATCTCTAGCCCAATCTAAATTTATGTATCTAATCAAATCAACCTCTATTCTTAATTCATAGTGTATCCCATAGTTCTATGAACCCTAAATGTCATGAAGAATTTTCTTAGATAATTTCTAATGTAATTCATGTGGATCATACATAAACCAAGAGACCATGCCAACTACATAAGATATGTTAGGTCTAGTGTGTGTGAGATAGATAAGACTACCCATAAGTTGTTGATATGGAGTTACATCAACCAATGGTGTAGGACAATCAACCTCAAGCTTCACACCAGACAAGAAGGGAGTAAGAACTAGCTTACAATCAACCATGTTAAACCTCATAAAAAATTTAAGAGAATACTTGGATTGTGATAAATTTATTCTAGAATCTAATTGAATGATTTTAATCTTGAGAAATTAATAAAATAATCCCATGTTTGTCATTGAAAATCTATCTAAACTTATATTTTTTACTATTAATATGGATGATCATGAGCTCCTTGTAATCAACAAGTCATCCACATAGAGAACTATGATCAACAAAGAATCATCCTACCATAGTATGTATAAATTTTAATCTGAGTGGCATTTGGTGAACCTAAATGTAAGGAGAAAGGAGTCCATCTTAGCATACCATGCTCAAAGGGCCTATTTGAGTTCATAGATATTTTTTTGAGTTTGCAAACCAAAAAGGAATTTTCCACAAAGCCTTTTGGTTACTCTATGCATATCTCTTCTTTGAGATCACCATGAAAAAAAACACTCTTGATGTCCATTTGGTGAACATCCCAATGATGTAGGACTATGATGGCTAGAGTGAGTTTGATAGACATCATCTTGAATATAGGAGAAAATGTCTTAGTGTAGTATGTGCTAGGCACTTGAGAAAATACTTTTGTTTTAGATTAGAGGTAAAAGTAGGTTTTGAAGGGGCCCCGAAACCCTTTAACAATGAGCAAAAAAAGAGCAAACTAAGTCCACAGGCAACGCCTTAAAACACTACATAGAGGTAGTAAAAATAGAAAAAGAAGGGTCCAAAAACCCTTGAGATACAGCCGAACAAGGCCCAAAAAACAAAAGTCTGAAAGAACAACTAACTGAAAACTAGCAAAAAAACCAGAGATCAGTACCAGTTTCATCACCGAAAAAAAGACCGGATTATTCATCCAGTTCTAGGATCAACTTCATGGCTTCTTTTTCATTCAAAGCAATTTCCCGAGTGGCAGCCTCCAGCAAGTCTCCTTTTTGAGTGTCTTTCTTTCTGGAACTTTGCCTTGTCCTCTTGCAAGGGCCCTCTATTACTTTCGTCTCCTCATTGGTACGTTTCCCAATATTGATAGCAGCTGCACAAAAGTTAGATGTTACTTCATCCATTTTCTTTCTATTATCCTTTATAAGCTCCCAGAGGTTGTTTTCATAAACTTTAAGCTTCACAGGGATCTGGCTTAACTGATTCTCCATGTCATTTACTTTATTCCAAGCAGCTTTCATTGATTCTTCCAATGTTTTCACTTTTTTCTTTAGATCAATGATCTCCCTACACAACCAGGCATCTAATTGGGAAGAACACTCAGCTTTACTATTAACCCAAATCAAAGGGGTGTGTTTTTCTTCATTCTATTTCTTCCCTTTCCAGTCCTCAGCCTTTTCGTTTGGGCTATTTCTAGCTTCTTCAAAGAAGTCTTCTTGGCTCTTTAATTCCCGCTCATTGAGTCCTTCTTCAATTTCCATCTCCATGTTTTGAATATTTTCCTGAACTGGGATTTCCATTTCATTCTTTGACATTGGGTCCTCACCAAAAACATCCTGTACAGTGTCATCCGCCTCGTCTTTCTGGTCTTCCTCCTTCTCTTCTGTTCTGGTAACAGAGTCCTCCTCAGTATTGTCTTTATCTTTTTCCATATCCGCAGGTCCTTCTTCATCATTACGAGAGTTGGTTTCCCAACTCTCTGTTACATCTTCTTCCACCCGTTTTTCCTCCATGGGTTCTCCAATTCTCTCCCGACCCCTATCTCATGCTGCATTCTGTGTATTGGGATTAGGGGTCTTAATTTTTCCTCTTCTGCTTTCATTATCATCCTTTTTATTCCCTGTCAACTTGTTTTTCCCCTGTTTGGGGTTCTTAACTAGTGCCCTATTCTTACAAAAGCCTTCAATGAGCAGAATAAGGCGTTCGTGAAGAATAGGGCACAAGTCTTTCTTCTTATGAGCATAAAGGCTTTGAATCAGGGAGTAGCGAAGGTAGAAAGGAAAAGATATTCTTACCTTATACCTGAAGTGGTTGAGGAAGACGAAGTGGAACTTATGCACTCATTTACTTCTACCATCCAGGATGAAATATTCCCTGATATAGCTTAGGACGTCCCTCCAAATCCCTTTTATTTGGTCCAACTCATAAAAATCCCCATTTTTTACTATTTTCTGCTCCTCCTCATCCGTTTTGGGGAATTTTCAGAATGCTTCGTTCGATATGCTGGTTTGCTTTGAAAATTTGATTCCTTCCATAGACAACCCTGTAACCTCGGCGAGAAAATCCTCAGTTAGATTGATAGTAACGCCATGAAGGGTGACCCTGTCGTCAGACCAATTTTTAAAGAAGGCCGTTGTGATGTACGGTTTAGAACCGTGAAGCCTTTCCATGTAATTTGTGACATTTCCTTTCTACAGGATTCTCCATACTTGGTGTTTCTCTCTCCATGCTGCACAACTCTTGGGTTCCTGTTTACGGGGTTCACCCTTTCTTTCACGCGCCACGCTCATTTTCTTAGAATCCCGTTTGCTATTGATGTTACCCTGGTTCCTGTTGCTGTCAAATTGATTTGGATGTCGAATTAGTTTATGGCATTTCAAGGTCCATTTCTCCCTCTTGAGGGCTTTGCTTTTTGATAATTGGGTTTCTTTCCCCATACTGCCACTCCTCCTACTCATTAAGATTTTGATACGCTCCAATCCTTCCTTCATTCGCATGTGTGCCATCCAGAAGAATGATCGCCTTGAAGTCCACGTTCCTTTCTAAGGTTTCATCCCACCTCACTTTATGCCCCTCCCGGACAGCACAATTTGTAAGCCAATCTGCGGCACCATTGGCTTCATGGTAGGTATGGGTGATCTTTATTTCTTTGAATTTCTTCATAAGAATTTTCATCTCCTTAACCTTGTCTTCTATGGTCCATGACACTGAATTCTTGTTATTAAGGATATTAATAACATTCAATGAATCCCCTTCGAGCCATAATTTAGAATATCCTGAATCCACAGCTAATTTAAGGGTCTGAAGAGTAGCTGTAGCTTCAGCAATATGGCAGTTTGATATACCTATGGGAATTGCAATAGCATCTATAACCATTCCCACATGGTTTCTCAGAACACCACCGCAACCAGCCTTACCCGGGTTTCCTTTTGCTGCACCGTCAAAGTTACCTTTAATCCATTCTTGAGGCAGACTAATCCAAGTCACATCAGATCTGGGGTTATCATGTTTACCGAGAGTAATGTCCTTCCTCAGGGGATTATCCACATTAAGGTTAGAGCTTGGATTTTTATGAGAAAAAAAATTTTCCTTTAGAGCTCTAATGATGTTCTGGCCAACCACCCATCCAGGGAGCTCTTTGTTTCTGAATATTCGGTTATTTCTTTCCTTCCATATTCCCCACCAGATATGGGGAAGAGTAATTTTCCATAAGAAGATAACTTTAGGATTATTTGAAGGGCAATACCAGCTTTTAAGAGAAAGTTCAACATTTTTTTGATGAACCCAGGTAATACCCCACATATTGAGAACCTCCTTCCAAACAAGCTGAGTGAAGGAACAATTCACAAACAGATGATCTCTATCTTCAAGGTCTCTCTTACACAGAATACACCTGTTAACAATATTGATTCCTCGTTTATGTAAATTATCCAGAGTCAAAATTTTGTTTTGGAGGAGGGTCCAGGAAAAGAACTTGATTTTAGGGATGAGCCCCTTGATCCAGGCTCTAGTCCAAATCGGTTTTCTGCCATTTCCTTTAGAGATGAAGAGGGAAGAGACTTTAAACTATCCACTTGGCTCTTGATACCAAACAATTTTATCTTCTTGGTTAGGATTTAGGGATATTGCATTTAGGGATAATTGAATTTCCTTGAGATCTTGATCATAGTCAGTGAGGTTTACCCAAGTGTTGTTCTGCCAATAATGATTAACCATAGTGCCCACTCTTTGTTTACATCTTTCTATTACATCTTTATCTTGAATTTCTTCCTGTAAAGGTTTATCTCTTACCCAGGTATCTTCCCAAAATTTCACCTTTTTACCATTAGCAACTTTCCATGCACTTCCTTCTTCAAGAACATGTTTTGTTCCCTGGACTGCCCCCCAAATAGCAGACGGATAAGAAATATCTGGAGTGGAAAAGAAATCATGGATTGACTGTGCCTTAAATAAATACTTATGCATCCATATTTTACTCCATTCATTATTTTCTTGAAAAACCCTCCACCCCTGTTTAGCTAGAAGGGCAGTGTTCATACTTCTTATTTTCCTTATGCTAAGTCCACCATCCTTAATCGGTTTGCATATGTTATCCCATGCAATAAGTGGCATTCTCCTTTTCTCTTCAGATCCAGACCAAAGAAAGTTTCTTTGGATTTTTTCAATTGCTTCAGCAAATTTGGAGGGGATTTTGAAGAGACTCTACGCATACGTAGGTATACTTTGAAGACTAGCTTTGAGGAGAGTTAACTTTCCTCCTTGACTAAGAAGACAGCCTTTCCATCCCGCTAACTTCTTACTGAATTTATTAATAAGACCTTCCCAAAAAGCTTCAGGGGCTTTCAAACCAAAAGGGAGACCAAGGTAAATGGAGGGAAAAGATCCTATAGAACAATCAAGAATTCTAGCAATTTTGTTCTGTCTATAAACAGGGGTGTTATTAAAGAAAACTGCACTCTTATTCTAATTAATCAGTTGTCCAGAAGCAGAGGTATACAGATTAATGGCTTCCTTAAGAGTTCTTGCTTCAGTGACTTCAGACTGACCCATAAAAATAGTATCATCCACAAATTGCTCATGAGAGAAAATTAAATGATGCGAAGAGGGTCTCAGACCTTTGTACTATCTTCTTAGAACCAAGTCCCCAAGGTAGCGACCCATGATATCTACCATGATAATGAACAGGACAGGGGATATAGGATCCCCTTGTCTTAATCCCCTAGACGGTTTGAAAAAATGAGACGAGGTCCCATTAACCAACACAGCTATAGAAGTTGTTGATATCAACTGTTTGATTATATCAACCACTCTTTTTTCAAATCCGAAGGCAATAAGGCTTTTAGAAAGGAAAAGCCAATCTACCCTATCATATGCTTTAGCTATATCCACTTTCATCAAGAACCCCTCAGTGTTGGATTTGAGAAGTGAATGAATATTCTCATGCACCATTATAACTGAATTGAGGATTTGTCTGCCAGGAATGAAACCATTTTGCTGCTCAGCAATGATTGAGGGGATCACAAGGATTAGTCTGGTCGTTAGTACTTTAGAAATGATTTTATAGAGGGATTTGCATAGACTAATCGGCCTGAACTGATCAGGACTATCCGCACCTGCTTTCTTAGGGATAAGGCAAAGAAAAGTGGCATTTATTTCCTTCAGCATCTGTTTAGCCCCAAAAAACTCCTTCACCGCATTACTAACATCCTCTCCTATAAATTTCTAGAACTTTTGAAAAAAGAACATGGGGAAACCATCTGGTCCTGGAGCTTTTTCTCCTCCAAGAGATCTTACAGCTTTAAAAATTTCCTCCTCCTTAGGTATAGAACATAACATATTATTCTGCTCCTTCATGATCAATGGAGGAATCACTCAGAGAATATCAGCCTGACTTTTCAAGTCAATATTTCTATCAGCCCTCATCAGGGAAGAGAAAAATGAAATCATTTCCTCCTTAATTTCCTTATCCTCTGTTATCTTTTGAGCTCCTTTTTTCAGATGGTGAATATGTGTTTTCGCTCTATGTTTCAAGGTAGAGAGGTGGAAGAACTTCGTATTTTTATCTCCATCTTTCAACCATTGCACCCTAGATCTTTGTCTCCAATAAATTTCCTCCTTAGTTATTATGTCTTGATACTGTGCCAAATGTTCGCTTTCTTCTCTTTGGGATTCCACAGTATATCCATTTTTCTGAATTTTTCCCTGTATTCTACTAATATTCTCCTTGATAATCTTCTTTTCCACAAAAATATTTCCAAAACAGTCCTTGTTCCATTTATTGACTTGCTTTTTAACATTTTTGAGTTTGGAAACAACTCGAAAGAGAGCTGATCCCTCTATAGAGATATTCCACCACTCTTTTATTTTGTCTTCAAACTGTGGATGCTGTAGCCACATCTTTTCAAATCTGAAAGGATGATTCTTTTTTTGGTTTAGTTTGTCCGCTAAGAATATTAAAGGGAAGTGATCTGAGCCAATTCTATGGTATGCTTCCAACTTGCAATTATAGTCTTTTATCCAATTTGGGGATATGAGAGCCCTGTCAAGCCTGGCCTGTATGCATTCCTTGTTCAGTCTCTTATTACTCCAGGTGTATTGAATTCCTTGCAAATCCATATCCATTAAGCCTTCTTTGCTGATATACTCCATAAGGTCAATTCTCCCTTCCATTTGAATTGTATTACCACCCATTTTCTCATAATCATAAAGAGGGACATTAAAGTCTCCCATTATTATCCAACGCCCATAGTGATCTTTCCTTCTGAGCTTTGAGAGAGTTTCCCAAACCTTTTTCCTTTCATTCCTGATATTAGGAGCGTAAATATTAACTACATTCCAACTATCCTTTTGGTCTGCATTAATTAATTTAGCCACCAGAAATTTTTTACTTTCCATCAAAATTGATCCAACAAAAAGATCATTTCTCCATAAAATCGCAGTATCTCTTGAAGCGCCTTCAGAACTAATAGCTTTAAGGGTGTAATTTTTAAATTCTTTGATTTGTTCAGCTTTCTCCTTACTCATTTTTATTTCTTGAAGCAGAAGGAGATCTGGCTTTTGCTCTCTTACAAAATTCCTAACGAGGTCTATTTTAGGACGACTGTTTAGACCCCTTATATTCCAACTAAGAATCTTCATTTCTTTTTATTACTATTCATATATTGCCCCAATGTTTTCTGCTTTCCGTCTGCTATATTGACCTTGCTTTCCAATTCTCTGTTCTGCTTAGCAGATTTTTTCCCAGGTTTTTCTGAAGAACCTACATCCGGTTTTAATTTGGCTTGTTTTCCAGATTCTTTTCCTCCTTTACTCTTTAAAGAACTGTTAGCTTTCGCTCCACCATTTCTTGTCATGATGTGATTAGAAATATTCTTTATTTCTCCTTTAGTCTTTTGGTTTATAGGTTTTTTACCTTCTTCATCCTTTTCTTTTGCCTCAAGGACCTCTTTAGCTGGGGTTGTAATTTCAACCTTTGGTTCCTCCTTCTTTTCCCCAAGCTGATCTTCACTCAATTCACCCTCTACTTCTACTATAATGTTTCTTCTTTCAGGATCTACTTCTCCTTCCTCTAATTCCTCTTTTTCATACATCTTTGAATCTTGGATTTCTAAGCTTTGAGAATTCTGAGTAGAGGCAATAACCTCATCTTCAGATTGAAGATCCGATACATTGTCCTCTGTTCCCTTCTCTTTTTCTTCCACAAGGACATTTGAAATCTTTACAAGGGGATCTGCTATTCCTATTGTATTAAGGTCATCCCCTTCTACTGGAGCCGTTGATATACCCTTATCTATGTCTTTGTCAACTACGGCCTCTTGAGGCTTCCTTATCTTTTGATAGTCTTCTTTAACCTTCCATATTTTTTTTGGTTGGATCTTGATATTTTTCCCTTCCTGAAAGTTTTTTGAAATGGCTCTTCCCCTATTGGGACATTTCTTGGCCCAATGTCCCTGCTTCTTGCACACAAAACAAGAATTTGGCAAATATTCAAAAACAATCTCTTGGGTTTTCTTCCCAAGTTTGGAGATAAGGTCCACTTTTTTGGGGAGGATGTTTAGATCCGCCACTTTAACGTAGATTCTGGCACTTTGGAGTTTGGTTCTTGAAGCCGTGGCTTTATCCACCGCCACTAGTTCACCAAAAGAGCTAGCTATTCCTTTGAAGATGTCTTCATGCCAGAATTCTAAAGGTAGCCCTGGTAGCCTAGCCCAAACAGGAGTTGTTGAGAAAAAAGACTCAGTTAAATCCATATCTGGTTCCCATTTCTTTATTTTGAGAATACTTCTTCCAAAGGACCAAGGCCCTTCACTCAGGATCATATTCTGATCTTCTTCACAGTTACAGATGAAGGAGAAAAAACCATTCACCATAGGTGCAATGTCAACTTCTCCTCGTATAGCCCATCTCTTTTTGATCATGGACCTGAGTGAGTCTATATTTGGTCTTGCTCCTTGAAATTTCCCTACTAGGGTGAGGTTCATAGAGGAAATCAAAAAATCAAGTAAAGGATCAGGGATGAAAATTTGGAACTCACCTTTCTCCCAGCAAGGTTTTGAAGTCACCGGGGGAAAGATGGATTTTCCAGTCGGTTTTTTCCCAAACAACGACGACCAGGTCCTTTGTTCGTTGGTCCCTTTCTGCCTTTCAAGGTTCTTTTCTGTATTACAAGCTATTTTGTCTTTCACTGTCTCCGTGGATTGCTCTACTGCTTTTATTAGTGGAGGATCTCTGGCCCCACTATAGAGCATAGGAACAACTAGCGTCCCTATTGTGTCTGCATCAGTTAGGATTCCTGACCCTCCACATTTCCCTCCTTCCTCTACTGTTCCTCCTGGATCTGTTCCTCCTGCCAAATTCTCCCCAATTCTTTTCCCGCTCATGCCGATTTCAAATTTCTCCATGTTCCAACATTCCACTTTGTTACTTTTGTTACTAGATGAACTTTGTACTTATCAACATACCCATCTACACCATACTTAGTTTGATAAACCCATTTAAAATGGACCAATTTTCTTCCTTTAAGAATATGGACCAAGTCCCATATTTTATTCTTGATTAGGGAGTTATAATCCTACATAGCATAATCCCATTATAGAATGTCAGATGACTCATGAAAGGTTTATAGATCTGAAGAAATAGCTAGGTAGGCATGTGAAGTACCCTAAAATTTGAACATGTCTACCTTTCATCTGATGGATTTCTAACCCATTTACCAATACTTTAAAGTGTTTATTTAACCTAAGTGGGACCAAAATTATATGAGATTAGATAATTATGGGGTGAGTCATCATCATTTGAAGTGTGAGTATAAGATGGAGGAAAAAAATCCTCATCACTACTCTCATCACTTGAACTTAAAGAAGAAAAATAGTCATCTTGATCATTAAGAGGATTTTAGGGTGGATCCGAGTCATTATCTGAGGTGGAATCAGTGTCAAGTGAGACTTTTGAAGAGTTTGGAGTGCCATTAGTGAGTTCAAGTCAGCCCTCATGAAACTTGACACTCCTTTATATGAATAACTCATGAGTTTTAGGATGGAGAAGTTTGTATCCCTTAGCACCCTTTAGATACTCCACAAAGATACAAGACCTATTGCCTTCCATTTCTTCTTGAGAACATAGGCCATAGATAGTGATCCAAATACTTGAAAGTGATCCACTATAGGCTTGTAATCATCCAAAGCTTCAAAAAGAGTGATTCCTTTCAATAATTTGTGTGGAAAATAATTCTAAATGTAGCATGAAAAGTTGATTGCTTCAACCCAAAACTGAGGAGCAAGAGACTTTGATTAAAGCATGCGGTTAGCCATTTCCTTTAAGGAATGGTTTTTACATTAGGCCACACCATTATAATGAGGACTATATGGAACTATGTGTTACATATGAATCACCTATAATGTGCCAAAATGCTCAAACCTATTGTTGACATACTCCACACTATTTTCAATTGATCCTTAATATTTAGATGGAACAATATGACTGCTTCTCCACAAGTGCCTTGAAGTCTTTAAAGAGATCAAATACCTCAAACTTATTTTTGATAAAAAAAACCTATTTGTACCTCAAAAATTCATTGATGAATGTGAGCATGTATCTGTTTCTATTGAATGAAGGTTTTAAAAATGGACTTGCTATGTCACTATCAATAATTTCTATCTTCTGCTCAGCTCTCCTTACTTTGCCCCTATCATATTTCTCTTTTGGATGCTTGTTAAGAATGTAGCCATTGCATAGGCTATCCAAGAATTTGACTTTAGGCAACCCTAAAACCATGTCCTGATGATTGAGTTTCTCTAGGTAATGGTATTTTAAATGGCCAAACCGTTCATGCCATAGTTTGCTCACTCTAATTGTATGAGTAAGTAGTGCAACTGAGGGTTGATTTAGGGTAAATTATGAGAAGGTATATAGTTTATACTAATGATTGGCCTTCCCATAAGCTATTACATTGTCATTGTGTAGTTATTTGATAACCACTACTTTAGGTGTGAACTCAACTCACTTCCCTACACCTATGTGAGTGATTTGATATACCAACATAAGATTGATTGATAGTGAAGGAACACATAAAACATCATTGAAGGTCCCATCACTTTCTTCAATCGATCCTTTACCATTGGATTCCATCAAAGTGTCATCACCCATGAAAATTGAATGCACAAAACATGGATCTATTTTAAAAAATAGATCCTTTAAGGAAGCAATGTGATAGGAAGCACTCGAGTCAATAACCTAAGTCAAAGGATGGAAAGCTATTATAACAAGTGACTTGTCTTTATTGCTACCCTTTTTGTTGTCTTTATCTTTTGCATAATCTTATGTAGATTTGACTTGAGTTAAGGATTCAAGAACACTAATGTAATTCTTCTCAAGTATCTTAGTCTAGGTGTCAATCTTCTTTTTCATGCATTAAGATTTATCATGCCCATGTTTCTTACAAAAATTGCATTTGAGTTTCTCTTTCTTAGGCATCTACTTGAGGAGGACTCATTTGATGATGATTTAGGCTTGGCATATGATTTATAATTCTTCTTCTGCTCATGATTTAGTTTACACTATTTATTTTCCTATTTGCCACTATTATAAGGCTTCTTCTTATCCTTATTGACAATCAAGGCATGTGATTTTAAAGACTTTAGTGCACCCATTTGAACTAGCTTATCTTTCTCCTGAGTCAGATCGATAACAAGCTCATCAAATGATAGCATTTTCCAAGTGGATCCAAGTGCACATTTGGTAGCATGAAATGTAGAGATAAAAACTAAATAGTCATGACCTAGTTTTGTAAGCACAAATAAAATCAATTGGTCATCTATTTTATCAATCCCACATTATTTCAACTATAGTCTTAGTGATTTAAACTTTGTAAAGAAGTATTGTAGGGTGTCATACTCACCTTGGATCAATGTGATGAGCTCATTCTCTAGCTCATGACATTTCATGATGTTTTGCACTCCAACAAGCTTGTCTATGATGGTCCATACTTTATTGAGATTTTTTTCAACATGAAATAAAAGGTTAGGAGACATTGATAGGCATAAGAACACATAGGCATCATCACATCTATTATATCACTTAACTTTTTCTACATCCATAGATGACTCAGTTTGCTCACCCATAATTATATGATAGAGTATTTTACCTCTTAAGGTGAGTTGCATTTTAGACTTCTAATTGAGATAGTTAAATGGTGTGAGTGTTTTAATGTTTACATCCATTAGTGCAGATTAAATTGAGATAATTTATATATTGAGATAAAAGTAGAGAACATATTGCACATAGTAAAATTATCCCCTTGAATTATCAATAAGACCCTCCCTTAAGTTAAAATGTAACACACACTCAATACTGGATGTTGGGCACCACTAAGAATGTGTCTATGAGCAATTAGTGTGAGACAGTATGAGAGGGACATCAGGTTTAGCCAATAATGCATTCAAGAAAGGTATAGTGAGTTTCAAGCCATTATACTATAATGAATATGTATTTTATAAAGGGCCTAAAAAAATATCACCAATACGTAGATATTGAAAAACTATGCACTTTCAAAACAAATACCACACAAAATAGAGCTACATATTAGAATTTATGGCACTTACAAGTTCTTATTTCTACACATTCCTAGGCCATTCCCAAAAATGATTTTTTTTTTAAAAGACAGACATGGAAAAAAATTAACTAGAGGTACATCACAATGTTGAGTAGTAATGAAGCTTTGAAAGTTCAGATCGATCTAAAACTAGGTCATGTTAATAGTTGATCCAAGGGTTTTAGCACATTATAAAACCACTAGCACCTCTATTTAGATAATTACGGAAACATGAAGAAGCATCTAATTTTCCTAATTAGATAATTAGATTAAAATGGAATTATCCCATGTGACCCTTTTATAACCAACCTAAGGAATTTTAATTGACATAGAATGGCCATAAAGCTGTGTAGGCAAAACACAATGGGAAAAAGTACTACACCAATAGTTTTACTAGTTTTGAACATGTTTAAAATCAAAAAATTCAAACTTTATGCATGTTTTCTATAATTTTAGAGTTTTGAATAATGCAACACCAAAAGTTAGGTGATTTTACTCATTTCGAGCATGTTTACAATCAAAAGATTCAAAGTCTATGTGTGTGTCTATAATTTTTGAGTTTTGAATAATAAAACATCAACTCATAAGTGATTTTACTTGTTTTGAGAATGTTTAAATTCAAAATATTTGAACTTTATGTGTATTACCTATAATTTTTGAGTTTTGAATATTGTAACACCAAAAATAAAGTGATTTTACTAGTTTTGAGCATGTTTGCAATTAAAAAAATCATACTTTATGTGCATTTTCTATAATTTGACTTTTTAATAATGAAACACTAAAACTTAGGTGGTTTTACTCATTTTTAACATGTTTATAATTAAACAATTCAAACTTTATGTGCTTTTTCTATATTTTTTGTGTTATGAATAATGCAACACCAAAACATAGGTGGTTTTACTTGTTTAAATCATGTTTACAGTAAAAATATTAAAAATTTATGTGCGTTTCCTAAAGATTTTAAGTTTTTAAAAAAGTAACACCAAAATATAGGTGGTTCTACTCTTTCCAAGCATGCATAAAATTAAAATATTCAAACTTTATGTGCATTTCTAATGTTTTTTGCATTTTAAATAATGCAACACCAAAACTTAAGTAATTTTACTTGTTTTGAGCATGTTTATAATAAAAATATTTAAAATTTATGTGCATTTACTATAATGTTTGAGTTTTGAATAATGTAACACCAAATCATATGTAGTTTTACTCCTTTCGAGCATGTTTACAATCAATAGATTCAAACTTTATGCATGTTTCCTATAATGTTTGAGTTTTGAAAAATGCAACATTAAAACTTAAGTGGTTTAAATCATTTCTAAAATGTTTACAATTAAATGATTAAAACTTTATGCACATTTATTATCATTTTTGAGTTATGAATAATGCAACACCAAAATTTACGCATTTTACTTCTTTTGAGCATGTTTACAATCAAAACAATCAAACTTTATACGCGTTTCCTATAATTTTTCTGTTTTGAATAATCCAAAACAAAAATGTAGGCCATATTTCTCATTTCATGCATGTTTACAATCAAAATATTAAATCTTTATGCATATTTCCTATAGTTTTTAAGTTTTGAATAATGCAACACCAAAACTTAGGCCATTTTACTCATTTCGAGATGTTTACAATCAAAAGATTCAAAATTTAAGAAGAATTCCTATAATTATTGAGTTTTGAACAATGCAACACCAAAACATAGACAATTTTACTCATTTAGAGCATGTTTACAATTAAAAGGTTCAAACTTTATCTGTATTTCATATAATTTTTTAGTTTTAAATAATACAACACCAAAACTTAGGTAGTTTTACACATTTCTAACATGTTTACAATCAAAATATTCAAATTTTATGAGTGTTTCTTATATTTTCTAAGTTTTGAATAATGCAACACCAAACATAGGAAGTTTTACTTTTTTGGAGCATGTTTACAATCAAAAGATTCAAACTGTATGCACATATCTTATATTCTATGTGTTTTGAGTAATGTAATATTAAAACTTAGGCATTTTTACTCATTTTGAGGATATTTACAATCAAAGGACTCAAAATTTATGAACGTTTCTTATAATTTTTAAGTTTTGAATAATGTAACACCAAAACTTAAGTGGTTTTACTCATTTCAAGCATGTTTACTTATAATAAAAAGATTCAAACTTCATGCATGCTTCCTATAATTTTTTAGTTTTGAATAATGCAACACCAAAACTTTGTCTATTTTACACCTTTCAAGAATGTTTACAATCAAAATATTTAAACTTTATGTGTATTTCCTATAAATTTTGAATTTTTGAAGATTGTAACACCAAAACTTAGGTGGTTTTAATCATTTAGAGCATGTTTATAATCAAAATAATCAAACTTTATGCATGTTTGCTATAATTTTTGAGTTTTGAATAATGTAATAGCATAACGTACATAGTTTTACTCAATTTGGGCATGTTTACGGTTAAAAGATTAAAACTTTATGTGCATTCCCTATAATTTCTAAGTTTTGAATAATGCAACACTTAAACGTAAATGGTTTTACTCATTTTGAGCATGTTTACAATCAAAAGATTCAAACTTTATGTACCTTCCCCTTTAAATTTTGAGTTTTAAATAAAGCAACACCAAAACATAGGTGTTTTTAGTCATTTTGAGCATGTTTACAATCAAAATATTCAAATTTTATGCATGTTTCTTATAATTTTTGTGTTTAAAATAATGTAACACCAAAACTTATGTGGTTTTCCTAATTTTGAGCATGTTTACAATCAAAATATTCAAACCTTATGTGTGTGTCTATAATTTTTGATTTTTCAATAATAAAACACCAAAACTTAAGTGATTTTAATCATTTTGAGAATGTTTAAAATCAAAAGTTTCAAACTTTATGTGCATTTCCTATAATTTATGAGTTTTGAATAATGTAACACCAAAACATAGGTGATTCTACTCATTTCGATCATGTTTAAAATCAAAATATTCAAATTGTATTTGCATTTCTTATAATTTTTTAGTTTTGAATAATGCAACACCAAAACTTTGGTGATTTTACTTGTTTTGAGCATGTTTAGAATCAAAATAATCAAAATTTATGTGTAATTTTTTTATAATTTTTGAGTTTTTAATAATGAAACACTAAAACTTCAGTGGTTTTACTCATTTTGAGCATGTTTATAATTAAAAGATTCAAATTTTATGTGTTTTTCCTATATTTTTTGTGTTTTGAATAATGCAACACCAAAACTTAGGTGGTTTCACTCATTTCTAGAATGTTTACAATAAAAAGTTTAAAAATTTATGTCCATTTCCTAAATTTTTTGAGTTTTGAATAATGCAACACCAAAATATAGGTGGTTCTACTCTTTTTGAGCATGTATAAAATTAAAAGATTCAAACTTTATGTGCATTTACTATTTTTTTTATATTTTGAATAATGCAACACCAAAACTTAGGTGGTTTTACTTGTTTTGAACATGTTTAAAATAAAAAGATTTAACAATTATGTGTGTTTACTATGATTTTTGAGTTTTGAATAATGCAACACTAAAATATAGATAATTTTAATCCTTTCAAGCATGTTTACAATCTAAAGATTCAAACATTATGCATGTTTCCTATAATGTTTGAGTTTGGAATAATGCAACATTAAAACTTAAGCAATTTTAATAACTTCAAAAAAATTTACAATTGAATGACTCAAAATTTTTGAGTTTTGAAAAATGCAAAACTAAAATTTAATTTGTTTTACTCATTTCGAGCATGTTTACAATCAATATATTAAAACTTTATACATGTTTCCTATACTTTTTTAGTTTTGAATAATGCAACACCAAAATGTAAGCCATATTACACATTTTGTCCATGTTTATAATTAAAATATTCAAACTTTATGTGTGTTTCCTATATTTTTTACGTTTTAAATAATTTAACCAAAAAACATAGGCCATTTTACTTATTTTAAGCATGTTTACAATCAAAATATTCAAAATTTAAGCAGAATTCCTATAATTTTTGAGTTTTGAATAATGCAACACCAAAAAATTTGCAATTTTACTCATTTATAGGATGTTTACAATTAAAAGGTTCAAACTTTATAGGTATTTCCTATAATTTTTGAGTTTTGAACAATGAAACACCAAAACATAGGTAGTTTTACACATTTCTAACATGTTTACAATCAAAAAATTCAAATTTTATGAGCATTTCTTATAATTTTTATGTTTTGAATAATATAACATAGAACTTATGTAGTTTTACTCATTTCGAGCATGTTTACAATCAAAACATTCAAACTTTATGCTCATATCCTATAATTTTTGTGTTTCGAATAATGCAACAACAAAACCTAGGCAATTTTACTCATTCCAAGATGTTTACAATCAAAGGATTCAACATTTATGAATGTTTCTTATAATTTTTTAGTTTTGAATAATGCAACCCCAAATCTTAACCGATTATTCTCATTTTGACCATGTTTACTTATAATAAAAAGATTCAAATATTATGAACACTTCCTATAATTTTTGAGTTTTGAATAATGTAACACCAAAATTTTTGTAGTTTTACTCCTTTCGAGAATGTTTACAACAGAAATATTTAAACTCTATGCGCATTTCCTATATTTTTTGAGTTCTAAAGAATCCAACACCAAAATTTTGGTAGTTTTAATCATTTTGAGCATGTTTACAATCAAAATATTCAAAATTTATGTGTGTTTGTTATAACATTTGAGTTCTAAATAATGCAACAGAAAAAATTATACAGTTTTACACCTTTTAAGCATGTTTATAATTAAAAGATTCAAACTCTATGTGCATTCCATTTAATTTTTAAGTTTTAAATAATGCAACACTAAAACATAGATAGTTTTACTCATTTCTAGCATGCTTACAATCAAAAGATTCAAACTTTATTTACGTTCCCTATAAATTTTGAGTTTTAAACAAAGCAACACCAAAAAATAGGTGGTTTTACTCATTTTGAAAATGTTTACAATCAAAAGATTCAAATTTTAGGGATGTTTCCTATATTTTTTTGTTTTAAATAATGAAACACCAAAACATAGGTAGTTTTACTAATTTTGAAAAATGTTTACAATAAAAATATTCAAAATTTTTGTGTATGTCTACAATTTTTGAGTTTTCAATAATAAAACTCCAAAACTTAAGCAATTTTACTCATTTTTAGAATGTTTAAAACTAAAAATTTTAAACTTTATGTGCATTTCTTCAAACATTTTGAGTTTTGAATAATGCAACACCAAAACATAGGTGTTTTTACTCAATTCGAGCATGTTTACAATTAAAAGATTTAAACTTTATGTGCATTTTCTATAATTTTTGATTTTTGAATAATGCAACACTAAAAGTTAGGTGATTTTACTAATTTTGAGCATGTTTGTAATCAAAATGATAAAGCTTTATGTGCATTTTCTTTAGCTTTTGATTTTTTAATAATGAAACACTAAAACATAGGTGGTTTTACTCATTTTGAGCATGTTTATCATTAAAAGATTCAAACTTTGTGTGCTTTTCCTATATTTTTTATGTTATAAATAATGCAACACCAGAACTTAGGTGGTTTTACTCATTTCAAGGGAGTTACAATAAAAGGATTAAAAATTTATGTGGGTTTCCTAAAAAAATTTGGTTTTGAATAATGCAACACCAAAATATAGGTTGTTCTACTCTTTTTGATCATGCATAAAATTAAAAGACTCAAACTTTATGTGCATTCGCTATGTTTTTAGCATTTTGAATCATGCAACACAAAAACATACATAGTTTTAATTTTTTCAAGCATGTTTACAATAAAAACATTTAACATTTATGTGGGTTTCCTATGATTTTTGAGTTTTGAATAATGCAACACAAAAACATAGGTTGTTTTACTCCTTTCAAGCATGTTTACAATCAAAAGATTCAAACATTATGCATGTTTCCTATAATGTTTGAGTTTTGAATTATGAAACATTAAAACTTAAGTGGTTTAAATCATTTTGAAAATGTTTACAATTAAATGATTCAAAATATATGCACATTCCTTATCATTTTTGAGTTATGAATAATCCAACTCCAAAATTTAGGCCATTTTACTCTCTTTGAGCATGATTACAATCAAAAGATTCAAACTTTATACGTGTTTCCTATAATTATTAAATTTTGAATAATGGAACACCAAAATGTAGGCCATATTACTCATTTTGTGCATGTTTACAATCAAGAGATTCAAACTTTATGCATGTTTCCTATAGTTTTTAAGTTTTGAATAATGCAACATGAAAACATAAGCCTTTTTATTCATTTCAAGCATATTTACAATCAAAAGATTAAAAATTGAAATAGAATTCCAATAACTTTTGAGTTTTGAATAATGAAACACTAAAACATAGGTAATTCTACTCATTTAGAGCATGTTTACATTTAAAAGGTTTAAACTTTATGCATGTTTCCTAAAATTTTTGAGTTTTAAATAATGCAACACCAAAACTTAGGTAGTTTTACACATTTCTAACATGTTTACAATCAAAAGATTCAAATTTTATGAGTGTTTCTAATAATTTTTTAGTTTTGAATAATGTAACACAAAGCAAAGGCAATTGTACTGATTTGGAGCATGTTTACAATCAAAAGATCCAAACATTATGCAACAACAAAACTTAGGCAACACCAAAACTTAAGTGGTTTTACTAATTTCTTATAATTTTTTAGTTATGAATAATGCAAGACCAAAATTTAAGTGGTTTTACTCATTTCGAGAATGTTTACCTATAATAAAAAGATTCAAACTTTATGTACGCTTCCTATAATTTTTGAGTTTTGAATAATGCAACACAAAAACATTGGTAGTTTTACTCCTTTTGAGAATGTTTACAATCAAAATATTTAAAGTTTATGTGCATTTCCTATAATTTTTGAGTTTTGAAGAATGCAACACCAAAACTTAGGTAGTTTTAATCATTTTGAGCTTGTTTACAATAAAAACAATCAAATGTTATGTGTCTTTGCTATAATTTTTGAGTTCTGAATAATGCAACACCAAAACATAGATAGTTTTACTCATTTTGAGCATGTTTACAATTAAAAGATTCAAACTTTATGTAGATTCCCTATAATTTTTAAGTTTTGAATAATGCAACACTAAAACATAGATGGTTTTACTCATTTGAAGCATGTTTACAATCAAAAGATTCAAACTTTATGTACCTTCCATATAAATTTTGAGTTTTAAATAAAACAACAACAAAACTTATGTGGTTTTACTCATTTTGAGCATATTTACAATCAAAAGATTCAAATTTTATGCATGTTTCCTATAATTTTTGTGTTTTCAATAATGCAACACCAAAACTTAGGCAGTTTTACTAATTTTGAGCATGTTTACAATCAAAAGATTCAAATTTTATGTGTGTGTCTATAATTTTTGAGTTTTTAATAATAAAACACAAAAACTTAAGTGATTTTACTCATTTTGAGAATGTTTAAAATCAAAAGATTCAAACTTTATGTGCATTTCCTTTAATTTTTGAGTTTTAAATAATGCAACACCAAAACATAGGTGATTTTACTCATTTTGAGGATGTTTACAATCAAAAATTCAAACCTTATGTGCATTTCCTATAATTTTTGAGTTTTGAATAATGCAACACCAAAACTTAGGTGATTTTAATAGTTTTGAGCATGTTTACAATCAAAAGAATCAAAAGTTATGTGTATTTTCAATAGTTTTTGAGTTTTTAATAATGCAACACTAAAACGTAGGTGGTTTACTCATTTTGAGCATGTTTATAATTGAAAGATTCAAGCTTTATCTATTTTTCCTATGTTTTTTGTGTTTTGGATAATGCAACAAAAAAACCTAGGTGGTTTTACTCATTTCAAGCATTTTCACAATAAAAAGATTAAAACTTTATTTATGTTTCCTAAAATTTTTGAGTTTTGAATAATGCAACATCAAAACTTAGGTGGTTTTACTCATTTTAAGCATGTTTATAATAAAAAGATTAACAATTTATGTGCATTTCCTAATTTTTTTGAGTTTTGAATAATGCAACACCAAAATATAGGTGGTTTTACTATTTTTGAGCATGCATAAAATCAAAAGATTCAAAATATATGCACATTTCCTATGTTTTTTGCATTTTGAATAATGCAACACAAAAACTTAGGTAGTTTTACTTGTTTTGAGCATGTTTACAATATAAAAAAATTATCATTTATGTGTGTTTACTAATTTTTTTGAGTTTTAAATAATGTAACACCAAAACATAGGATGTTTTACTCCTTTCAAACATGTTTACAATCAAAAGATTCAAGCTTTATTCATGTTTCTTATAGTGTCCGAGTTTTGAATAATGCAACATGAAAACTTAGGTAATTTTAATCATTTTGAATAAGTTTACAATTAAATGATTCAAAATGTATGTACATTCCCTATCATATATGAGTTATATATAATGCAACACCAAAATTTAGGCCATTTTACTCATTTAGAGCATGGTTATAATCATAAGATTCTAACTTTATATGTGTTTCCTATAATTTTTTATTTTTGAATAATGTAACACCAAAATGTTGGTCATATTACTCATTTTATGCATGTTTACAATCAAAATATCCAAACTTCATCATGTTTCCTACAATTTTTAAGTTTTGAATAATGCAACACCAAAACTTAGGCCATTTTACTCATTTCGAGCATGTTTACAATCAAAAGATTAAAAATTTATGCAAAATTCTATAATTTTTGAGTTTTGAATAATACAAAATGAAAACTTAGGTAATTTTACTCATTTACAGCATGTTTACAATTAAAAGGTTCAAATTTTGTGTATGTTTGCCATTATTTTTGAGTTTGAATAATGTAACACCAAAACTTATGTATTTTTACACATTTTAAACATGTTTACAATCAAAAGATTCAAATTTTATGAGTGTTTCTTATAATTTTTGAGTTTTGAATAATACATCAAAAAACATAGATAGTTTTATTCATTTGGAGCATGTTTACAATCAAAAGATTTAGACTTTATGCACATTTCCTATAATATATGAGTTTTGAATAATGCAACAATAAAACATAGGCAATTTTACTCATTTCAAGGATGTTTACAATCAAAGGATTCAAACTTTGTGAATTTCTCTTATAAATTTTTAGTTTTGAATAATACAACACCAAAACTTAAGCATTTTTACTTATTTCAAGCACGTTTACTTATAATCAAAAGATTTAAACTTAATGCGTGTTTCTTATAATTTTTGAGTTTTGAATAATGCAACACCAAAACTTTGGCAGTTTTACTCCTTTTGAGAATGTTTATAATTAAAATATTTAAAATTTATTTGCATTTCTTATAATTTTTGAGTTTTGAATAATGCAACACCAAAACTTAGGTGGTTTTAATCATTTCTAGCATGTTTACCATAAAAAGATTCAAACTTTATGTGTGTTTGCTATAATTTTTTGAGTTCTGAATAATGTAACACAAAAACATAGATAGTTTTACTCTTTTTGAGTATGTTTACAATTAAAAGATTCAAAGTTAATGTGCATTCCCTATAAGTGTTAGGTTTTGATTAATACAACACCAAAACATAGATGGTTTTTCTCATTTTGAGCATGTTTACAATCAAAAGATATAAACTTTATGTACATTCCCTATCAATTTTTATTTTAAAATAAAACAACACCAAAACATAGGCAACTTTACTCATTTCAAGCATGTTTACAATCAAAAGATTCAAATTTTATGCATGTTTCCTATAATTTTAGTGTTTTGAATAATGTAACACCAAAATTTGGGTGGGTTTACTAATTTTGAATATCTTTAAAATTAAATTATTCAAACCTTATGTGCATTTCTTATAATTTTTTAGTTTTGAATAATACAACACCTAAAATTTGGCAATTTTACTCATTTAGAGCATGTTTACAATTAAAAGGTTCAAACTTTAAAGGTGTTTCCTATAATTTTTGAGTTTTCAATAATGCAACATGAAAACTTAGGTAGTTTTACACATTTATAACATGTTTACAATCAAAAGATTCAAATTTTATGAGTGTTTCTTATAATTTTTGAGTTTTGAATAATGTAACATAAAACATATGTAATTTTACTCGTTTGGAACATGTTTACAATGAAAAGATTCAAACTTTATGCTCATATCCTATGTTTTTTTTTTGTTTTGAGTAATGCAACAATAAAACCTAGGCAATTTTACTCATTCCAAGATGTTTACAATCAAAGGATTCAAAATTTATGAATGTTTCTTATAATTTTTTAGTTTTAAATAATGCAACACCAAAACTTAAGCAATTTTACTCATTTAGAGCATGTTTACTTATAATAAAAAGATTCAAACATTATGAACACTTCCTATAATTTTTGATTAATGTAACACCAAAACTTTGGTATTTTTACTCCTTTTGAGAATGCTTACAATCAAAATATTTAAACTCATGTGCATTTCCTATATTTTTTGAGTTTTAAAGAATGCAACACCAAAATTTTTGTAGTTTTATTCATTTTGAGCATGTTTACAATCAAAATATTCAAGCTTTATGTGGGTTTGCTATAAGTTTTGAGTTTTAAATAATGTAACACAAAAACTTATATAGTTTTACACCTTTTAAGCATGTTTATAATAAAAAGATTCAAACTTTATATGCATTCCCTTTAATTTTTAAGTTTTGAATAATGCAACACCAAAACATAGATAGTTTTACTCATTTAGAGCATGCTTACAATCAAAAGATTCAAGCTTTATCTACTTTTCCTATAAATTTTGAGTTTTAAATAAAGCAAAACCACAAATTAGGTAGCTTTAATCATTTCGAGCATGTTTACAATCAAAAGATTCAAATTTTATGCATGTTTCCTATAATTTTTGTGTTTTGAATAATGCAACACCAAAACTTAGGTAGTTTTACTAATTTTGATAATGTTTACAATAAAAATATTCAAACTTTATGTGCATGTCTATAATGTTTGAGTTTTAAATAATAAAACTCCAAAACTTACATAATTTTACTCATTTTTAGAATGTTTGAAATTAAAAGTTTCAAACTTTATGTGCATTTCTTATAATTTTTGAGTTTTGAATAATACAACACCAAAACATAGGTGATTTTACTTATTTTTAGCATGTTTACAATCAAAACATTCAAACATTATGTGCATTTTCTATAATTTTTGAGTTTGGAATGATGCAACACCAAAATTTAGGTGATTTTACTAGTTTTGAGCATGTTTATAATCAAAATAATAAAACTTTATGTACATTTTCTTTAATTTTTTATTTTTTAATAATGCAACATTAAAACATAGGTGGTTTTACTCATTCTGAGCATGTTTATAATTAAAAGATTCAAACTTTGTGTATTTCCTATATTTTTTGTGTTTTGAATAATGCAACTCCAAAACTTAGGTGGTTTTACTCATTTCAAGGAAGTTACAATAAAAAGATTAAAAATTTATGTGGGTTTCCTAAAAAATTTAGTTTTGAAAAATGTAATAGCAAATTATAGGTTATTCTACTCTATTTTAACATGCATAAAATTAAAAGACTCAAACTTTATGTGCATTTCCTATGTTTTTTTAATTTTGAATAATCCAACACCAAAACTTACATAGTTTTACTTGTTTCAAGCATGTTTACAATAAAAATATTTAACATTTATGTGTGTTTACTATGATTTTTGAGCTTTGAATAATGCAACACAAAAACATAGGTAGCTTTAGTCCATTCAAGCATGTTTACAATCAAAAGATTCAAACATTATGCATGTTTCCTATAATGTTTGAGTTTTGAATAATGCAACATTAAAACTTAAGTGGTTTTAATCATTTTGAAAATGTTTAAAATTAAATGATTCAAAATTTATTCACATTTTTTATCATTTTTTATTTCTGAATAATGCAACACCAAAACATAGGTTCTTTTACTCTCTTTGAGCATGCTTACAATCAAAAGATTCAAACTTTATATGTGTTTCCTATAATTCTTGAGTTTTGAATAATGCAACACGAAAATGTAGGCAATATTACTCATTTTGTGCATGTTTACAATCAAGAGATTCAAACTTTATGCATGTTTCCTATAGTTTTTACGTTTTGAATAATGCAACTCTAAAACTTAAGCCATTTTATTCATTTCAAGAATGTTTACAATCAAAAGATTCAAAATTTAAAAAGAATTCCAATAATTTTTTAGTTTTGAATATTGCAACACTAAAACATAGGCAATTTTACTCGTTTAGAGCATGTTTACAATTAAAAGGTTCAAACATTATGCATGTTTCCATTATTTTTTGAGTTTTGAATAATGCAACACCAAAACTTATGTAGTTTTACACATTTCTAACATGTTTACAATGAAAAGATTCAACTTTTATGAGTGTTTCTTATAATTTTTGTGTTTTGAATAATGCAACTAAAAACTTAGGCAATTTTACTCATTTGGAGCATGTTTACTATCAAAAGATTCAAACTTTATGCAACAATAAAACATAGGCAATTTTACTCATTTTGAGGATGTTTACAATCAAAAGATTCAAACTTTATAAACATTTCTTATAATTTTTTGCTTTTGAATAATGCGACAACAAAACTTAAGTGTTTTTCATCATTTCAAGCATGTTTACTTATAATAAAAAGATTTAAAATTTATGCATGCTTCCATTAATTTTTGATTTTTGAATAATGCAACAATAAAACATTGGTAGTTTTACTCTTTTTGAGAATGTTTATAATCAAAATATATAAACTTTATGTGCATTTCCTATAATTTTTGAGTTTTGAAGAATGCAATACTAACACTTGGGTAGTTTTAATCATTTTGAGCATGGTTATAATAAGAACAATCAAACTTTATGTGTGTTTCCTATAATTTTTGAGTTTTGATTAATACAACACCAAAAAATAGATAGTTTTACTCATTTTGAGCATGTTTACAATTAAAATATTCAAACTTCATCTAGATTCCCTATAATTTTTATGTTTTGAATAATGCAACAACAAAACATAGATGGTTTTACTTGTTTTGAGCATGTTTACAATCAAAAGATTCAAACATTATGTACCTTCCTTGTAAATTTTGAGTTTTAAATAAAACAACACCAAAACTTATGTGGTTTTACTCGTTTTGAGCATATTTACAATCAAAAGATTCAATTTTTTTGAGTATATCATATAATTATTGTGTTTTCAATAATGAAACACCAAAACTTACACAATTTTACAAATTTTGAGCATGTTTACAATAAAAATATTTTAACTTTATGTGTGTGTCTATAATCTTTGAGTTTTCAATAATAAAACACAAAAACTTAACTGATTTTACTCATTTTGAGAATGTTTAAAATTAAAAGTTTCAAATTTTATGCATATTTTGTACAATTTTTGAGATTTGAATAATGCAACACCAAAACATAAGTGATTTTACTCATTTCAAATATGTTTTCAATCAAAAGATTCAAACTATATGTGTATTTCCTATATTTTTTAGTTTTGAATAATGCAACACCAAAAATTAGGTGATTTTACTTGTTTTGAGCATGTTTAGAATCAAAATAATCAAACTTTATGTGTATTTTCTATAATTTTTGATTTTTTAATAATGAAAGACTAAAACTTCAGTAGTTTTACTCATTTTGAGCATGTTGATAATTAAATCATTCAAACTTTATGTGATTTTCCTATATTTTTTGTGTTTTGAATAATGAAACACCAAAACTTAGGTGGTTTTACTCATTTCAAGAATGTTTACAATAAAAAGATTAAAAATTTATATATATTTCCTAAATTTTTTGAGTTTTGAATAATGCAACACCAAAATATAGGTGGTTCTACTCTTTTCGAACATGCATAAAATTAAAATATTCAAACTTTATGTACATTTCATATGTTTTTTGTATTTTGAATAATGCAAGACCAAAAGTTAGGCAGTTTTAATTGTTTTGAACATGTTTAAAATAAAAAAGATTTAACATTTATGTGTGTTTACTATGATTTTTGACTTTTCAATAATGCAACATTAAAAATTAAGCAATTTTAATAATTTTAAAAAAAATTACAATTGAATGATTCAAAATTTATGAACATTTCCCATCATTTTTGAGTTTTGATTAATGCAAAACTAAAATTTAAGTTGTTTTACTCATTTTGAGCATGTTTACAATCAATAGATTAAAAATTTAGACATGTTTCCTATAATTTTTTAGTTTTGAATAATGCAACAGAAAAATGTATGCCATATTACTCATTTCGTACATGTTTACAATTAAAAGATTCAAACTGTATGCATGTTTCCTATAGTTTTTATGTTTGAAATATGCAACACCAAAACATAGGCCATTTTACTTATTTTAAGCATGTTTAGAATCAAAAGATTCCAAATTTAAGCAGAATTCCTATAATTTTTGAGTTTTGAATAATGCAATACCAAATTTTTTGCAATTTTACTCATTTGGAGGATGTTTACAATTAAAAGGTTCAAAATTTATAGGTGTTTCCTATAATTTTTGAGTTTTGAATGATGCAACATCAAAACTTAGGTAGTTTTACACATTTCTAACATGTTTACAATCAAAAGATTCAAATTTTATGATTGTTTCTTATAATTTTTGAGTTTTGAATAATGTAACATAAAACTTATGTAGTTTTACTCATTTGGAGCATGTTTACAATCAAAAGATACAAACTTTATGATCATATCCTATAATTTTTGTGTTTTGAATAATGCAACAACAAAACCTAGGCAATTTTACTCATTTCAAGATTTTTACAATCAAAGGATTCAAAATTTATTAATGTTTCTTATAAATTTTTTATTTTGAATAATGCAACCCCAAAACTTAAGCGATTTTACTCATTTTGAGCAGGTTTACTTATAAGAAAAAGATTCAAATGTTATGAACACTTCCTATAATTTTTGAGTTTTGAATAATGTAATACCAAAACTTTTGTATTTTTACTCCTTTCGAGAATGATTACAATAAAAATATTTAAACTCTATGTGGATTTCCTATATTTTTTGAGTTTTAAAGAATGTAACACCAAAACTTTGGTAGTTTTTAATTGTTTCGAGCATGTTTACAATCAAAATATTCAAACTTTATGTGTGTTTGATATAACTTTTGAGTTCTAAATAATGCAACATAAAAAATTATATAGTTTTACACCTTTTAAGCATGTTTATAATTAAAAGATTTAAACTTTATGCACATTCCCTTTAATTTTTATGTTTTTAATAATGCAACACCAAAACATAGATAGTTTTACTCATTTCTAGCATGCTTACAATCAAAAGATTCAAACATTATCTACCTTCTGTATAAATTTTGAGTTTTAAATAAAGTAACACCAAAAATCAGGTGGTTTTACTCATTTCGAGCATGTTTACAATCAAAAGATTCAAATTTGATACATGTTTCATATAATTTTTTTTGTTTTGAATAATGCAACACCAAAACTTAGGTAGTTTTACTAATTTTGAGAATGTTTACAATAAAAATATTCAAAATTTATGTTCATGTCTAAATTTTTTGAGTTTTCAATATTAAAACTCCAAAACTTAAGGAATTTTACTCATTTTTAGAGTGTTTAAAATTAAATGTTTTAAACTTTATGTGAATTTCTTATAATTTTTGAGTTTTGAATAATGCAACACCAAAACATAGGTGATTTTACTCATTTTGAGCATGTTTACAATCAAAAGATTCAAACTTTATGTGCATTTTCTATAATTTTTTAGTTTTGAATAATGTAACACCAAAATTTAGGTGATTTTACTAGTTTTAAGCATGTTTTTAATCAAAATGATTAAAATTTATGAACATTTTCTTTAATTTTTGAGTTTTTAATAATGAAACACTAAAACATAGGTGGTTTTACTCATTTTGAGCATGTTTATAATTAAAAGATTCAAACTTTGTGTGCTTTTCCTATAATTTTGTGTTTTGAATAATGCAACACCAAAACTTAGGTGGTTTTACTCATTTCAAGGAAGCTACAATAAAAAGATTAAAATTTATGTGGGTTTCCTAAAAAAAATTGGTTTTGAATAATGTAACACCAAAATATAGTTTGTTCTACTCTTTTTGAGCATTGATAAAATTAAAATACTCAAACTTTATGAACATTTCCTAAGTTTTTTTCATTTTGAATAATGCAACACAAAAAATTGCGTAGTTTTAATTGTTTCAATCATGTTTAAAATAAAAACATTTAACATTTATGTGTGTTTACTATGATTTTTGAGTTTTTAATAATGCAACACAAAAGCATAGGTAGCTTTACTCCTTTCGAGCATGTTAACAATCAAAAGATTCAAACATTATGCATGTTTCCTATAATGCTTGAGTTTTGAATAATGCAACATTAAAACTTAAGTCATTTTAATCATTTTGAAAATGTTTACAATTAAATGATTCAAAATTTATGCACATTTCTTAGCATTTTTGAGTCCTGAATAATCCAACTCCAAAATTTAGGCCAATTTACTCTTTGAGCATGTTTACAATCAAAAGATTCAAAATTTATATGTGTTTCCTATAATTATTGAATTTTGAATAATGCAACATCAAAATCTAGGCCATATTACTTATTTTGTGCATGTTTACAATCAAGAGATTCAAACTTTATGCATGTTTCCTATAGTTTTTAAGTTTTGAATAATGCAACACTAAAACATAAGCCATTTTATACAATCAAAATGTTCAAAATTTAAATAGAATTCCTATAATTTTTGAGTTTTGAATAATGAAACACTAAAACATAGGCAATTTTACTCATTTAGAGCATGTTTACAATTAAAAGGTGCAAACTTTATGCATGTTTCCTATAATTTTTAAGTTTACAATAATGCAACACCAAAACTTAGGTAGTTTTACACATTTATAACATGTTTACAATAAAAATATTCAGATTTAATGAGTGTTTCTAATAATTTTTGAGTTCTGAATAATGCAACACAAAACATATGCAATTTTACTCATTTGTAGCATGTTTACAATCAAAAGATTCAAACATTATGTAACAACAAAACTTAGGCAACACCAAAACTTAAGTGGTTTTACTCATTTCTTATAATTTTTTAGTTGTGAATAATGCAACACCAAAACTTAAATGTTTTTACTCATTTTGAGCATGTTTACCTATAATAAAAAGATTGAAATTTTATATACGCTTCCTATAATTTTTGAGTTTTGAATAATGCAACACCAAAACATCGGTACTTCTACTACTTTTGAGAATGTTTACAATCAAAATATTTAAAATTTATGTACATTTCCTATAATTTTTGAGTTTTGAAGAATGCAACACCAAAACTTAGGTAGTTTTAATCATTTCGAGCATGTTTACAATAAAAACAATCAAACTTTATGTGTGTTTGCTATAATTTTTGAGTTTTGAATAATGCAACACCAAAATATAGATAGTTTTACTCATTTTGAGCATGTTTACAATTAAAAGATTCATAATTTATGTAGATTCCCTATAAATTTTAAGTTTTGAATAATGCAACACTAAAACATAGATGGTTTTACTCATTTCAATCATGTTTACCAAAAGATTCAAACTTTATGTACCTTCTAACTAAATTTTGAGTTTTAAATAAAATAACAAAAAACTTTATGTATTTTTACTTATTTCGAGCATATTTACAATCAAAAGATTCAAATTTTATGCATGTTTCCTAAATTTTTTGTGTTTTCAATAATGCAACACAAAAACATAGGTAGTTTTACTAATTTTAAGCATGTTTACAATTAAAAGATTCAAAATTTATCTGCGCGTCTATAATTTTTGAGTTTTCAAAAATAAAACAAAAAAACTTAAGGGTTTTTACTCATTTTGAGAATGTTTAAAATCAAAAGATTCAAAATTTATGTGAATTTCCTATAATTTTTGAGTTTTGAATAATGAAACACCAAAACATAGGTGATTTTACTTATTTCGAGGATGTTTACAATCAAAAGATTCAAACTTTATGCACATTCCCTATAATTTTTGAGTTTTGAATAATGCAACACCAAAACATAGGTGATTTTAATAGTTTTGAGTATGTTTACAATTAGAAGAATAAAACTTTATGTGCATTTTCTATAATGTTTGAGTTTCTAATAATACAACACTAAAACTTGGGAGGTTTTACTCATTTTGAGCATGTTTATAATTAAAAGATTCAAATTTTATGTGTTTTTCCTATGTTTTTTGTGCTTTGAATAATGCAACACCAAAACCATATTGGTTTTACTCATTTCAAGCATTTTTACAATAAAAAGATTAAAAGTTTATATATGTTTCCTAAATTTTTTGAGTTTTGAATAATGCAACATCAAAACTTAGGTGGTTTTACTCATTTCAAACATGTTTATAATAAAAAGATTAACAATTTATGTGCATTTCCTATGTTTTTTGCGTTTTGAATAATGTAACACCAAAATATAGGTGGTTATACTCTTTTTAAACATGCATAAAATCAAAATATTCAATACATATGCACATTTCCTATGTTTTTTGCATTTTGAATAATGCAACACCAAAACTTACGTAGTTTTACTTATTTTGAGCATGTTTACAATAATTTTTTTTTAAACATTTATGTGTGTTTACTAAATTTTTCGAGTTCTAAATAATGTAACACCAAAACATAGGATGTTTTACTCCTTTCAAGCATGTTTACAATCAAAAGATTCAAGCTTTATTCATGTTTCTTATAATGTCTAAGTTTTTAATAATGCAACATGAAAACATAGGCAATATTAATCATTTTGAATAAGTTTAAAATTAAATAATTCAAAATGTATGCACATTCGCTATCATTTTTTAGTTCTAAATAATGCAACACCAAAATTTAGGCCATTTTACTCATTTAGAGCATGATTATAGTCAAAAGATTCTAACTTTATATGTGTTTCCTATAATTTTTTATATTTTAATAATGCAACACCAAAATGTTGGCCATATTATTCATTTTATGCATGTTTAGAATCAAAAGATCCAAACTTTATCATGTTTCCTACAATTTCAAAGTTTTGAATAATGCAACACCAAAACTTACGCCATTTTACTCATTTTGAGCATGTTTACAATCAAAAGATTAAAATTTTATTCAAAATCATATAATTTTTGAGTTTTGAATAATGAAAAACTAAAACATAGGCAATTTTACTCATTTAGAGCATGTTTACAATTAAAAGGTTCAAATTTTGTGCATGGTTACTATAATTTTTGAGTTTTGAATAATGCAACACCAAAATTTATGCATTTTTACACATTTTAAACATGTTTACAATCAAAATATTTAAATTTTATGAGTGTTTCTTATAATTTTTGAGTTTTGAATAATACGACAAAAAAATTAGGCAGTTTTATTCATTTGGAGCATGTTTAAAATCAAAAGATTTAGACTTTATGCACATTTCTTATAATTATTGAGTTTTGAATAATGCAACAACAAAACATAGGCAATTTTACTCATTTCAAGGATGTTTACAATTAGAGGATTCAAACTTTGTGAATGTCTCTTATAATTTTTTAGTTTTGAATAATGTAACACCAATACTTAAGTAGTTTTACTTATTTCGAGCACGTTTATTTATAATCAAAAGATTTAAACTTAATGCATGTTTCCTATAATTTTTTATTTTTAAATAATGAAACACCAAAACTTTGGTAGTTTTACTCCTTTTGAGAATGTTTACAATCAAAATATTTAAAATTTATGTGTATTTATTATAATTGTTTAGTTTTGAATAATGCAACACCAAAAATTAGGTGGTTTTAATCATTTCGAGCATGTTTACCATCAAACGATTCAAACTTTATGTGTGTTCGCTATAATTTTCTGAATTTTGAATAATTTAACACCATAACATAGAAAGTTTTACTCCTTTTTAGCATGTTTACAATTAAAAGATTCAAACTTTATGTGCATTCCCTATAATTTTTAGGTTTTGAATAATACAACACCAAAACACAGATGGTTTTACTCATTTTGAGCATGTTTACAATCAAAAGATATAAACTTAATGTATGTTCCTTGTAAATTTTTATTTTTAAATAAAATAACACCAAAACTTAGGCAGTTTTACTCATTTCAAGCATGTTTACAATCAAAAGATTCAAATTTAATGCATGTTCCCTATATTTTTTGCATTTTGAATAATGTAACACCAAAACTTAGGTGGGTTTACTAATTTTGAGCATCTTTACAATTAAAATATTCAAACTTTATGTGTATTTCTTATAATTTTTTAGTTATGAATAATGCAACACAAAAATTTAGGTAGTTTTACTCATTTCAAGCATGTTTACAATCAAAAGAGCCAAACATTATGCTGTTTCCTATAAGTTATGCTTTTTGAATAAAGCAACACCAAAACTTAAGTAGTTTTAATTATTTCAAACTTTATGTGCATTAGCTATTATGTTTGAGTTTTGAATAATCTAACACCAAAGCTTATACAATTTTACTAATTTTGAGCATGTTTACAATCAAAAGATTCAAACTTTATGCACATTTCATATAATTTTTGAGTTTTGAATAATATAACACCAAAAATTTAGTAATTTTACTCTTTTTAGGCATGTTTGCAATCAAAATATTCAATGTTTATGCATGATTCCTATCATTTTTGAGTTTTAAATAATGCAACACAAAAGCATAGGTAGTTTACTCATTTGAACATGTTTAAATTCAAATTATTCAAAATTTATGTGTGTTTCCCATAATTTTTAAGTTTTGAATAATGAAACACCAAAACTTAGGTGGTTTTACTCATTTCGAGCATGATTACAATAAAAAGATTCAAACTTTATGCATATTTCTTATAATTTTTGAGGTTTGAATGATGAAACACTAAAACTTAGGTGGTTTTACTCATTTTGAGCATGATTAAAATCAAAAGATTCAAACTTTATGTGTTTTCCCTATAAGTTTTAAATTTTAAATAAAGTAACATAAAATCTTAGGTGATTTTACTCATTCTGAGTATGTTTACAATCAATAGATTCAAACTTTATTTGTGTTTCCTATCATTTTTGAGTTTGAATAATGCAACACCAAAATGTAAGCATTTATACTCATTTGAAGCATGTTTACAATCAAAAAATTCAAACTTTATGTTTATTTACTATAATCTTTGACTTTTCAATACAACACCAAAACTTGGGTGGTTTTACTCATTTTGAGCATGTTTATAATCGAACAATTAAAACGTTATGCATGATTCCTATAATTTTTGAGTTTTGAATAATGCAACACCAAAAATTAGGCCATTTTACTCATTTTGAGAATGTTTACAATCAAAAGATTCAAACTTTTTGCATGATTCCTATTATTTTTGAGTTTTGAATAATGCAACACCAAAACATAAGTAGTGTTACTCATTTCAAACATGTTTAGAGTCAAAAGACTTAAAATTTATGCATGTTTCTTATAATTTTTGAGTTTTGAATAATGAACACTAAAACTTAAGTGGTTTTACTCATTTTGAACATGTTTAGAATCAAAATATTCAAACTTTATGCATGTTTCTTATAATTTTTGAGTTTTGAATAATGCAACATCAAAGCATAGTTAGTTTTACACATTTCAATCATGTTTATAATCAAGAGATTCAAAATTTATGTGTGTTTCCTATAATTTTTGAGTTTTGAATAATGCAACACTAAAACTTAGTTGGTTTTACTCATTTCGAGCATGTTTACAATAGAAATATTTAAAATTTATGTGCATTTCTTATAATTTTGGAGTTTTAGAAAATGCAACACCAAAACTTAGGTGATTTTACTTGTTCTATGCATGTTTACAATCAAAAGATTCAAATTTTATGTGCATTTCTTATAATTTTTGAGTTTTAAATAATGCAACACCAAAACATAGGTTGTTTTAGTCAGTTCAAGCATGTTTTCAATCAAAATATTCAAACTTTGTGAGTGTTTCCTATAATTTTTATGTTTTAACTATGCAAAACAAAAACTTATATAGTTTTACTCATTTTGGGCACGTTTACAATCAAAAGATTCAAAATTTATGTGCGTTTTCTATAATTATTAAATTTTGAACAATGCAACCACTAAAACATATGTGGTTTTTCTCATTTTAAGCATGTTTATAAAGAAAAGATTTAAACTTATAGTGAATTTGTTATGATTTTTGTGTTTTGAATAATGTAACTCCAAAAATTAATCTATTTTACTCATTTCAAGTATGTTTACAATAAAAAATATTCAAACTTTATACATATTTCCCATAATTATTTATTTTTGAATAATGCAACACCAAAACTTAGGCAATTTTAGCTGTTTTGTACATGTTTACAATCAAAAGATTCAAACATTATGCACATTGCATACAATTTTTGAGTTTTGAATAATGAAACACTAAAACCAAGGTAGTTTTACTTGTTTCAAGCATGTTTAGAGTCAAAAGATTCAAACTTAATGCACATTTCCTAGAATTTTTATGTTTTGAATAATACAACACCAAAACTTAGGTTATTTTAATCATTTCAAACATGTTTAGAATCTAAAGATTCAAAATTGAAGCATGTTTCTTATAATTTTTGAGTTTTGAATAATATAACACCAAAACACAAGAATTTTTACTTGTTTTGACCATGTTTACAACTAAAAGATTCAATCTTTATGCACATTTACTATAATTTTTTAGTTTTGAATAATGTAACACCAAAACATAGGTAGTTTTAGACATTTCAAGTTTGTTTTCAATCAAAAGATTCAATTTTTTGAGTGTTTCCTATAATTTTTGAGTTTTGAGTAATACAACACCAAAACATAAGCATTTTACTCATTTTGAGCATGTTTATAATCAAAAGATTCAACATTTACGTGCATTTCCTATAACTTTTGAGTTTTGAATAATGTAACACTAAAAATTAGGTGATTTTACTCATTTTAAGCATGTTTACAATCAAAAGATTCAAAATTTATGCACATTTGCTATTATCTTTTAGTTTTGAATAATGAAACACCAAAACATAGGTGGTTTTACTCATTTTGAGCATGTTTACAATCAAAAGATTCAAACTTTATAAAAA
The DNA here is from genome assembly GCA_037957365.1 of Torreya grandis. Classification (NCBI taxonomy): domain Eukaryota; kingdom Viridiplantae; phylum Streptophyta; class Pinopsida; order Cupressales; family Taxaceae; genus Torreya; species Torreya grandis. Next base: position 957,308 of record JARHVA010005251.1, on the reverse strand, counting down.
TTTTCCTATAATTTTTGAATTTTGAATAATGCAACACCAAAACTTAGGTGGTTTTATTCATTTCAAGCATGTTTACAATCAAAAGATTCAAACTTTATATGCATTTCCTATAATTTTTGAGTTTTGAATAATACAACACCAAAACATAGGTGATATTACTTATTTCATGCATGTTTACAAGAAAAACATTCAAATTTTATGTGTGTTTCCTATAATTTTTGAGTTTTGACTAATGTAACACCAAAACTTAAGTAGTTTTATTCATTTAGAGCATGTTTTCAATCAAATTATTAAAACTTTTTAAGTGTTTCCTATAATTTTTGAGTTTTGAATATGCAACACAAAAAATTATATAGTTTTACTCAATTCGAGCATGTTTACAATCAAATGATTCAAACTTTATGTATATTTTCTATAATTATTATGTTTTGAACAATGCAACACTAAAACATAGGTAGTTTTAATTGTTTTGAGCATGTTTACCATCAAAAGAATTAAACTTTATGTGCATTTTCTATACTTTTTGAGTTTTGAATAATGTAACTCTAAAATTTAAGCAGTTTTACTCATTTTTAGTATGTTTACAATAAAAAGATTGAAACTTTAGTAATTTTTTTCTACAATTTTTGAGTTTTGAATAATGAAACACAAAAATTTAAACATTTTCACTTTTTTCGAGCATGCTTACAATCAAAAGATTCAAATTTTGTGCATGTTTCTTATAATTTTTGAGTTTTGAGTAATGCAACAAAAAAAATAGGTGGTTTTACTCATTTTTAACATGTTTACAATCAAAATATTCAAACTTTATGTGCATTTTCTATAATTTTGGAATTTTAAATAAAGAAAAATCAAAACTTAGGCAATTATACTAATTTTTCAGATGTTTACAATCAAAATATTCAAACTTTATGCACATTACATATAATTCTTTATTTTTAATTAATGAAACTCCAAAATTTAGGAGGTTTTACTCACTTTGAGCATGTTTATGATAAAAAAATTCAAAATTTACACATGTTTCCTATGATTTTTGTGTTTTGAATAATTTAACACCAAAACTTAGGTCGTTTTACCTTTTTTTGAGCATGTTTACAATAAAAATATTTAAACTTTATGCATATTTCCTATAATTTTTGAGATTTGAATAATGCAACACCAAATTATAGGTAGTTGTACTTGTTTAAAGCATGTTTACAATTAAAATATTCAAACTTCATGCATATTTCTGAGAATTTTTATGTTTTGAATAATGTAACACCAAAACTCAGGTGGTTTTACTCATTTCAAGCTTGTTTACAATCAAAAGATTCAAACATTATGCATGTTTCTTATAATTTTTTAGTTTTAAATAATATAACAAGAAAACATAAGTAGTTTTAATCATTTTGAGTATGTTTACAATTAAAAGATTCAAACTTTATGCATGATTCTTATTATTTTTTGAGTTTTGAATAATGCAACATCAAAACATAGGAAGTTTTACTCATTCTGAGTATGTTTGAAATAAAAAGATTCTAAATTTATACATGTTTCCTATAATTTTTGAGTTTTCAATAATACAACACTAAAACTTAGGTGGTTTCACTCATTTTGAGCATATTACAATCAAAAGATTCATACTTTATGTGATTTTCCTATAATTTTTGTGTTTTGATTAATGCAAAAACAAAACCTAGGTGGTTTTACCCATTTTGAGCATGTTTACAATCTAAATATCCAAATTGTATGCATGTTTCCAATAATATTTGAGTTTTGAATAATGCAAAACCAAAACATAGGTAGTTTTAATCTTTTTGAGGATGTTTACAATCAAAAAAATTCAATCTTTATGCATGTTTCCTATAATTTTTGAGTTTTGAATAATGCAAAATGAAAACTTAGGTGGTTTTATTTATTTTGATCATGTTTACAATTAAAATATTCAAATTTTATGTGCATTTCCTATAATTTTTGAGTTTTGAAAAGAAACACAAAAACTTAGGTGGTTTTCCTCATTTTGAGCATGCTTACAATCAAAAGATTCAAACTTTATTCATGTTTCCTATAATTTTTGAATTTTGAATAATAGAACACCAAAACATAGGTAGTTTTGCTTGTTTTGAAGATGTTTCCAATCAATAGATTCAAACTTTATGCACATTGGCTAAATATTTTGAGTTTTAAAAAATGTAACACCAAAACATAGGTGATCTTACTCGTTTTAAACACATTTACAATCAAAAGATTCAAACTTTATGCATGTTTTCTATATTTTTGAGTTTTGAATAATGAAACACCAAAACTCAAGTGATTTTACTCATTTGGACCATGTTTATTATCAAAAGATTCAAACTTTATTTGCATTTCTTATAATTTTTCAATTTTGAATAATGTAACACCAAAACTTAAGTGATTTTACTCATTTTGAGCATGTTTACAATCAAAAAATTCAAACTTTATGCACATTTCCTATAATTTTTTAGATTCGAACAATGAAACACCAAAACTTACGTAATTTTACTCATTTTGAGCATGTGTACAATTAAAATATTCAATTTGTATGTGCATTTCCTATCATTTTTGAGTTTTAAATAATGTAACACCAAAACATAGGTGATTTTACCCATTTTAGGCATGCTTACAATCAAAAGAATCAAAATTTAAGTGTATTTTATATAATTGTTGAGTTTTCAATAATACAACACTAAAACTTAGGTGCTTTTACTCATTTTGAGAATGTTTATAATTAAAAGATTCAAACTTTAAGTGCTTTTCTTATATATTTTTAGTTTTGAATAAGTCAATAACAAAACTTTAGTGGTTTTACTCGTTTCGAGCATGTTTACAATAAAAAGAATAGAATTTCATGTGCACTTCCTATAATTTTTGAGTTTTGATTAATAAAACACCCAAACATAAGGGGTTATACTCTTCTTGAGCATGCTTAAAATCAAAACATTCAAACTTTATGCACATTTCTAATGTTTTTTGAGTTTTGAATAATGCAACATGAAGACTTAGGTGATTTTACTTGATTCAAGCATGTTTACAATAAAAATATTCAACATTTATGTGTGTTTACTATATTTTTTGAGTTTTGAATAATGCAACAGTAAAACATAGGTAGTTTTACTCCTTTCAAACATGTTTATAATCAAAAGATTCAAACTTTATTCATCTTTCCTATAATGTTTGATTTTTAAAAAATGCAACATCAAAACTTAAGAGGTTTTATTCATTTTGAGCATGTTTACAATTAAGTGATTCAAAATTTATACATGTTCATATCATTTTTTAGTTTTGAGTAATGCAACACCAAAATTTAGGTCATTTTACTCATTTCAAGCATGTTTACAATCAAAATATTCAACCTTTATACATGTTTCCTATAATTTTTGAGTTTTGAATAATGCAACACTAAAAAAAAGGCCATATTACTCATTTTGTACATATTTACAATCAAAAGATTCAAACTTTATGCTTGTTTCCTATAATTTTTAAGTTTTAAATAATGTGACACCAAAACTTAGGTCGTTTTACTTGTTTTGAGCATGTTTAAAATAAAAAGATTCAAAATTTATGTGCAATTCCTATAATTTTTAACTTTTGAATAATACAACACCAAATATTAGGCAATTTTACTTATTTAGTGCATGTTTACCATCAAAAGGTTCAAACTTTATGCGTGTTTTCTATAACTTTTTAGTTTTCAATAATGTAACACCAAAACTTAGACAATTTTACACATTTCGAACATGTTTACAATAAAAAGATTTAAATTTTATGAGTGTTTCCTATAATTTTTGAGTTTTTTAATAATGCAACACAAATCATAGGTGGTTTTACTTATTTGGAACATGTTTACAATCCAAGGATTCAAATTTTATTTGCATTTCCTATAATTTTTGAGTTTTGAATAATGCAATAACAAAACATAGGTACTTTTACTCATTTTGGGGATGTTTACAATCAAAGGATTCAAACTTTATGAATGTTTCTTATAATTTTATGTAATGCAACACCAAAACTTTAGCAGTTTTATTCATTTTGGGCATGTTTACTTACAATCAAAAGACTCAAAATTTATGCATGTTTCCAATGATTTTTGAGTTTTAAATAATGTAATACCAAAACTTAGGTAGTTTTACTCCTTTTGAGCATGTTTACAATCAAAACATTTAAACTTTATGTACATTTCCTATAATTTTTGAGTTTTGAATAATGCAACACCAAAACTTAGGTGGTTTTACTCATTTCAATCATGGTTACAATCAAAAGATCCAAACTTTATGCATGTTTTCTATAAGTTTTTAGTTTTGAATAATGCAACACAAAAAAATTAGATGTTTTTTCTCATTTTGAGCATGTTTACAATTAAACGATTCAAACTTTATGCACATTCCCTATAATTTTTAAGTTTTGAATAATGCAACATCAAAACATAGATGGTTTTACTCATTTCGAGCATATTTACAATAAAAATATTCAAACATTATGCATGTTCCTTATAAGTTTTCAGTTTGGAATAATGTAACATCAAAACTTAGATGGTTTTACTCATTTTGAGCATGTTTATAATCAAAATATTCAAAATGTATGCATGTTTCTTATATTTTTTGTGTTTTGAATAATGAAACACCAAAACATAGGTGGTTTTACTAATTTTGAGCATGTTTACAATTAAAATATTCAAACTTTATCTGCATTTCTTATAAATTTATAGTTATGAATAATGTAATACCAAAACCTAGGTAGATTTACTCATTTCAAGCATGTTTAAAATGAAAAGATTCAAATAGTATGCACCTTTCCTATAATAAGGAAAGACCAAAAATTAATCAGTTGTATGCATTTTGAGCATGTTTACGATCGAAACATTCAAACTTTATATAAATTTGCTATAATTTTTGAGTTTTGAATAATGCAACACTAAAACTTAGGTGGTTTTACTGATTTTGATCATGTTTACAATCAAAAGATTTAAACTTTATGCACATTTCCTATAATTTTTAAGTTTTGAATAATATAACACCAAAACTTAAGTAGTTTTTCTCATTTTGAGCAAGTTTAAAATCAAAATATTCAAACTTTATATGTGTTTCATATAATTTTCTAGTTTTGAATAATGCAACTCCAAAACTTAGGTGGTTTTACTAATTTGATAATGTTTACAATAAAAAATTCAAACTTTATGGGCATTTCCTATAATTTTTGACGTTTGGATATTATAAGACTAAAACCTAGGCGGTTTTAATCATTTCTAGCATGTTTATAATCAAAAGATTTAAAATTTATGTGGTTTTCCTATAATTTTTGAGTTTTAAATAGTCTAACACAAAATCTTATGTAGTTTTACTCATGTTGAGTCTATTTACAATAAAAATATTGAAACTTTATACACATTTCAATCATGTTTAGAATTAAAAGATTCAAACTTTATACATGTTTCCTATAATTTTTTAGTTATGAATAATGTAATAGCAAAACTTAAGTGGTTTTACTCATTTTGAGCATGTTTACAATAAAAAGATTAAAAATTTATGCATGTTTCTTATAATTTTTGAAAATTGAATCATGCAAGACCAAAATATAGGCATTTTAAGACACTTTGAACATGCTTACAATCAAAAGATTCAAGCTTTAAGCATGTTTCTTATATTTTTTAAGTTTTGAATAATGCAACATAAAACTTAAGTGGTTTTACTCATTTTGAGCATGTTTACAATCTAAAGATTAAAAATTTATGTGTGTTTTCTATAATTTTAGAGTTTTGAAAATGGCAACACGAAAACTTAGGTAGTTTTACTCATTTTGATCATGTTTACAATTAAAAGATTCAAACTTTATGCGTTTTTTATATTTTTTGAGTTTTGTAAAATGCAACACTAAAACATAAGTATTTTTATACATTTTGAACATGTTTACAATCAAAAGATTCTAGCTCTAAGTGTGTTTCCTATAATTTTTGAGTTTTGAATAATGCAACACTAAAACTTAGGTAGTTTTACTCATTTTGAGAATGTTTACAATAAAAAGATTCAAACTTTATATGTGTTTCCTATAACTTTTGAGTTGTAAATAATGTAACGCCAAAAATAAGGCAATTTTAATTGTTTCTTACATGTTTACAGTCAAAAGATTCAAATTTTATGTGTGTTTCCTATAATTTTTAAGTTTTAAATAATGTAACACCAAAACTTAGGTAGTTTTACTCATTTTGAGTATGTTTTCAATCAAAATATTCAAACTTTGTGAGAGTTTCTTATAATTTTTTAGTTTTGAATATGCAACACAAAAACTTATATAGTTTTGCTCATTTTGAGCATGTTTAAAATCAATAAATTCAAACTTTATGTGTATTTTCTGTAATTATTAAGTTTTGAACAATGCAACACAAAAGCATAGGTAGTTTTACTTGTTTCGAGTGTGTTTACTATCAAAATATTTAAACTTTATGCACACTTACTATATTTTTTGAGTTTTAAATAATGTATATCCAAAATTTAAGTGGTTTTACTGATTTCAAGTATGTTTACAATAAAAAAATTCAAACTTTATGCATTTTTCTTATAATTTTTTATTTTTGAATAATGCAACACCAAAACTTAGGTAGTTTTACTTGTTTTGAACATGTTTACAATGAAAAGATTCAATCTTTATGCAGATTTCATATAATTTTTGAGTTTTAAATAATGCGACACCAAAACATAGGTAGTTTTACTTGTTTTGATCTTGTTTAGAATCAAAAGATTCAAACTTTAAGCATATTTCCTAGAATTTTTATCTTTTGAATAATGTAACACCAAAACTTAGGTGGTTTTGCTCATTTCAAACATGTTTAGAATCTAAATATTTAATATTTATGCATGTTTCTTATAATTTTTGAGTTCTGAATAATGAAACACTAAAACATAAGCAATTTTACTCATTTTGACCATATTTACAATTAAAAGATTCAATATTTATGCATGTTTCCTATAATTTTTTAGTTTTGAAAAATGAAACACTAAAACATAGGCAGTTTCACACATTTCAAGTTTATTTTCAATCAAAAAATTCATTTTTTTAGTGTTTCTTAAATTTTCTTAATATTGAATATACAACACCAAAACATAGGCAGTTTTACTCATTTTGATCATGTTTATAATCAAAAGTTTCAAAATCTATTTGTGTTTCCTATAATTTTTTAGTTTTGAATAATGCAACACCAAAACATAGGTGGTTTTACTCATTTTGAGCATATTTACAATCAAAATTTATGCATGTTTCCTATATTTTTTATGTTTTGAATAATGAAAACCAAAACTCAGGTAGTTATACTTATTTCAAGCATGTTTACAGTCAAAACATTCAAATGTTCTACATGTTTCTTATAATTTTTTCTTCTTGAATAAAGCAACGCCAAAACTTAAGCAATTTTACAAGTTTTGAGCATGTTTACATTCAAAATATTTGAACTCTATGTGCATTTTCTATAATTTTGGAGTTTTGAATAATGTAACACCAAAGCTTAGGTGCTATTACTCATTACGAGCATGTTTACAATCAAAATATTCAAACTTTATGCACATTTATTATAATTTTAGAGCTTTGGATAATATAACACCAAAACTTAGGTAGTTTTACTCATTTCAAGCATGTTTACAATTAAAAGATTAAAAATTTATGCATGATACATATAATTTTAGAGTTTTAAATAATGGAACACCAAAACATAGGCAATTTTTCTCATTTTGAACATGTTTAAAATCAAAATACTCAAACTTTATGTGTGTTTTATGTAATTTTTGAGTTTTGAATAATGCAACACCAAAACTAAAGTGGTTTTAATCATTTTGAGCACATTTACAATTAAAAGATTCAAACTTTATGTGAATTTCCCATAATTTTTCAGGTTTGAATAATGTAAAACTAAAACGTAGGAAATTGTACTCATTTCTAGCATATTTCTATCAAAAGCTTCAAAATTTATCTACTTTTCCTTTTTTTTTTTTGAGCTTTAAATAATGTTCCACAAAATATTAGGAAGTTTTACTCATTTTGAGTATGTTCACAATGAAAAGATTCAAACTTATATGCATTTCCTATAATTTGTTTGTTATGAGTAATGCAACACCAAAACTTGAGTAGCTATACTCATTTCAAGCATGCTTACAATCAAAAGATTCAAATTTTATGCACATTTCCTATAATTTTAGAGTTTTTTATAATGCAACACACAAACTTAGGTAGTTTTACTCATTTTGAGTATGTTTACAATCAAAAGATTCAAACTTTAAGCATCTTTCCATTAAATTTAGAGTTTTGAATAATGCATCACCAAAACATAAACAATTTTTCTCATTTTGAGAATGTTGACAATCAAAAGATTCAACGTTTATGTGGGTTTCCTATAATTTTTGAGTTTTGAATAATGTAACATAAAAAGTTAGGTAGTTTTACTCATTTCAAGCATGTTTACAATTTAAAGTTTCAAACATTATGTGCATTTCATATAGTTTTTGAGTTTTGAATAATGCAAGATCAAAACTTGGGTGGTTCTACTCATTTTGAGCATGTTTACAATCAAAAGATTTAAGCTTTCTATATGTTCCCTATAAATTTTGAGTTTTGAATAATGCAAAACCAAAACATAGATGGTTTTACTCATTTCGAGCATTTTTATAATTAAAAGATTCAAATTTTATACATTTTTCCTATATTTTTTTGGTTTTTAATAATGCAACACAAAAACTTAGGTCATTTTACACATTTTGAGCATGTTTACAATTTAAGTATTCAAACTTTATGTGTAGTTCTTCTAATTTTTTAGTTTTGAATAATGCCACAAGAAAGCTTAAGTGAGTATCCTCATTTCAAGCATGTTTACAATTAAAAGATTCAAACTTTATGCACATTTCCTATAATTTTTGAGTTTTTAATAATGGAACATCAAAACTTAAGCATGTTTACTCATTTTAAGCATATTTAGAATTAAAAGATTCAAATTTTATGCATGTTTCCATTAATTTTTAAGTTTTTAATAATGCAACACCAAAAGTTAAGTGGTTTTACTCATTACAAGCATGTTTAGAATCAAAAGATTCAAACATTATGCATGTTTCCTATAATTTTTGAATTTTGAACAATGCAACACCAAAACTTTGGCATATTTACACATCTTGAACATGTTTAAAATCAAAAGATTCAAGATTCAAGTATGTTTCCTATAATTTTTGAGTTTTAAATAATGCAACACTAAAACTTGGGTAGTTTTACTTGTTTCAAGCATGTTTACAATAAAAAGATTCAAAATTTATATGTGTTTCCAGTAATTATTGAGTTTTGAATAATGTAACAACAAAACTTACATGGTTTTACTTGTTTTATGCATATTTACAATCAGAAAATTGAAATGTTTTGTGTGTTTCCTATAATTTTTAATTTTTAAATAATGCAACACCAAAAGATAGGTGATTTTACTCATTTTGATCATGTTTTCAATAAAAATATTCAAACTTTGTGAGTGTTTCCTATAATTTTTGAGTTTTGAATATGAAACACAAAAACTTTTATAGTTTTACTCATTTTGATCATTATGCACATTTTCTATAACTATTGAATTTTGAATAATGCAACACCAAAACATAGGCAATTTTACTCATTTTGAGCATGTTTACTATCAAAAGATTTGAACTTTATGTGCATTTACTATATTTTTTAAGTTTTTTATAATGTATATCCAAAAGTTAAGCATTTTTACTAATTTTGAGAATGTTTACAATAAAAATATTCAAACTTTATGCATTTTTCCTATAAATTTTTATTTTTGAATAATGCAACACCAAAACTTTGGTAGTTTTACTTGTTTTGAACATGTTTACAATCAAAAGAATCAAACTTTATGCACGTTTCCTATAATTTTTTAGTTTTGAATAATGCAACACCAAAACTTAGGTAGTTTTACTTGTTTCAACCATGTTTAGAATCAAAATATTCAAACTTTATATGCATTTCCTATAATTTTTATCTTTTGAATAATGAAACACCAAAACTTAGATGGTTTTACACATTTCAAACATGTTTATAATCTAAAGATTCAATCCTTATGTGTGTTTCTTATATTTTTGAGTTTTAAATATTGAAGCACCAAAACATAGGTAGTTTTAATCATTTTGACCATGTTTACAATTAAAATATTCAATCTTTATGTAGGTTTCCTATATTTTTTTAGTTTTGAATAATGTAACACCAAAAAGTAGGTAGTCTTACAAAATTCAAGTATGTTTTCAATGAAAATATTCATTTTGTTTTAGATAAAGGTAAAAATAGGTTTTGATGGGATCCTGAAACCCAAGTACAAGGAAAGAAAGATAAAGCTTCAACTCCCACAGGCAGAACCTAAAAACTACTACAGAGAAGTAGCAAAAACAGGTTTTAAATGGACCTAAAATCACTAGAGAGACCACTGGTCAAAACCCATATTTAACATAGATCTGGCTACACCATAGATAGAAGATTAAAAAAAGAAACCAGAGAACAGGACCAAAAAACATAACCAGCAAGAAGAACCAGACTATTCTTCCAATTCCAAAATCATTTTCACAGTTTTTGTACCTTTCACAATAGTATCCTGAGTGGTATTTGCCGCCAACTTGGCTCCCTCTTGTGTAGCCTTCTTTCTTGAGCTTTGTCTCATCCTTTTGCTAAGACCCTCCAAAGATTTGGTCTCCTCGCTAGCTCTTTTTCCAATATTGTTAGCTGCAGCACAAATGTTGGACGTTACTTCCTCGATTTTCATTCTATTCTCCCTAATGAGTTCCTGAAGGTTATTCTCGTAATCTTTGAGCTTGACTGGGATATCTCTTATCTATTTTTCCATGTTGTTAATTTTGTTCCATGCAGCTTTCTGGTTATCTTCCATAATTTCCACTTTCCTTTTGAGATCCTTAATCTCCTTACACATCCAAGAATCAAGTTGGAGAGAAGCCTCTGCTTTGCAATTAACCCAACTCATAGGTGTGTGCTTTCCATCGTTCTGCCTTTTCTCTCTCCATTCCTCAGAATTCTTATTGGGACTATTCCCACCTTCTTCAAAGTGATCCTCTCGGCCCCTTTGATACCGTTCTTTTGTTCCAGTTTGAATTTCCATGTCCATTTCTTGATTATCATCCTGAATTGTATTTTCCCTTTCATTTCTTGAAACAGGGTCCTCAATAGGGCCATCCTAGACAATATCTTCCTCTGACACTTTCTGATTTTCCTCAGTTTCTTCTTTACTATTTTTAGATTCCTCCTCTTTCCTGACTCCTTCTTTCTCATTCTTCTCTTGACATTCTTCATCCTATTTTGAATTTGTATTTCAACTTTCAGTACCTTCTTCTTCCTCCAGATTTTCCTCCCTAGGTTTATCAATTCTCTCCCGCTCTGTATCTTCTTCTACATTCAGATTTTTGGCGCTGGGGAACTTGATTTTGTCTTTCCCTTTTACAATTTCAATCTTTCTACTCCTAGACTCCTTATTTTTCCCCTGGTTAGGGTTCTTAACCATAGCTTTATTCTTGCAGTAGCCTTCGATTAACAGAATTAGGCCTTCATGCAGGATAGGATGCATCTCCTTCTTCCTGTGAGTAAATAAACTTTGGACCAAAGAGAAGTGCAGGTAAAAGGGAAAAGACAATCTTACCTTATGTCTAAAATGATTAAGGAAAACAAAGTAGAATTTATGCACTCTCTTGCTTCTTTCATCCAGGATGAAATACTCCCTTATACAGCATAAGACATCCCTCCATATCCCCTTAATCTGTTCCAATTCATAGAAATCCCCATTCTTGACCAGCTTCTGCTCTTCCACATCTGTCTTGGGGAACTTACAAAAGGCCTTGTTCGAAATGCTTATCTACTTGGAGAATTTAAGTCCATCCGTAGGCAGCCCTGTAACCTCTGCTATAAAATCCTCAGTTAGGTTCACCATGATACCATGCAAAGTGACCCTTTCATCAATCCAATTTTTGAAAAAAACTGTAGTGATATGCGGTTTTGATGCATGTAGCCTTTCCATATAGTTCACGACTTTTCCTTTCTACAGAATTCTCTAGACATCTTTTTTCTCTCTCCATTCGTCACAGTTTTTGGGTTCCTGCTTCCTTGGTTCTCCCTTCCTTTCACGAGCCATACTCATCTCCTTTGAAATCCAGTCGCTATGAACTTTACAATGATCCCACCTGCTGCCAATTTGATTTGAAAGTCGGCTTTGTTTGGGCACGTTCAGGATCCGCTTCTCACTCTCAAGAGCCTTCCTCTTTAATGATTGTAGACCTTTCCCCGCAAAGCCACTCCTACTCATTATATTTCTATTACAATCTAATCTTTCCCTCCTTTGCATGAGTTGCATCATGAAGAATGAGCGCCCTCAGTTCCACATTCTTTTCTAATGTTTCCTGCCACCTCACTTTTTGTCCTATCCGGACTGCACAATTTTCTAACCAATCTACAACTCTATTGGCTTCATGATAGGTGTGGGTTATAGTCACTTTATCAAAAAAAATTATTAAGGTTTTCATCTCCATTACCATAGCCTCTATGGTCCAAGACACAATATTTTTATTGTTAAGAATATTTATGATTTTCAATGAGTCTCCTTCTAGCCACAATTTGGGATATCCTGAATCCACAGCTATTTTGATGGTCTAAAGGGCAGCAGTAGCTTTGGCAATGTGACAATTCGATTTACCGATGGGGATTTCAACAACATCAATAACCTTTCCCGTATGGTTTCTCAAGACTCCACCACAACCTGCTTTCCCCGGATTCCCTTTAGCAGCTCCATCAAAGTTTCCTTTAATCCACCCTTGAGGGGGAGCATTCCATGTAACTCCTAATCTGGGATTATCAGGTTTACCTTTAGAATTTTCCATACTTAAGGGATTATCCACTTGGAGAGTTGAGCTTGGATTATTTTGTGATAAAAAATTCTCCTTAATAGCTCTAATGATGTTCTGTCCTACCACCCATCCAGGGAGTTCTTTATTTCTAAAAATTTGGTTATTTCTTTCCTTCCATATTCCCCACCAAATATGGGGAAGAGTAAGTTTCCATAAAAAAATTACTTCAAAATTCTTGGAGGGGCAGTACCAGCTTTTAAGAGATAATTCCATGTTTTTATGATGGATCCATGCGATGCCCCATAGATTGAGGATCTCTTTCCAGACTAGGTGTGTAAAAGAACAGTTTATGAACAAATGATCTCTATCTTCAAGGTCCTTCTTACAAAGAATACACCTGTTCACAATATATATTCCTCTTTTCTGTAAATTGTCCAAAGTTAAGATTTTGTTTTGGAGGAGGGTCCAAAAAAAGATTTTGATTTTAGGGATGAGCCCCTTGATCTAGGCCTTCATCCACAATAGTTTTTTGCCATTTCCCTTTGAAGTGAAAATGGAAGAAACTTTAAATTGTTTGCTTGGCTCATTGTGCCAAACAATCTTATCTTCAAGATTAGGGTATAGAGATATAGCATTTAGGGATAGTTGAATATCCTTGAAATCTTGATCATAGTCAGTGAGGTTCACCCAGGAGTTGTTCTGCCAGTATTGGTTAACCATTATTCCCACTCTTTGCTTGCAACGGTATATAACATCTTTATCTTGGATTTCATCTTGCAAAGGTTTTCCTTTTAACCAAATATCTTCCCAAAATTTCACCTATTTGCCATTGCCAACTTTCCACAAACTTCCTTCTTCTAAAACATGTTTAGTCCCCTAGACTACCCCCCATATGGTAGAAGGATGGGAAATGTCTAGATTAGAAAATAATTCAGGGAGTGAATTTGCCTTAAATAAGTATTTGTGCTTCCATATTTTGGTCCATTCTTTATTTTCCTGATAAACCCTCCAACCCTGCTTAGCTAAGAGAGCTGTGTTCATACTTCTAATTTTCCTTATTCCTAGTCCACCTTCCCTGACAAGTTTACAAATGTTATCCCATACTATTAAAGGCATTCTTCTTTTCTCCTCAGTACCTGACCAAAGAAAGTTTCTCTAAATTTTTTCAATAGCTTCAGCAAATTTAGTGGGGATTTTGAAAAGACTCAAAGCATACGTGGGTATGCTTTGAAGACTTGATTTGAGGAGGGTGAGATTTCTAGCTTGGCTTAGAAAACTACCTTTCCATCCCGCTAATTTCTTACTAAATTTGTTAATAAGTCCTTCCCAGAAAGCTTCAAGAACTTTCATCCCAAAAGGGAGACCAAGGTAAGAGGAAGGAAAAGTTCCTATGGAACATTCAAGGATTTTTGCTATTTTGTTCTGTCTGTGATTTGGGGTATTAGTAAAGAATACTGCACTTTTGTTCTAGTTTATCAGTTGTCCAGAGGCAGAAGAATATAAATTTATAGCTTCCTTTAAAGTTCTAGCTTCTGTGACTTCAGATTGCCCCATGAAGATAGTGTCATCAACAAATTGACCATGGGAACATATTAAAGGATGCGAAGAGGGTTTCAGGCCCTTAAATAAACCTTTAATAACTAAGTCCCCTAAGTATTTCCCCATACTATCAGCCATAATTATAAATAGAATAGGGGAAATAGGATCCCCCTATCTTAATCCCCTTGATGGATTGAAAAAATGAGACAAACTCCCATTTACCAACACAGCAATAGAAGTAGTAGATATCAACTGCTTGATCATGTCAACCACTCTTTGTTCAAGGCCAAAGGCAGTAAGGCTTTTAGAAAGGAATAACCAATCCACCCTGTCATATGCTTTAGCAATATCCACTTTCATTATGAACCCCTCATTATTTGAGCTGAACAGTGAGTGAATATTCTCATGCGCCATTATTACAAAATTGAGGATTTATCTGCCTGGGATGAATCCATTTTGTTGATCAGCTATTATCGACGAGATCACTTGAATTAATATGGTTTTTATAACTTTGGATATTATCTTATAAAAGGAGTTGCACAGGCTAATTAGTCTAAACTGATCAGGACTGTCAGCTCCAACCTTTTTTGGAATTAGACACAGAAAAGTGGCATTAACTTCCTTCAGCATCTGTTTGGCTCCAAAGAATTCCTTCACCGCATTACTAACATCTTTGCCAATAAGTTTCTAGATCTTTTGAAAAAAGAACATGGGAAAACCATCTGGTCCAGGTGCTTTATCTCCTCCTAAAGATCTAACTGCTTTGAAGATTTCCTCCTCCTTAGGTATGGAACATAACATGTTATTCTACTCCTTCGAGACCAAAGGAGGAACCACGCATAGGATATTAGCCTGACTTTTCAAGTTGATGTTTCTATCAGCCTTCATCAGGGAGGAGAAAAATGAAAGCATTTCCTCCTTTATTTCCTTTTCCTCTGTTATCTTCTGATCTCCTTTTTTCAAGTGTTGAATATGAGTTTTAGGTCTATGTTTCAGAGTGGAAAGATGGAAAAACTTTGTATTTTTGTCTCCTTCTTTCAACCATTTCACCCTAGATCTTTGTCTCCAATAGGTTTCTTCCTTTGTTATAATATATTGGTATTGAACCAATTGTTCACTTTCTTCACTACGGAAGTCAGAAGTATAACCGTTTTGCTGAATTTTTTCCTGAATTCTACTAATTTCTTCCTTAATAGTCTTCTTTTTCTCAAAGATATTTCCAAAACAATCCTTATTCCATTTCTTAACTTCCTTTTTAACATTTTTGAGCTTGGAAGCCACTCTAAAGAGAGTTGTTCCCTCAATAGGTAAATTCCACCACTCTTTTATTTTGCTTTCAAACTATGGGTGCTGCATCTACATCTTTTCAAATCTAAACGGATGATTCTTTTTCTAGTTTAATTTGACCACTGTGAAAATAAGAGGGAAATGATCCGAGCCTATTCTATGGCATGCTTTCAATTTACAAGTGTAATCTTTTGTCTAGTCTGGGGAAATGAGAGCCCTATCAAGCTTGGCCTGTATATATTCATTATCAAGTCTCTTATTGCTCCAAGTATACTGAATTCCTTGCAGCTCCACATCCATTAAGCCTTCTTTACTTATAAACTCCATGAGATCAAATCTCCCTTCCATTTGAATAGTATTACCACCCTTTTTCTCATAATCATAGAGAGGAACATTAAAATCTCCCATTATAATCCATCGCCCACAATAATCTTTGCTTCATTAGATTTGAGAAGGTTTCCCAGACCTCTTTCCTTTGGTTTTTGGCATTGGGAGCATAGATATTTACAACATACCAACTTTCCTTTTGGTCAAAACTAGTTATTTTAATAGCCAATTTTTTTTTACTTTCCATCAAAATAGAACCAGAATATATATATTTTTTTTCCATAGCATCATGGTTCCCCCTGAAGCACCTTCAGAGCTGCTGGCCTTAATAGTATAATTTTTAAAATCTTTGATCTGTTCTGCTTTCTCTTTACTCATTTTGGTTTCTTGGAGCAGAAGGAAGTTTGGCTTTTGCTCTCTGACAAAATTCCTAACTAAATCTACTTTATATATGCTATTTATCCCCCTAATATTCTAGCTAAGAATTCTCATTGGTTTTTATTGTTATGGAGTCATTTCGGCAGGGTTGCTTGCTTTCCATCTACTATATTGTGCTTGCTTTCCATCTCTTTATTCCTCTTTGCAGATTTTTTCCCAAGTTTATCTGGAGATCCTACATCCGATTTTAATTTGGCTTGCGGTTCAAATCCTTTTCCTTCTTTGCTCCTAAGAGGACCATTTCCTTTCGCACTGCCATTTCTCGTCTCCATGTGTTTTGTATTGTTCTTTTTCTCACCTTTTATCTTTTGGTTTTTTGAGTTTTTATCGGTCTCTTTCTTTTCTTCTGCCATTAGGGCCTCTTTCACTGGAGTGTTATTTTCATCCTTTGATACCTCCTACTTTTCCCCCATCTGGGCTTCACACATCTCTCCTTCTTTTATATTATTCCCCCCTTCAGGTAATACTTCTCCTTCCTCTAATCCTTCAATATCCTTTACCTTAAAAAGTTGATTTTCTAAACTTTGGGTATTAGGGTTTAGAAAATTAGCTTCTTCTTATGTTAGATGATCTGGTTTTTTGTTCTCTGATTTCATCCCCTTCTCTTCCATTAGGGGACTACATTTTTTTAATAGGGGCTCTATTGCTCCTAATAAATTCAGGTCGCCATCTTCTTCTGTTGCAAAAATTTTATCCTCTTCTATGTGTAGATCTACTAAAGCTTCTTGTTTCTTCCCTATCTTTCGATAGTCCTCTTTTACCTTCCATATTTTCTTTTGTTGAATCTTTATATTTTTCCCTTCCTAAAAATTTATTGGATGGGATCTACCCCTATTGGGACAATTCTTAACCCAATGCCCCTGTTTCTTACACGCATAGCAAGAATTTGGAAAATATTCAAAGACAATCTCTTGGGTTTTCTTACCAAGCTTAGAAATTAATTCCACTTTTTTTGGGAGATGGTTCAAGTCTGCCACTTTAACATAAATTTTGGCACTTTGGAGTTTAGTTATTGAAGCCATGGCGTTATCCACAGCCACTAACTCGCCAAATGAACTAGCAATTCCATTGAAAATGTCCTCATGCTAGAATTCTAATGGAAGACCAGGCAGTCTAGCCCATATAGGGGTAGTTAAGAAGAAAGAGTCTGATAAATCCATTTCTGGTTCCCATTTCTTGATTTTAAGAGTGCATTTTCCAAAAGACCAAGGCCCTTCACTAAGAACCTTATTCAAATCTTCTTTACAATTGAAGATAAAAGAGAAAAAACCATTCACCATTGGTGTAATGTCTACTTCTCTGCGTACAGTCCATTTCTTTTTGATCATAGATCTGAGTGAATCTATATTTGGTCTAGTTCCTAGAAACTTTCCAACTAGGGTGAGTTCCATGGATGATACTGAGAAATCAAGTAGAGGGTCTGGGATAAAAACTTGAAACTCACCTTTCTCCCAGCATGATTTAGATGTCACCGGTGGGAAAAGGGATTTCCCTGTTGGTTTTTTCCCAAAAAATGATGATTAGGTCCTTTGTTCAGGGGCCCCTATCTATCTTTCATAGTTCTTTTCTTTTTTATATTCAGCTTTATCTTTCACTTTCTCTGTGTACTGTTCTAACACACTTTTCAATGGTGAGTTTTTGGCCCCACTATAGGGCTCGTTAGTAGATGAAAACCTTCTTTTGTCTGCATCAGTCAGTAAACCTAACCCTCCACATTTTCCTTCTTCCTCTGCTATACCACCAGGATCTGTTCCTCCTGCCAAATTCTCCCTGATTCTTTTCCCGCTCATTCTGAATTCAAAATGATCAAAAAAATGTTTCTTCCAGATTTCCATAGCATTTTGAAATTTAAATTTTGGATTACATTATTAAGAACTAATAAATTATATGAAAGACACATAAAGTTTGGGTCTTTTTATTGTAAACATGCTCTAAATTAGTAAAACAACCTAAAATTATTCAAAACTCTAAAATTATAGGAAATTCACATATAGTTTGAATCTTTTGATTGTAAACATGCTCAAAATGAGTAAAAAACTGCCTAAATTTTGTTGTTACATTATTCAAAACACACAAAAAAAGAGACACACATAAATTTTGAATATTTTGATTGTAGACATGTTTGAAATGAGTAAAACTACCCAAGTTTTGGTGTTTCATTATTCAAAACTCAAATATTAAAATGTGTAAATTGGACTATGTTTTGGTGTCGATTGTAAATATTTTAAAAATGAGTAAACATGCTTGAAATGAGTAAAACCACCAAATTTTTGGGGTTGCATCATTTAAAACTCAGAAATTATAGGAAATGCCCACAAAGTTTGAATCTTTTAATTATAAACATGCTCAAAAAGAGTAAAAACACATAAATTTTGGTGTTGCATTCTTCAAAACTAAAAAATTACAGGAAACACGCATAAAGTTTTAATATTTTAATTGTGAAGATGCTTGAAATGAGTAAAACAACCTATGTTTTGATGTTGCATTATTCAAATATCAAAAATTATAGCAAACATAAAGAAAGTTTGAATCTTTTAATTTTAAATATGCTTGAAATGAGTAAAATTGCCTAAGTTTTGGTGTTGCATTATTCAAACTCAAAAATTAGAAGAAATGCATAAAAGGTTTGAATCTTTTGATTGTAAACATGCTCAAAATGAGTAAAAATGCCTAAGTTTTGGTGTCACATTACTCAAAACTCAAATTATAGGAAAAAAGCATAAATTTTTAATGTTTTAATTGTAAACATCGTCTAAACAAGTAAAATTGCCTATGTTTTTGTTTTTCATTAATAAAAACTCAAAAAGTATAGGAAACACCCTTAAAGTTTGAATCTTTTGATTGTAAACATGCTCAAAATGAGTAAAATTGACTAATTTTCGGTGTTGGATTATTTAGAATTCAAAAATTATAAGAAAAGCACATAAAGTTTGAATCTTATAATTTTAAACATTCTTGAAATGAGAAAAACCTCTTAACTTTTTGTGTTGCATTATTTAAAACTCAAAAATTATATGAAACATGTATAAAGCTTGAATTTTTTTATTCTAAGCATGCTTGAAATGGGTAGAACCACATAAATTTTGGTGTTGCGTTATTCAAAAGTCCAAAATTATAGGAATCATTCTTGAAATTTGATTCTTTTTATTTTAAAGATGTTTGAAAATCATAAAACCACCTAAGTTTTAGTCTTGCATTCTTCAAAACTAAAATATTATAAGAAATGCACATAAAGTTTGAATCTTCTGATTGTAAACATGTTCAAAATGAGTCAAATCACTTAATATTTGGTGTTGCATTATAAAAAACATAAAAATTATATGAAATGTGTATAAAGTTTGAATCTTTTGATTGCAGACATGCCTAAAATGAGTAAAACCACCTAAGTTTTGGTGTTGCATTATTCAAAACTCTATAATTATATGAAACATGCATAATGTTTGAATCTTTTTATTGGAAACATGCTCGAAAGGAGTGAAGCCATCAATGTTTTGCTGTTAGATTATTCAAGACTCAAAAATGATAGGAAATGCATATAAAGTTTGAATCTTTTGATTTATACATGTTCAAAATGAGTAAAATCAAATAATTTTTTGGGTTACATTATTTAAAACTTATAAATTAGAGTAAATGCACATAAATTTTTAATCTTATGATTTTAAACATGCTCAAAATGAATAAAACCAATTAAGTTTTGGTGTTGCATTATTCAATACTAAAAATTATAGGAAACACACATAAGGTTTGTATCTCTTGACTTTAAAACATGCTTTAAATAAGTAAAAGTCCCTAAGATTTGTGTTTCATTATTTGAAATTCACAATTTATAAGAAATGCACATAAATTATAAATCTTTTGATTGTAAACATGCTTCAAATGAGTAAAATTACTTAATTTTTGGTGTTGCATTATTCAAAACTTAAAAATTATAGAAAATTAACATAAAGTTGGATTTTTTTTATTGTAACATGCTCAAAATGATTCAAAACTCAAAAATTGTAAGAAATGCACATAAAGTTTGAATCTTTTGATTGTAAACATTCTCAAAATGAGTAAAACTACTTAGTTTTAGTGTGCATTATTCAAAACTTTAAAATTATAAGAAATGTGCATACAGTTTGAATCTTATGATTGTAAACATGTTCTTAATGATTAAAAATACTTAAGATTCAATGCTACATTATTGAAAACTTAAAAATGTAGGAAATGTGCATAAAGTTTGAATCTTTTGATTGTAAACATGCTCTAAATGAGTAAAACTACCTAGGTTTTCATGTTACATTTTTCAAAACTCAAAAATTATATGAAATACACATAAAGTTTGAATCATTTTAATTTAAACATGTTCAAAGAAAGTAAAATAGCCTACGTTTTGGTGTTACATTATTCCAAACTAAAAAATATATAAAAATTATGAATATATTTTAAATCTTTTGATTGTAAACATGCTAGAAATTAGTAAAGTTGCCTAAGTTTTGGTACTAAATTATTCAAAACCCCAAAATTATAAGAAATTCACATAAAGTTTGAATATTTTGATTATACACATGCTCAAAATGAGTAAAATTACTTAAGTTTTGGTGTTGCATTATTCAAAACTAAAAAATTATAGGAAACATGCATAATTTTTTTGATTCTTTTGATTGTAAACATGCTCAAATCAAGTAAAATTGCTTAAGTTTTATTGTTGCAATAGTCAAAACTAAAAAATTATATGAAACTTGCATAAATTTTGAATCTTTTAATTGCAAACATGCTCGAAATGATGAAAATTTTGGATTTTTTGATTGCACACATGCTCGAAATGATTAAAATTTCTTAAGTTTTGGTTTTGCATTATTCAAAACTCAAAAATTATATGAAAATCACATTAAGTCTGAATATTTTGATTGTAAATAGGCTCAAAATGAGTAAAACCACCTATGTTTTGGTGTTTAGTTATTCAAAACTCAATAATTATAGAAAACATGCATAAAGCTAAAATCTTTTGATTGTTAACATGCTAGAAATGATTAAAACTGCTTGAGTTTCAATGTTGCATTATACAAAACTAAAAATTATAAGAAACAAGCATAAATTTTCAATATGTTAATTGTAAATATGCTCAAAATGAGTAAAACCACATAAGTTTTGGTTTTCCATTATTACAAACTAAAAAAACATAGGAAACGTGCATAAAATTTGAATAGTTTGATTGTAAACATGATCAAAATGAGTAAAATTAATTAAGTTTTGGTGTTACATTATAGGAAACACAAAAATTATAGGAAACACACATATAGTTTATATATTTTAATTTTAAACATGCTAAAAATGAGTAAAACCACTTATGTTTTGGTGTTGGATTATTCAAAATGCAAAAATTATAGGAAATATGCTTAAAGTTTGAAACTTTTGATTGTAAACATGCTCAAATTAAGCAAAATTGCCTAAGTTTTTGTGTTGCATTATTCAAGCCTCTAAAATTATAAGAAATTATCATAAAATTTATATTTTTCTATTTGAAACATGCTTGAAATTAGTATAACCACCTATCTTTTAGTGTTGCATTATTCAAACCTCAAAAAACTATTAAAAAAATTCACATAAATTTTTAATCTTTTAATTTTAAACATGCTCAAAATAAGTAAAACCACCTAAGTTTTGGTGTTGCAATTTTCAAAATTAAAAAATTATAGGAAACACCATAAATTTGAATCTTTTGATTGTAAACATGCTTAAAATCAATAAAACTACCTAAGTTTTGGTGTTATATTTTTCAAAACTAAAAAATTATAGGAAATTCCATAAAGTTTGAGTCTTTTGAATGTAAACATGCTCAAAATGAGTAAAACTACCTAAATTTTTGTGTTGCATTATTCAAAATTTAAGAATTATAGGAAAGGTGCACATATTTTGAAACTTTTGATTATAAACATTCTCAAAACAAGTAAAACTACCTAAGATTTTGTGTTACATTATTAAAAACTCAAAAATTATAGGAAAGGTGCTTAAGTTTGAATATTTTGATTGTAAACATGTTAAAACAAGTAAAATTTACTATGTTTTATTGTTGCATTATTCAAAACTCAAAAAATATAGGTAACATGAATAAATTTTAAATCTTTTGATTGTAAACATGCTCAAAATGAGTAAAATCACCCATATTTTGTTGTTGCATTATTCAAAACTCAAAAATTATAGGAAACATGCATAAACATTGAATCTTTTGATAGTAAACATGCTTGAAATGAGTAAAACCACCTATGATTTATTGTTACATTATTCAAAACCAAAATATTATAGAAACATGCATAAAGTTGGAATCATTTGATTGTAAACATGCTCAAAATGAGAAAAACTACCTATGTTTTGGTGTTGCATTATTCAAAACTCAAAAATTATATAAAATGCACATAAAGTTAGAATCTTTTGATTGTAAGCATGCTCAAAATAATTAAAAATGGTTAGGTTTTGGTGTTGTATTGTTTGAAACTCAAAAATTATAAGAAATTCACTTAAAGTTTGAATCTTTTGATTGTAAACATTCTCAAAACAAGTAAAACTACCTAGTTTTGGTGTTGCGTTATTCAAAACATGAAAATTATAAGAAATGTACATAATTTTTGAATATTTTGATTGTAAACATGTTCTTAATGATTAAAATTGCATAAGTTTTAGTGTTGCATTATTGAAAACTCAAAAAGCATAGAAAATGTGCATAAAGTTTGAATCTTTTCATTTTAAGCATGTTTTAAATGAGTAAAACTACATACGTTTCGGTATTACATTATTTAAAACTCAAAAATTATAGAAATAATGTATAAAGTTTTAATATTTTTATTGTAAACATGCTCAAAACTAGTAAAATTGCTAAAGTTTTGGTGTTGGATTATTCAAAACTCAAAAATTATAGGAAATATGCATAATATTTGAATCTTTTGATTGTGAACATGCTCAAATTAAGCAAAATCACCTAAGTTTTGGTGTTGCATTATTCAAACCTCCAAAATTCTAAGAAATAAGAATAAAGTTTGAATTTTTCTATTTTAACCATGCTTGAAATTAGTATAACCACCTAATTTTTAGTGTTGAATTATTCAAAACTCAAAAAATTATAGGAAACACACATAAAGTTTGAATCTTTTAATTTTAAACATTCTCAAAACAAGTTAAACCACATAAGTTTTGTTGTTGCATTATTCAAAATTCAAAAATTATAAGAAACAACATAAATTTGAATCTTTTGATTGTAAGCGTGCTCAAAATGAGTAAAACTACCTAAGTTTTGGTGTTGTATTTTTAAAAACTAAAAAATTATAGGAAATGCCATAAAGTTTGAATCTTTTGAATGTAAACAAGCTCAGAATGTGTAAAACAATGTAAGTTTTTGTGTTGCATTATTCAAAATTTAAAATTTATGGGAAAGGTGGATAAATTTTGAATCTTTTATTTGTAAAGATGCTCAAAATGAGTAAAATTACCTAAATTTTTGTGTTACATTATTCAAAACTCAGAAATTATAGGGAAGGAGCTGAAAGATTGAATTTTTTGATTGTAAACATGCTCAAAACAAGTAAAATTGCATTAGTTTTATTGTTGCATTATTTAAAACTCAAAAATTATAGGAAACATGCATAAATTTTAATTTGTTTGATTGTAAACATGCTCAAAATGAGTAAAATTGCCTATATTTTAGTGTTGCATTATTCAAAACACAAAAATTATAGGAAACACACATAAACTTTGAATCTTTTGATTGTAAACATGCTTGAAATGAGTAAAACCACCTACAATTTGGTGTTGCATTATTCAAAACTAAAAAAATATAAGAAACATGCATAAATTTGAAATCATTTGATTGTAAACATTCTCAAAATGAGTAAAACTACCTATGTTTTGTTGTTGCATTATTCAAAAACAAAAAAATATAGGAAACATGCATAAAGTTTAAATCTTTTGATTGTAAACATGTTCAAAATGAGTAAAACTGTGTAATTATTGGTGTTACATTTTTCAAAACTCAAAAATTATAGGAAATCAGCATAATGTTTGAATTGTTTGATTGTAAACATGCTTGAAATGAGTAAAACCACCTAAGTTTTAGTGTTCCATTATTCAAAACTCAAAAATTATAGGAAACATGCATAAAGTTTGAATCTTTTGATTGTAAACATGCTCAAAATGAGTAGAATTGCCTATGTTTTTTGTTGCGTTAATCAAAACTCAAAAATTATAGGAACACACATAAAGTTTGAATCTTTTGATTGTAAACATGTTTGAAATGAGTAAATTGACTACGTTTTGATGTTATATAGTTCAAAAATAAAAAATTATAGGAAACACACATAAAGTTTGAATCCTTTCATTTGTAACATTCTCAAATTGAGTAAAATTTCATATGTTTTCGTGTTACCTTATTCAAAACTCAAATAATATAGGAAATGTAAATAAAGTTTAATTATTTTGATTGTAAACATGCTTGAAATGAGAAAAAATGCCTAAGATTTGGTGATGTATTAATCAAAACATAAGAATTATAGGAAATGGTCATAAATTTTATTTATATTTTAAACAAGCTCAAAAAAAAACAATTGCCTATGTTTTAGTGTTGTATTATTCAAAACTCAAAAATTATAGGAAATGCATGTAAAGTTTGAATCTTTTGATTGTAAACATACTCAAAATGAGTAAAACTACCTATTTTTTGGTGTTACATTATTCAAAACTCAAAACTTATAGGAAATATGCATAAAGTTTGAATCATTTGAATTTAAATATGCTCAAAATTTATAAAATAGATTATGTTTTGATGTTACATTATTCAAAACTCAATTATTATAGGAAACACCCATAAAATTTGAATCTTTTGATAGTAAACATGCTTGAGATGAGTAAAACCACTTCAGTTTTGGTGTTGCATTATTCAAAATTAAAAAATTATAGGAAACTCACATAAAATTTGAATGTTTTGATTGTAGACATGCTTGAAACAAGTAAAATCACTTAAGTTTTAGTGTTGCATCATTTAAAACTGAAAAATTAATGTAAACATACATAAATATTAAGTCTTTTGATTGTAAACATGCTTTAAATGAGTAAAACCACTTATGTTTTGGTGTTGCCTTATTCAAAACTCAAAAATTATAAGAAATATATATAAGTTTGAATCTTTTAAATGTAATCATGCTTGAAATGATTAAAAACACCTAAGTTTTGGTGTTGTATTTTTCAAAACTCAAAAATTATACAAAATGTACATAAAGTTTGAATCTTTTACTTGTAAACATGCTCAAATGAGAAAAACTGATTAAGTTTTCATGTTGGATTATTCAAAAGTTAAAAATTATAGGAAACACACATAAATTTTGAATCTTATAATTTTAAACATGCTTGAATTGAGAAAAAAACTCTTAATTTTTTGCGTTGCATTATTTAAAACTCAAAAATTATAGGAAATGCATATAAATTTTGTATCTTTTGATTGTAAGCATGCTCCAAATGAGTAAAACCACCTAAATTTTGGTGTTTCATTATTCAAAATTTAAAAATTATAGGAAGCATGTTAAAAGTTTGAATCTTTTTTATTTTAAACATGTTTGAAACACATAAAACTACCTATGTTTTGGTGTTGCATTATTCAAAACTCCAAAATTATAAGAAATGCACATGAAGTTTGAATCTTTTGATTGTAAAGATGCTCAAAATGAGTAAAACCACTTAATTTTTGGTGTTTCATTAATCAAAACTTAAAAATTATAGGAAATGTGCATAAAGTTTGAATCTTTTGATTGTAGACATGCTTGAAATGAGTAAAATTGCCTATGTTCTGGTGTTGTATTATTCAAAACTCAAAAAATATATAAAACATGCATAAAGTTTAAACCTTTTGATTGTAAACATGCTCAAAAGGAGTAAAACCATCAAAATTTTGGTGTTGGATTATTCAAAACTCAAAAATGATAGGAAATGCACATAAAATTTCAATATTTTTATTTAAACAAGCTCGAAATGAGTAAAATCACTTAAATTTATGTGTTGTATTATTTAAAACTCAAAAATTACTGGAAATGTGCATAAAGTTAGAATCTTTTGATTTTAAACATGCTCAAAATGAATAAAACCACTTAAGTTTTAATGTTACATTATTCAAAACTAAAAAATTATAGGAAACACACATAAAGTTTCTATCTTTTGATTTTAAACATGCTCAAAATGAGTAAAACTACTTAAGTTTTGTGTTTCATTATTGAAAACTCAAAAATTATATAAAAGGTGCATAAAGTGTTAATCTTTTATTTGTAAACATTTTCAAAATGTGTAAAATTGCCTATATTTTATTGTTGCATTATTTAAAACTCAAGAATTATAGGAAATGTGCATAAAGTTTCAATCTTTTGATTGTAAACATGTTCAAAATGAATAAAACCACCTAGATTTTGGTATTGTATTATTCAAAACTAAAAAATTATAGGAAATGTACGTAAAGTTTGAATCTTTTGATTGTAAACATGCTTGAAATGAGTAAAATTACCTAGGTTTTTATGTTTCATTTTTTAAAACTCAAAAATTATATGAAATACACATAAATGTTAAATATTTTAATTTTAAACATGCTCAAAACAAGTAAAACCACCTAAGTTTTTGTGTTGCATTATTCAAAATTCAAATATTATAGTAAACACCATAAATTTGAATCTTTTGATTGTATACATGCTCAAAATGAATAAAATAGCCTAAGTTTCGGTGTTGTATTTTTCAAAACCAAAAAATTATAGGAAATTCCATAAATTTTAAATCTTTTTAATGTAAACATGCTCAAAATGAGTAAAACCACCTAAGTTTTTGTGTTGCATTATTCAAAACTCAAACATTATAGGAAAGTGCATAAATTTTGAATCTTTTGATTGTTAACATTCTCGAAACAAGTAAAACTACCTATGTTTTTGTGTTACATTATTCAAAACTCAAAAGCTATAGGAAAGGTACTTAAATTTTGAATCTTTTGTGTATAAACATGTTTGAAATAAGTAAAAATACATATGTGTTATTATTACATTATTCAAAACTCAAAAATTATAGGAAACATGCATAACTTTAAATCTTTTGATTGTAAATATGCTCAAAATGAGTAAAAGCACCCATATTTTAGTGTTGCATTATTCAAAACCAAAAATTATAGGAAACATGCATAAACATTGAATTTTTTAATTGTAAACATGCTTGAAATGAGTAAAACCACCTATAATTTATTGTTGCATTATTCAAAACTAAAAATTTATTGGAAACATGAATAAAGTTGGAATCTTTTGGTTGTAAACATGATCAAAATGAGTAAAACTACCTATGTTTTCGTGTTGCATTATGCAAAACTCAAAAATTATAGGAAATGATCATTAAGTTTGAATCTTTTGATTATAAACATGCTAGAAATGAGTAAAACCTACCTAAGTTCTTTTATTGCATTATTAAAAACTCAAAAATTATAGGAACGCCCATAAAGTTTGAATCTTTTGATTGTAAATCTACTCAAAATGAGTAAAACTAACTACATTTTTGTGTTGTATTATTCAAAACTAAAAAATTATAGGAAACACACATAAAGTTTGAATCCTTTAATTTAAAACATGCTCAAAACAAGTAAAACTACCTAAGTTTGGGTGTTGCTTTATTCAAAACTCAAATAATATAGGAAACATACATAAATTTTAATTCTTTTGATTGTAGACATGCTTGAAATGAGTATAATTACCTAAAATTTGGTGTTGCATTATTCAAAAGTTAAAAATTAAAAAAAAAATGTACATAAAGTTTATTTTAATTTTAAACAAGCTCAAAAAATGTACTACCACCTATGTTTTAGTGTTGCATTATCCAAAACAAAAAAAAATATAAGAAATGCACGTAAAGTTTGAATCGTTTAAGTTTAAATATGCTTGAAACGAATAAAAATGCCTATGTTTTGATGTTACATTACTCAAAACTCAAAAATTATAGGAAACATGCATAAATTTTGAATCTTTTAATTGTAAATATGTTCTAAACAAGTAAAACCACTTGAGTTTTGGTGTTGCATTCTTCAAAATTCAAAAATTATAGGAAACACACATAAAGTTTAAATCTTTTTTATGTAAACATGCTCAAAATGAGTAAAATCACTTAAGTTTTAGTGTTGCATCATTTAAAACTCAAAAATTAATGTAAGCATGCATAAAGATTAATATTTTTATTGTAAACATGCGTGAAATGAATAAAACCACTTATGTTTTGAAGTTGCATTATTCAAAACTCAAAAATTATAGAAATATGTATAAAGTTTGAATATTTTAATTGTAAACATGCTTGAAATGAGTAAAAACACCTAAGTTTTTGTGTTGCATTATTCAAAACTCAAAAATTATGCAAAATACACAAAGTTTGAATCTTTTGATTGTAAACATACTCAAAATGAGTAAAATCAACTATGTTTTGGTGTTGGATTATTTAAAACACAAAAATTATAGGAAACACTCATAAAGTTTGAATCTTATAATTTTAAAAATGCTTGAAATGAGAAAAACCTCTTAATTATTTGTGTTGCATTATTTAAAACTCAAAAATTATAGGAAATGCATATAAAGTTTGAATCTTTTGATTGTAAGCATGCTCGAAATGAGTAAAACCAACTACATTTTGGTGTTACATTATTCATAATTCAAAAATTATTGGAAGCATGCTTAAAGTTCGAACCATTTTATTTTAAACATTTTTGAAATGCTTAAAACCTCTTAAGTTTTGGTGTTACATTCCTCAAAACTTAAAAATTATAGGAAATGCACATAACGTTTAAATCTTTTGATTGTAAACATGCTCAAACCAAGTAGAAACACTTAATTTTTGGTGTTGCATTATTCAAAACTTAAAAATTATTGGAAATATGAATAAAGTTTGAATCTTTTGATTGCAGACATGCTTTAAATGAGTAAAACCATCTATGTTTTGGTGTTGCATTATTCGAAACTCAAAAATTATATGAAACATGCATAGAGTTTGAATCTTTTAATTGTAAGCATGCTCTAAAGGAGTAAAACCATCAAAGTTTTGGTGTTGGATTATTCAAAACTCAAAAATGTTAGGAAATGCACATAAAATTTGAATCTTTTTATTTAAACAAGCTCGAAATGAGTAAAATCGCTTAATTTTTTGAGTTATATTATTCAAAACTCAAAAATATAGGATATGTGCATAAGGTTTGAATCTTTTAATATTAAACATGCTCAAAATGAATAAAACCACTAAGGTTTTGGTATTGCATTATTCAAAACTAAAAAATTATAGGAAACATGCATAAAGTTTGTATCTTTTGATTTTAAACACACTCAAAATGAGAAAAAGTCCCTAAGTTTTGTGTTGCATTATTTAAAAATCAAAAGTTATAGCGAAGGTGTATAACATTATAATATTTTGAATGTAAACATCCTCAAAATGTGTAAAACCACCTATGTTTTATTGTTACAATATTTAAAACTCAAAATTTACAAAAAATGCAGATAAATTTTGAATCTTTTGATTGTAAACATGGTCAAAATGAGTAAAACTACCTATGTTTTGGTATTGCATTATTCAAAACTCAAAAATTATAAGAAATGTAGATCAAGTTTGAATCCTTTTTATTATAAACATGCTTGAAATGAACAAAACCATCTAAGTTTTGGTGTTGAATTATTCAAAACTCAAAAAATTATAGGAAACATGCATAAAGTTTGAATATTTTGATTGTAAACATGCTCAAAATGAGTAAAAATACCTATGTTTTGGTGTGACATTATTTAATACTCAAATTATAGGAAGCAAGCATGAATTTCAAATGTTTTAATTGTAAACATCCTCTAGAAAAGTAAAATTGCCTATGTTTTAGTTTTGCATTATTAAAAACTCAAAAATTATAGGAAAAAATCATAAAGTTTGAATGTTTTGATTATAAACATGCTCAAACTGAGTAAAACAAATTATGTTTTGATGTTGCATTATTCAAAACTCAAAGATTATAGGAAACACACATAAAGATTGAATCTTTCAATTGTAAATATGCTTGAAATGAGAAAAACCACCTAAGTTTTAGTGTTACATTATTCAAAACTCAAAAATTATAGGAAACATGCATAAAGTTTGAATCTTTTAATTGTAAACATGCCCAAAATGAGTAAAACATCCTACATTTTGATGTTGCTTTATTCAAAACTCAAAAATTATAGGAAACACACATAAAGTTGAATTTTTTCATTGTAAACATGCTTGAAATGAGTAAAGGCAATTAGGTTTTAGTGTTTCATTATTCAAAACTCAAAAATTATAGGAAACACGTAACAAGTTTGAATCTTGTGATTATAAACATGCTTGAAATGAGAAAAACTACCTAATTTTTGGTTTTGTATTATTCAAATCTCAAAAATTATAGATAGAATATGCACATAAAGCTGGAATATTTTGATTGTAAACATTCTCAAAATAATTTAAAATGCTTAGGCTTTGGTGTTGCATTATTCAAAACTCAAAAAAAATATGAAATGCACAAAGTTTAAATATGTTGATTGTAAACATTCTCAAAATGAGTAAAACCATCTAGTTTTATTTTTTCATTATTCAAAACTTTAAAATTATAAGAAATATGCATCAAGTTTGAATCTTCTAATTGTAAACATGTTCTTAATGATTAAAACCGCTTAAGTTTTAGTGTTGCATTAATCAAAACTCAAAAAATATAAGAAATGCACATAAAGTTTGAATCTTTTGATTGGAAGCATGCTATAAATGAATAAAACTACCTAGGTTTTGGTGTTGCATTATTCAAAACTCAAAAATTATATGAAATGCACATAAATTTTTAATCATTTGAATTTAAACATGCTCAAAGAAAGTAAAATAGCCTATGTTTTGGTGTTGCATTATTGCAAACTCAAAAATTATAAAAATTGTGAACAAATTTTGAATCTTTCTATTGCAAACATGCTCAAAATGAGTAAAACTACCTATGTTTTAGTATTACATAAAAATTATAATAAATGGACATAAAATTTGAATATTTTGACTATACACATGCTTTAAATTAGGAAAACCACTTAAGTTTTGTTGTTGCATTATTTAGAACTCAAAAATTATAGGAAACACACATAAAATTTGAATCTTTTGATTGTAAACATGTTAAAATTGAGTAAAACTACTTAATTTTTAGTGTTTTATTATTTAAAATGAAACAATTATAGGAAATAGAGATACAATTTGAATATTTCAATTGTAAATGTGCTCAAAACAAGTAAAATTACTTACGTTTTTGTGTTGCATTATTCAAAAATAAAAAATAATAGGATACCCACATAAAGTTTGAATCTTTTGATTGTAAACAGACTCAAAATGAGTAAAACTACCTAAGTTTTGATGTTGGATTTTTCAAAAATCAAAAATTATAGAAAATGTGCATAAAATTTGGATCTTTTGATTGTAAACATGCTAACATAATTAAAACTACTTAAGCTTCAATGTTACATTATTTAAAACTAAAGAATTATAAGAAACACATATAAAGTTTGAACATTTTGATTGTAAACATGCTCAAAATGAGTAGAACCACTAGCTTTTGGTGTTGAATTATTCAAAACATGAAAATTATAAGAAACATGGCTAAAGTTTTAATATTTTGATTGTAAACATGCTGAAAATGTTTAAAATTGCTTATGTTTTGGCTTTCCATTATTACAAACTCAAAAAACATAGAAAAAGTGCATAAGTTTGAATCTTTTGGTTATAAACATGCCAAAAATGAGTAAAACAACATATGTTTTGTTGTCACATTATTCAAAACACAAAAATTATAGGAAACATGCGTAAATTTTGAATCTTTTGATTGTAAAAAAGCTCAGAATGACTAAAATCAATTAACTTTTAGTGTTGAATTACTCAAAACTCAAAAATTATAGGAAACTTGCATAAAGTTTGAATTTTTTAATTTTAAACATGCTCAAAATTAGTAAAACCACTTAACTTTTGTTGTTGGATTACTTAAAACTCATAGATTATAAGAAATACACACAAACCTTGAATCTTTTGATTATAAACATGCTCAAATTAAGTAAAATCACATATGTTTTAGTGTTGCATTATTCAAACCTCCAAAATTATAGAAAACAAACATAAGGTTTGTTTTTTTTTTGTTTTAAACATGCTTGAAATTAGTATAACCACCTAAGTTTTAGTGTTGCAAACTTCCTAGGTTTCGGTGTTGTATTTTTCAAAACTAAAAAATTATAGGAAATGCCATCAAGTTCGAATCTTTTGACATGTAAACATGCTCAAAATGAGTAAAACCACCTAAGTTTTGGTGTTACATGATTCAAAATATTAAAATTATAGGAAAGGGGCATAAATTTTAAATCTTTTGATTGTAATTATAAGAAACATGCATAAAGTTTAAAACTTTTAATTTTAAACATGGTCAAAATGAGTAAAGTTGCCCATATTTTAGTGTTGCATTATTCAAAACCAAAAAATATAGGAAACACACATAAACTTTGAATCTTTTGATTGTAAACATGCTTGAAATGAGTAAAACCACCTATGATTTGGTGTTATGTTTTTCAAAACAAAAAATATATAGGAAACACGTAGAAAGTTGGAATCATTTTATTGTAAACATGTTTAAAATGAGTAAAACAACCTAAGTTTTGGTGTTACATTATTCAAAACTCAAAAATTATAGGAAACATACATAAAGATTGAATTTTTGATTGTAAAAATGCTTAAAATGAGTAAAACTACCTAAGTTTTCATGTTGCATTATTCATAACTCCAAAATTATAAGAAACGAGCATAATGTTTAAATCTTTTGAGTGTAAACATGCTCGAAATGACTAAGACTACCTATGTTTTGCTATTACATTATTCAAAACACAAAAAATTTAGGAAACATGGATAATGTTTGAATCTTATGATTGTAAATTTGCCTAAGTTTTTTTTGTTGCATTATACAGAACTCAAAAATTATAGGAACACGCATAATGTTCGGATCCTTTGATTGTAAACATGCTTGAAATGAGTAAAACTAACTACATTTTTGTGTTGAATTGTTCAAAACTAAATAATTATAGGAAATGCACATAAAGTTTGAATATTTTCATTTGAAACATGCTAAAAATGAGAAAAACTAGCTAAGTTTTAGTGTTGCCTTATTCAAAACTCAAATAATATAGGAAACATATATAAATTTTAATTCTTTTGATTGTAAACATGTTTGAAATGAGTGAAACTGCCTAAGATTTGGTGTTGCATTATTGAAAACCTAAAAATTATAGGAAGCATGTATAAAGTTTATGTGTGTTCCCAGTAATTTTTGAGTTTTGAATAATGCAATACTAAAACTTAGGAGGTTTTATGTATGTTTTGGTGTCATATTATTCACACATAAATTTTGAATTTTTTGATTGTAAACATGCTAGAATGAGTAAATCCACTTAAGGAACCAAGCATAAGTTTTGAATGTTTTCATTCTAAACAACCTCTAAACGAGTAAAATTGCCTATGTTTTGGTTTTGATTATTAAACTATAAAAATACAAAATGCACATAAAATTTGAATCTTTTGATTCTAAACATACTCAAAATGAGTAAACATGTTTTGGTGTTAGAATATTCCCAAAAATTAAAAACACATATAAATTTTGAATATAATTTTAAGCATGCTTGAAATGAAAAAACCTCTTAATTTTTGTGTTGAATTATTTAAAACTCAAACATGGAAATGCGTAAAAGTTTGAATCTTTTGATTGTAAGCATAAGTTTTTGTGTTGCACATTATTCAAAACTCAAAAACTACAAGAAAGGGAACACACATGGTTAAATTTTGAATCTTTTGATTGTAAACATGCTCAAAAGAAGAAAAATTACCTAAGTTTTATTATTGCATTAATCAAAACTCAAAAATTATAGGCACAAAGTTTGAACATGCATAAAGTTCCAATCTTTATATTATAAGTATGCTCAAAATGAGTAAAATCACCCATATTTTGGCGTTGTATTATTCAAAACCAAAAATATAGAAAACACGTATAAACTTTGAATGTCTTGATTATAAAGATGCTTGAAATGGAAGTGCACATAACGTATCTTTTGAAACTGCCTATGATTTGGTGTTACATTATTCAAAACTAAAACATTATAGAAAACACACATAAACTTAGAATCATTTGATTGTAAACATGCTCAAAATGAGTAAAAATACTACATATTATTCAAAACTCAAATTTTAGGAAGCAAGCATAAGTTTTGAATGTTTCATTCTAAATTCTAAACGAGTAAAATTGCCTATGTTTTGGTTTTGAATTATTAAAAACTAAAAAATTATAGGAAACACCATAAAATTTGAATCTTTTGATTGTAAACATGCCCAAAATGTGTAAAATTGTCTAAGTTTTTGTGTTACATTATTCAAAACCCAAAAACTACAAGAAAGGTGGTTAAATTTTGAATCTTTTGATTGTAAACATGCTCAAAAGAAGAAAAATTACCTAAGTTTTATCATTGCATTAATCAAAACTCAAAAATTATAGGAAACATGCACAATCTTTTTATTATAAGCATGCTGAAAATGAGTAAAATCACCCATATTTTGGTGTTGCATTATTCAAACCAAAAATATAGAAAACACATATAAACTTTGAATGTACTTGAAATGAGTAAAAC
Source organism: Torreya grandis (assembly GCA_037957365.1). Taxonomy (NCBI): domain Eukaryota; kingdom Viridiplantae; phylum Streptophyta; class Pinopsida; order Cupressales; family Taxaceae; genus Torreya; species Torreya grandis. The sequence goes on along the minus strand of JARHVA010005251.1, from coordinate 922,183 downwards.
TGATTTGGTGTTGCATTATTCAAAACTAAAACATTATAGAAAACACACATAAACTTAGAATCATTTGATTGTAAACATGCTCAAAATGAGTAAAACTACCTAAGTTTTAGTGTTGCATTATTGAAAACTCAAAAATTATAGGAAACACGCATAAAATTTGAATCTTTTGATTGTAAACATGCTTGAAATGAGTAAAATAGCCTAAGTTTATTTGTTGCATTATTCAAAACTCAAAAAATATAGGAATGCACATAAATTTTGAATCTTTTGATTATAAACATGCTCCTAAAAACATTTTGATTGTTCAAAATAAAAAATTGCACAAAAATTTTTAATCTTTTCATTTTAAACATGCTTTGAGTAAAATTTAAGTTTTTGCCTTATCCAAAACTCAAATAATATAGGAAACATACATAAATTTTCATTCTTTTGATTGTAAGCATGCTTGAAATGAGTAAAACTACCTAAGATTTGGTTTTGCATTATTCAAAACATAAAAATTATAGTAAATGTGCATAAAGTTTATTTTAATTTCAAGTAAGCTCCAAAAAAGTAAAACCACCTAAGTTTTAGTTTTGTACTATTCAAAACTCAAAAATTATAAGAAATGCACGTAAAGTTTAATTCTTTTGATTGCAAACATACTCAAAATGAGTAAAATTGCCTATGTTTTGGTGTTACATTATTCAAAACTCAAAACTTATAGGAAATGTGCGTAAAGTTTGAATCATTTGAATTTAAACATGCACAAAATGAATAAAATAGCCTATGTTTTGATGTTGCATTTTTTAAAACTCAAAAATTATAGGAAAGACACATAAAATTTGAATCTTTTGATTGTAAACATGCTCAAAATGAGTAAAACCATTTAAGTTTTTGTGTTTAATTATTCAAGATTCAAAAATTATATGAAATGCATAGAAAGTTTGAATCTTTTGATTGTAAACATGCTTGAAATGCATAAAATCACTTATGTTTTAGTGTTACATCATTTAAAACTCAAAAATTAACGTAAACATGCATAAAGATTAATTCTTTTGATTGTAAACATGCTTGAAATGAGTAAAATCACTTATGTTTTGGTGTTGCGTTATATAAAACTCAAAAATTATAATAAATATGTATAAAGTTTAAATGTTTTAATTGTAAACATGCTTGAAATGAGTAAAAACACCTATGTTTTGGTGTTGCGTTATTCAAAACTCTAAAATTATAGGAAACCATCATAAAGTTTGAATCTTTTGATTATAAACATGATTGAAACAAGTAACACTACTTAAGTTTTTGTGTTGCATTTTTAAAAACTCAAAAAATTTATGAAACATGCATAAAGTTTAAATATTTTGATTATAAACATTCTCAAAAGAAGTAAAATTGCTTAAGTTTTGGTGTTTCATTATTCAAAACTCAAAAATTATTGGAAATATACATAAAGTTTGAATCTTTTGATTATAAACATGCTCAAAACAAGTAAAATGGATTGAGTTTTGGTGTTACATTATTTAAAACTTAAAAATTATATGAAGCATACATAAAGTGTGAACCTTTTAATTCTAAACATGCTCAAAAGATGTAAAACAACTTAAGTTTTTCTATTGGATTAATCAAAACTCAAAAATTATAAGAAACATGCATAAAAATTAAATGTTTTGATTGTAAACATGCTTAAAACAAGTAAGATCACATAAATTTTGGTGGTGCATTATTCATATCTCTAAAATTATAGGGAACTTTCATCAATCTTGAATTTTTTAATTTTAAACATGCTTAAAATGAGTATAACCACCTATGTTTTAGTGATGGATTATTAAAAACACAAAAATTATAGTATATACACAAAGTTTGAAACATTTTATATTAAACATGCTCAAAATGAGTAAAACATCCTACATTTTGGTGCTGTATTATTAAAATTTCTAAAATTATATGAAATTCCTTAAAGTTTGAATATTTTTGTTGTAAACATGCTTAAAACAAGTAAAACCTTCTAAGTTTTGGTGTTACATTATTGAAAACTCAAAAATTATAGGAAACGTACTTTGAGTTTGAATCTATTGACTGTAAACATGCTTGAAACAAGTAAAACTACCTAATTTTTTGTGTTGCATTATTCAAAACTCAAAAATTATAAGAATAATGCATAAAGTTTTAATCTTTTGATTGTAAAAATGTTGAAAATGAGAAAAATTTCCTATGTTTTGGTGTTGCATTATTCAAAACTCAAAAATTATAGGAAATGTGCATAAAACTTGAAATTTTTATTGTAATCATGCTTAAAATGAGTAAAACCACCTAATTTTTGGTGTTGCATAATTTAAAACTCAAATATTATAGGAATCACGCATAAAGTTTTATGTTTTCATTATAAACATGCTTGAAATGAGTAATACCACCTATGTTTTGGTGTTGCATTATTTAAAAATCAAAAACTATATAAAGAGTGAAAAAAGTTTGAATCTTTTGATTGTAAACATGTTTGAAATTAGTAAAAACACTTAAGTTTTGGTGTTACATTATTCAATACTCAAAAATTATAAGAAACATGCATAAATTTTGAATCTTTTGATTGTAAACATGCTCGAAACAAGTAAAACCACCTAAGTTTCAAGGTTAAATTATTCAAAACTCAAAATTATAAGAAACACAAAAAGTATGAATCTTTTGATTGTAAACATGCTTGAAACGAGTAAAACTACCTACGTTTTCTGGTATATTATTCAAAATTCAAAAAATATAGGTTACACACATAAAGTTTGAACTTTTAATTATAAACGTACTCGATACGAGTAAAATTGCCTATGTTTTGGTGCTGCATAATTCAAATCTCAAAAATTATAGAAAACATGCATAAAGTTTGAATCTTTTAATTGTAAACATGCTCAAAACAAGTAAAAGCACCTAAGTTTTGGTTTACATTATTCAAAACTCAAAAATTATAGGAAATGTGTATAAATTTTGAATCTTTTCATTGTAGACATGCTTGTAATGAGTAAAATAACCAAAGTTTTGGTGTTGCATTATTCAAAACTCAAAAATTATGAAAAACACACACCAAGTTTGAATCTTTTAATTATAGGATAGGTGCATAAAGTTTGAATATTTTGATTGTAAACATGCTCAAAATGAGTAAAACTACCTAAGTTTTGGTGTTACATTATTCAAGAGTAAAAACTTATAGGAAACATGCATAAAGTTTGAATCTTTTGATGGTAAAAATACTCAAAATGAGTAAAAGAGTGTAAGGTTTTATGTTGCATTATTCAAAACTTAAAAATTATTGGAAATGCACATAAAGTTTGAATCTTTTGATTATAAACATGCTCAAAATGAGTAAACATGCTTATGTTTTGGTGTTTCATTATTTAAAAACTATAAATTTATAAGAAACACTCATAAATTTGAATCTTTTGATTGTAAACTTGCTCAAAATGAGTAAAACAACTTAAAGTTTGGTGTTGCATTAGTCAAAACTCAAAAGTTATAGGAAACATTCATAAAGTTTGAATCTTTTGATTGTAAACATGCTAGAAACAATTAAACCCACCTATGTTTTGGTGTTGCATTATTTAGAATTAAAAAATTATGTGAAATGCTATAAAGTTTGAATCTTTTGATTGTAAACATGTTTAAGATGAGTAAAATTGCCTATGTTTTGGTGTTGAATTATTCGAAACTCAAAAATTATAGGAAATGTGCATAAGTTTTAATATTTTTATTGTAAACATACTCAAAATGCATAAAACCACCTATGTTTTAGTGTTACATTATTCAAAACCTAAAAATTATAGTAAATTCACATAAAATTTGATTTTTTATTGTAAACATGCTTGAAATGAGTAAAACTACATAAGTTTTGGTGTTTGATTTATCCTTTTTGGCAATAATTTGTGTTTTTATTCCTATTTAGTTAAAAGTCTCTGAAAAGTAAATCAATAAATAATTATGCCGTAATTAACCTACTAATTTGCTAATTCTAATTCTGGTTTAGAATTTTTTAAGATAACAAGTAAACAGAGAGAAATATAACTTAGCTAATAACTATGTTGATTCTACTGAGATGAAGTTTGATATTAACTGTGCGAGACTAGGATAATAACAGGATCCTAGATCTAGCTTTCATTTAGTAAAAAGACGAGCATCAAAAATAGGACACTTCGAGGCCCAGTGTTATAGTCTTGTTCCTGCTACTATTGTCTAAATTAGTCACAGAGGTCTAAGCTTTCTGGGTTCTATCTACCACTTCTGTATGACCTTATTTATGAAAATTTGAAGCTTAAATCTGAATGAAACTCCTTGTAGAGATAATTTATCTTTGATTCTAGGTCTCCAATAAACTTGAATAGGAATTTGAGAAAAGAGAGGGGGTTAGTGTGTGTAAGATGCATGGGATGTGCTTCACACCTCGTGTGTAGGAACACTACCTAAATACCAATACTCCAAAGAGGGATCAAGCTATAAGTAGTTCTCCCTTTGAAAGTGATTATTGAAATTTTGATATGAGAAAGGAAGAAATGTTAAAATTAGATGTGCTTGAGGTGGCTAGGGGTTGTTCTATGGATTTGAATGAGCTAGTAAGTGTATTGGCTGGCTATTGTAGAGAATAAAGAAGATTACTTGAATAGTCTTGCTTTTATTCTTATTTGCTTAGTGATATTTTCCAACCCTTTCCAAATGATCTTTGAATGGGATTATATAGGGATCTATTGGTCATGGGTTGAATGTTCTCGCATTAGGCCAATACAAAGAAGGGTGTAGAATCAGAAGAATATGACGGTTGGGGCCAAAAATGGATTTGGATAATAATGCTAAAAAGGGGATACCCTAAGGGCCAGTGCTATAGTCTAAATTTGGTGCTATTTTCCTGAGGGTATAGGACCTAGGTGGATGGAATAAGCATGGAAAAAGGGTCTAAGATAAGTTAGAATGAGGTCTTGAAAGCCTATGGATGATTGGGAATTAGTGAAATGGTGTCTATGAGGGTCATAAAAGAAAGCAAGAGGAAACTATGGGTTGGGTGTCATTATCCACACTCAAGTTACCAATTTTTTCATTTTATATGACTACATTTGCCCCCCTTTGTTCTAGTGATGCAACAAAGTGAAATATTAGGATAAAATAAAAATATAAAGTGTACCTAAACTTACCTATAATGGGTGAAACTCATGAAGCTATTGTGATGTTGAGTGTATATATAGAGAGCATGTTGTGAAGTATGAATCTATAATAAAAATAAAGACTAGATTAGTTCTTATTAGATATTTTGTATCTAAAATAAGAATGTACAAAGCTAGGTAAGAGAGAGAGGAAGAGAAAGGAATGAATACACCTCACCAAGTATGTGAACCAATATAAAACATGTTTTGATGTTGAGTGATGTTGGATTATGTTGAGTAATGTTGGATGATACTATACCAAGAGTAATATCATGAATGGAGCTGAGTGATAAATTCTCTGAGAGTGGCTCAAGAATACAAAGGATATCTCTTTGGTTCCATCATCACCTAATAAGTGATGTTATATGATCATGTGTGTGTTAATTGATGTCTAGACTGTGTGTCCAATCCCTCTGAATAGGTGGCTTAAGAATACGAAGGCTAGCTAGTCCTTTGGCTCCATCGTTTCCTTGTGAAGTGAAGCTATAAGCTAATATCAGTATGAAATGTGCATCAAATGAGATGTCTCTTGAATCCTATGAATGATCTATAATCTCACAATGTTGGCATGGATAACTAAATGTATGTAGGGAACTCGGCCACTCATGGCCACTCTAAAAGATGGATATTAGGCTTGTATGAAAGCCACTTTGAAATTGGAAACTAGGCTTATATGAAATCCACTTGAGAACTCGATAATGTGGAGATTAGGTTTGTATGAAATCCACTCTAAAATTATGCCAACCAGCTACAAATGGAATAAGCCATACAACTACTGAGAATGCTTGGGTAATGCTAAAATCAAACATAAAAGAAAACAAATGTATTATGCGCATTGCCCCGAATCACTAGTGTCTAAAACATGGATTATATTCTAAAATTTATATCAATTATCATATCTAAAACTAGAATTGAGAACCATCATTCCATGCATGATGCCCCTATATTAGGGTTCTCTAAGCAAGAGTGTAAATTATTGATTTTGAACTAGTCTGAATGTGTAAAACTATAGTTCAACCTACTTTTCTGCTTATTTTTGTAAAATTTGGTTTCTTTTCTATTCGTATAGGAGCAGTAAAAATAGAACACTCAAGTGTCTAACACTGTTGTCCATGTCTGGTGTTATTGTCCTTTGTTGACACTAAAAACTGTGCTAGAATCATCACTATTTTTATGATTTGTTCTACCTAGTTTGACCTCTGATTATTGCTTTGTGTTATTTTAGAAGCTAATTTTTTACTTTAAAGAGTTTTGATATCTATGTTAAAACCCTTGTTTATTTCCCCCTCTTTTGAAGGTAGGAATGAAGACCCTACAATGACTACCCTCAAAATAAATAGCCTTGCAAATGTGTTATGATGAAAAGATACATGATATAACAATGACAATCAATAAGATATCTCAAGATTTAACATGGTTTGTATTGAGAGATTATTAGATCAACATGGTTATGCCTAAATAGATATAACAATGTAATGCAATGTACTGAACTAGAACTAGAATGAGAAGTCTGGTTAGTTATTAGTTTTTAGTTTTCATGGAGAGATGGAACATGATGTCCATCATAACATCCAAGAAATCAATATAATGCATGAATAGGATCATGGTATTGCAAACAATTGGAAAGCAATCAAGAAACAAGAACACAAGGTAAGAAACAAGAAGTATGAAAAATATGGCCTAGGGGCCAAGCAAACAAGGGGCATGGGCACATGTCACTAAATCTAAAAATAAAACATAGAAGGTATGTTCAAATGTTACATACACATACAATTGAAACAAACACATAGAAGAGTATAAACAAGGGATGTTGGAAAATGTCTAAAGGCACATACATGTATATCAACAAAAGACATTGGAAAATTTTCTAAGGCACATACATGAGACAAAAAAAGACTAGAAAAATGCAATCACATAAAGCTAATGCTAAGTGAGAAAATAAAGCATGTAAGAATCAGAAATACAGTCACAATCAAACTAATCAAAGCAAGAATGTGAAGGTTTGTAAGACATGTCAGTATAATATTAGGTATATGCTAAGATATACATAAGTTCTCTATATATCAATAAAGTAATCTATGTAAGATAGTAAATAATGTACATCATCATGATAACTAGACTGTCTGGTGTAAGAATGACATAGAGTGGATGGTGTAGTCATGTAGAATATGCCCCCAGTGGGTATGTATATCGATGTATGTCTTGAATGTAGAAGTATGATGCCCCTTAATGGGTAGAGTGAATCAATCAAGGATGTATATGACGCTGTACACACTCAAAGAAGATTAAGTGAAGCATGGTAATGTAGATAAATCAATAAACAATAAGCATAGAATAAAAAATGTAAATCTAGCATAGTAGTAGTAATGTAAAGCATGGATGATGCATACAATCAAAATATTTTTGGTGTTTTTTAATGCATTTTAATCTTTTTGTATTTTGAATTTTTAAAATTTTTTAGCTATGTAAAATCAAGCAATAGAAACTATGTACATGTATTACAAGGTAAAATGATACTAAGTGATGAGTCTCATGGGAGACTCCCTATCATGGTGTCTTATATCAAGGAGAGGAATCATGTGTGATCATGAAGCATGATGGAGAGGTTGATAATATGGATTTGAAACTTGTATATGATATAAATGATTTTAAATATTTGAATTGGAAACTGAAAATGGGGTCTGCCTATAACTCTTAGAAGTAGATGTAACTGTAGGTCTCTTAGGGACACATTTTATAGTAGGAAAAGATCTCTGAAAAGGTGCTCTATGTGTAGATGCATGAGATCTGAATGATACTACCCTAGGTGTGAATATTATAGCTATGAGCTATCTAGAATCCTAAAACCATATTTGATATGAAAAAGACCTTTGTGAAGGTGTATGAACTCATTGTGTTGTTGTTGGATGCCTTAACTATGCCTGAATCTAAACTAGAGGAAGAACTAAAATTGGTGGAGTAACTAAAACTAGTGTTTGAACAGAAACTGGTGACTAAACTAGAACTGGTGACTATAAAGTAGAAGATGGCTATGAGATGGGGAGTGGTAACTCATATGGAACTCTACCAACTATAATAAATTGATTAGCGTGAATGAATTTCATGTATCTATGAACTGTAAATGGTATTGCTCAAATTTTTTTGAATCCATGGTCGAGCAAGTAACATATCAAAAACTCCTATACTAGGAACAATAGTGAATGGTGTGGCCACATGTGTTGGACCCACCTATATAGTAAGTACAATCTCACCCAATGAACTCTATATGTGCCCAATGAATCTATTAATAACTATGTCTATCAATGTAATATCTTGCTTTGAATATATCAAATGTTATAATAATGTCATAGTGTGGATGTTAACACTAAATCCATTTTTTATGAGAACACTGTGATTAATATGATTATGAATGTGAGATCTAATAAATAGTGCATGATAATTTGTATCATCCTCAATGATCTCTTGCTCTAAGAAGGAAATGGAATGTCTAAATGGAACTCTGGAATTGTATACACTAATCATGTTACTCAAAGTATGTAACTCAAATTAAGGTGCCCTAAATGTATCTAGTGGAGGATGCACATGATATGCACGATAATTCCTCATGTATCCCATATCTCCTATTTGGAATGTTGTGGAAAAAGATTTGAAAAAAATTTCAATGTTTTATCTTATGTTGGTTTGGCCTAAGGAGGCTCAACTAAAGTACCAAGATAAATATGATTATCATCTATTAAATCCTATATCTTGTGTCTCAAACTAATACATCTATTTATTGTAAGGCCTAGAACCTTGTGAAACCTACAAAATATATGATGATCATATCCTTGTGAAAGAGGCTTTATTGGGTCAACTTCTCAAATAGGAGGAAGAGATATGATGTTATATTCCAATAGCTACTATGAATCTTTGGATGGAGAAACTGGAAGATTGGTAGAGGTGCACTGAGGAGGTGTTAATAAAACCACTCATTGAGGGGGATCTAAAGCTACATTAACTATAGGTTGATTTTGACTCTTGTTATCATTGACCTTTACTTTATATGAGACTTTGTTGTTACTCTTATTTTTTGTGTTTAAGATACTTGTGTACTTGAGTTTTCCCATTGAAATTAACTTTAATTCTCTTTCCTTTAATGTGTGTCATAATTCAATGAAGGAAGAGAATATTTTGAACATAATTGATTCACATAAAGCTAATAGAAGACTTTGTTTGAAGAGATCATGTAACTCTTGATCGGCTATAGGGCTAGTCAACTTAGCCAAGATAGTATTATATCGAATAAAATAATTTACAAGATGTTTATTGGCCCTTTCTTTCTATTGTGTAACTTGGGTGCATGAATCTTTATCACCAATATTAATGCTGAAATGAGCTAAGAACATGTCGGCTAAAGGATTGAATACATTAACTGACTGATTCGGTAGACTATAGAACCATTGTAAAGCATAATCCTTTAGGCTCTATGGAAATAGTTTGGTAAGTAGCCATTCATTTGGTGCATATTCTAAGTATGCTACATGAAGTCTCTCAAATGTGTCTCTTGAACACCCTTTTCATCATATACAGTAAGATTAGGTTGAACAAAACATTGTGGCAAGGGTCTCAAAGCAATGTGATTTGCTAATGGTGTATATAAAAGAAAAAAAGAATATAAAGCCTTTTTAGGTCTAGAGGCATCTTGGATTGAAGAGAATTTATCTCTTGCATAAGGGCTGCCACATTAAGAGAGAAAGATGTCAAGTTGTAGATGGTAGTAAAGAATAAGTTTAGGATATTATAGGGGGTTATTAAGACATAGTTGCCCCCATAGTGTCATTTTCAATTGGTTGATCTATTGTTTGATAAGATTGACCATTGTTCACTCTTTGTTGTTCTTCTTGTGGTATCTTAAGCATGTCATATTTTATGTCAGGGTGTTTAGTTAAGAGTTCTTGAAGTTCCCTTTTATCAATTTCATAAAAACCAATATATTGGGCCATTTTTGCAAAAAATTGTGATAGGCAAAGTATGATATAAAAAAAATATTGAATATAGGAAATATAAAGTCCTAAAAATAGTTAACTAAAAATTGCATAAAAAGGATACAAAACTCACAAACATGTAAGGTCATACCTCAAGAAATAATGGGACTTAGTATGGGCAACTAGGGTTTTAACATATAATTATGTGAATAATTACTATGAAATTTTGAAATTGAAAGTGGATTGATGGGTTAGATATATAAGTAAAAAATAAAAAATTTATTGAAAAATTAGTGATTTAATAGGACCTAGTAGATGCAACTAGGGTTTGGAAAAATAAATATTTTGACAAATTACTATGAAATTTTGAATTTTGAGTGTATTTTCTAATTTAAATATGCTAATAAAAATTCAAAAAATGATTGGAAATTATTGAAAAACTGCAGGGACCTAGTGTTTGAAATAAAAATATTTTAAAATTACTACAAAATTTTAAAATTTAATGATAATTTTTGAGTTTATTATCTAGGTAAAAAATTTAAAAAAAGATGAAAAATTAGTAGGAAATTTACCCTATTTTTTCTAGGGAATTTATGCACAAACGAAGTAAGTTGGGTTCACCAAATGATTTAACCTTTTTTATAATAATTTGATTTTTTTTTCCTATTTACTTAAAAGTCTGAGCAAAGTAAATCAGTCAATAATTATGCCATAGTTAACCTATTGATTTGTTAATTCTCATTGTTGTTTAGAATTTTTTAAAATAGTAAGTAAATAGAGAGAAATATAACATAGCTTATAACTATGATAATCTATTTGAGATGAAGGCTAATATTGAGTATGTAGGACTAGGATAGCATTATCAACCTAGATCTAGCTTCGTTAGATGAAAGGATAAGAGCATTGAAAACATGACACTTCAGGGTCTAGTGTTATAGTCCTATTCTTGTCGTTATTATCCAAGATATTCATAAAGGTTTACAATTTTTGGGTTCTATTTACCACTCTTGTATGACCCTACTTGTAAAGTTTTGAATCTTAACTCTTAATATAGCTCTTTATAGAGCTGATTTATCTTACATCCTATATCTCTAATAAACTTAAATAGGACTTAGAGAAAAGAGAGGGTGATAGTGTGCGTAAGATGCATTGGATGTGATTTACACATTTTTTGTGGGCACAATACCTACATATCAATACTCTAAAGAGGTATTAAGCCATATGTAATTATCCCTTTGAAAGTGCTTAGTGCAATTGTAATATGAGAATGTAAGAAATGCTAAAACTAGATATGCTTGAGGTGGCTAGGGACAACTGTAAGGATATGAATGAGCTTATAAGTGTATTGATAGGTTGTATGTAGAGAATAGGGAAGATTACTTGAATAGTCTTGCTTGTATTCTTGTTTGCTTAGTGATGTTTTCTAACCTTTTCCAAATGATCTTTGAATGGGCTTACATAGGGATTTATTGGTTATGGGTTTAATGTGCTCACATTAGTCTAATAGGGAAAAGGATGGGGAACTAGAATAATTTGATCATTGGGGCAAGGAATAGACTTGGATAATAGCACTAAAAAGGAGACACCCTAGGGTCTAGCGTTATAGTCCAAGTTGGGTACTATTTTCCTAAGGGTACAAGACCTAGGGGGATCGAATAAGTCTGGAAAAAGGGTCTTAGCTATGATATATGAGGTATTTAAAACCTATGGATGACTGGGAAATAGTGAAAAGGTACCTATGAGGGTCATGGGAGCAAACAAGAGATAATTATGAGCTGGATGTCATTAGCCACACTAAAGTTACAATTTTTTACATTTTATATGACTATAGTCTTGCATTATTCAAAACTCAAAAATTATAGGAAACTCACATTAATTTTGAATCTTTTGATTGTAAATATGCTTGAAATAAGTAAAACCACCTAGTTTTTGGTGTTGTATTTTTCAAAATTCAAAAATTAGAGGAAACAAGCATAACATTTAATTTTTTTCATTTTATACATGCTTGAAACATGTAAAACCACCTAAGATTTGTTGTTTCATTATTAAAAACTCAAAAATTATAGGCAACGTGTATAAATTTTGAATCTTATGATTTTAAACATGCTTGAAACATGTAAAAACCATCTAAGTTCTGTTGTTACATTATTTAAAACTCGAAATTTATAGGAATCACACATAAAGCTTCAATATATTGATTATAAACATGCTTGAAATAAGTAAAACTACTTATGTCTTGGTTTTACATTATTTAAAACATTAAAATTATAGGCATAAAGTTTCAATATTTTTATTGTAAACATGCTCAAAATGAATAAAAACTCCTAAGTTCTGATGTTGCATTATTCAAAACTAAAAAATTATAGGGAACACACATAAAGTTTGATTCTTTTGGTTGTAAACATGATTGAAATGAGTAAAACTACCTAAAGTTTGGTGTTGTATTATTGAAAACTCAAAAATTATAGGAAATGCACAAATTTTTTGAATCCTTTTATTATAAACATGCTTAAAATGAGTGAAAATAAAGTTTGAATTTTTTGATTGTAATCATGCTCAAAATGAGTAAAACCACTTAACTTTTAGTGTTAGAAAATCTAAAACATAAAAATTATGGGAAATGCACATAAATTTTGAAACTTTTGATTATAAACATGCTTTAAATGAGTTAATTTTCTTAATATTTGGTGCTCTTATTCAAAACTCAAATAATATAGTAAATTTGCATAATGTCTAAATCTTTTGATTGTAAACATGCTGAAAATGAGTAAAACTACTTATGTTTTGATGTTGCATTATTCAAAACTAAAAAATTATAGAAAATATACATAAATTTTATTGTAATTTTAAATAAGCTCAAAAAGGTAAAACCACCTTAGTTTTGGTGTTTCATTATTTAAAACTCAAAAATTATAGGAAATGCATGTAAAGTTTGAATATTTTGATTGTAAACATGCTTGAATGAGTAAAACTACTTAGGTTTTGGTTTTGCATCATTCAAAATTTATAAGAAACACGCACAAAATTTAAATATTTTCATTTTAAACATGCTCAAAATGCATAAAACCACCCATAGATTTAGTGTTGCATTATTTAAAACTTAAAAATTATAGGCAACACGTATAAATTTTAAATCTTTTGATTTTAAACATGATTGAAACGTGCATACTGTTTGAATATTTTGATATTAAACATGCTTGAAATGAGTAAAACTACCTAAGTTTTGGTGTTACATTATTCAAAACTCAAAAACTATAGGAAACACACATAAAGTTTGAATCTTTTGATTGTAAACATGCTCAAAATGAGTAAAATTGCCTAATTTTTTTTGTTCCATCATTCAAAACTAAAAAGTTATAGGAAACACAAATAAAATTTATATCATTTGATTGTAAACATGCTCAAAATGAGTAAAACCACCTAATTTTTTTTTTGCATTATTTAAAACTAAGGAATTATAGGAAACATGCATAAAATTTAAATATTTTAATTGTAAACATTCTAAAAATGAGTAAAATTGCCTACATTTTGATGTTGAGTTGTTTAAAACTAAAAAAATATAGGAAATAAACATAAAGGTTGAATCTTTTGATTTAAAACATGCTCAAAATGAGTAAAACTAAATAAGTTTCAGTGTTACCTTATTCAAAACTGAAATAATATAGGAAACATGCATAAAATTTCAATATTTTGATTGTAAACATGCTTGAAATGAGTAAAACTACATAAGTTTTGGTGTTGCATTATTCAAAACTCAAAAATGATAGGAAATGCACATAAAGTTCAAACATGCTCAAAATGAGTAAAACTACCTAAGTTTTGGTGTTGCCTTATTTAAAACTCCAATAACATAGGAAACATGCATAAAGTTTTAATATTTTGATTGTAAACAGGCTTGATATGAGTAAAACCACCTAAATTTTGGTGTTGCATTATTCAAAACTCAAAAATTATAAGAAACTCATGTAAAGTTTGAATCTTTTGATTATAAACATGCTTGAAATGAGTAAAATTGCCTAGGTTTTATTGTTGCATTATTCCAAATTTAAATATTATAGGAAACTTGCATAAAATTTAAATCGTTTCATTCTAAACATGCTGAAAATGTGTAAAATAACCAAATTTTTGGTGTTGCATTATTCAAAACTCAAAAATTATAGGAAATGCACATAAAGTTTGAATTCTTTAATTGTAAACATACTTGAAATGAGTAAAATCACATAAGTTTTGGTGTTGCATTATTCAAAACTCAAAAAATAATAGTAAATTCACATAAATTTTAAAACTTCTATTTGTAAACATGCTCAAAACAAGCAAAAGAGCTTAAGTTTTGGTGTTGCATTATTCAAAAATAAACAATTGTAACAAATACCATCAAATTTCAATCTTTTGATTTTAAACATACTCGAAATGAGTAAAACTACCTAAGTTTTGGTGTTGAATTATCTAAAACTCAAAATTTATAGGAAATATACATAAAGTTTGAATCTTTCAATTGTAAACATGCTCAAAATGAGTACAACTACCTAAGTTTTGGTGTTGCATGTTTCAAAACTATAAAAAAATATAAGAAAAATGCATAAATTTTGAATTTTTTGATTGTAAACATGCTCAAAGCAAGTAAAACCACTAAATTTTTGGTGTTGGAATATATAAAACTCTAAAATTATAGGAAATGCACATAAAGTTTTAATATTTAGATTGTAAACATGATCAAAATGAGAAAAATCACCTATGTTTTGGTGTTGCCTTATTCAAAACTCTAAAATTGTAGGAGACATGCATAAATTTTGAATCTTTTGATTGTAAACATGCTTGAAATGAGTAAAACTACCTATGTTTTTATGTTGCATTATCTAAAACTCAAAAATCATAGGAAATGAGCATAATGTTTGAATATTTTGATTGTAAACATGCTTGAAATGAGCAAAACTACCTATGTTTTGGTGTTGTATTATTCAAAAATAAAAAATGATAGGAAACATGAATAAAGTTTGAAACTTTTGATTGTAAACATGCTCAAAATCAGTAAAATTGTGTAAGTTTTTTGGTTTAATTATTTAAAACTCAAAAATTATAGTAAATGTGCATAAAGTTTGAATCTTTTTATTATAAACATTATCAAAATGAGTAAAACCACCTATGTTTTGGTGTTACATTGTTCAAAACTAAAAAATTGTATGAAACACACATAAAGTTTGAATCTTTTTATTTTCAACATGCTCAAAAGGAGTAAAACTACCAAAGTTTTGGTGTTTCCTTATTAAAAACTCAAATAATATAGAAAACATTCATAAAGTTTAAATCTTTTGATTGTAAACATGCTTGAAATGAGTAAAGCTACCTATGTTTTGGTGTTACATTATTCAAAACTCAAAACTTATAAGAAATACGCATAAAGTTTATTTTAGTTGTAAACAAGCTTGAAACAAGTAAAACTACCTATGTTTTGGTGTTGCATTATTAAAAACTCAAAAATTGTAGGAAACTCACATAAAGTTTGAATCTTTTGATTTTAGAAATACACAAAATGAGTAAAACTACATAGGTTTTGGTATTACATTATTCAAAATTAAAAAAATATAGGAAACACACATAAAATTTAAATCTTTACATTCTAAACATGCTCAAAATGCATAAAAGTACCTAAGATTTGGTGTTGCATTATTCAAAAATCAAAAAATATAGGCAGCAAGTATAAATTTTGAATCTTTTGATTTTAAACATGCATGAAATGCAAGAAAACCATCTATGTTTTGGTGTTGCATTATTTGAAACTCAAAAATGATAGGAAACACATAAATTTTCAATATTATGACTGTAAACATGCTTAAGATGAGTAAAACAACTTAAGTTTTAGTTTTGCATTATTCAAACAATAAAAATTATAAGAAATGTGAATAAAGTTTGAATATTTTGATTGCAAGCATGCTCAAAATAAGTAAAACCACCTAATCTTTGATGTTGCATTATTCAAAACACTAAATTATAGGAAATGCACATAAATTTTGAATTTTTAAATTGTAAACATGCTCAAAACGAGTAAAACTACCTTCATTTTGGTCAAAACATTATAGGAAATGTGCTTAAAGTTTGAATCTTTTGATTCTAAACATGCTCAAAATGAGTAAATCCACTTATATTTTAGTGTTTCATTATTCAAAACTTAAAAATTATAGGAAATATGATTAAAATGAGTAAAATCACTTATGATTTGTTTTTCAGTATTCAAAACTCAAAAATCATATGAAACACAAATAAAGGTGGAATTTTTTGATTGTAAATGTTCAAAATGAGTAAAACCACATATGTTTTAGTGTTGCAATACTCAACACATAAAAATTATGGGAAATTCAAATAGAAAGCTTAAATCTTTTGATTGTAAACATTCTCTAAACAGGTAAAACTCCTTAAGTTTTGGTGTTACATTATATAGGAAACATGCATAAAGTCTGAATCTTTTAATTATAAACATGTTCAAAATGAGTAAAACTACCTAAGTTTTGTTGTTACATTATTCAAAACATAAAACTAATAGGGAATGTGCATAAAGTTTCAATCTTTAGATTTTAAACATGCTCAAAATGAGTAAAACTACCCAAGTTTTGGTGTTGCATTATTTAAAACATAAAAATTAAAGTAAATGCATGTAAAGTTTGAATCTTTTTATTATAAACATGCTCGAAACAAGTAAATGACCTAGGATTTAGTGTTGCATTATTCAAAAGTCAAAAATATAGGAAATGCCATAAAGTTTGAATCTCTCGATTGTAAACATGTTTGAAATGAGTAAAACCACCTAAGTTTTGGGGTTGAATTATTTATAACTCAAAAATTATAGGAAATGTACATAAATATTGAATCTTTTGATTGTAAACATGCTCAAAATGAGTACAACCACCTAAGTTTTGGTGTTACATCATTCAAAACTAAAAACATATAGGAAACACACACAAAGTTTGACTTTTTTTAATTGTAAACATGATTAAAAAGAGTAAAACCACTGAAATTTTGGTTATAGATTATTTAAAACTCTAAAACTATAGGAAATGCACATAAATTTTAAATATTTTGATTGTAAACATGGTTAGAATCATAAAAAATGCCTATGTTTTGGTGTTGCATTATTCAAAACTCAAAAATTATAGCAAACATGCATAATGTTTAAATCATTTTATTTTAAACATGTTTGAAATGAATAAAATTACCTTAGTTTTGGTGTTTCATTACTTAAAACTCAAAAATTATAAGAAATAAGCATAATGTTTGAATATTTTGATTGTAAATATGCTTGAAATGAGTCAAACTACTTAAGTTTTGGTGTTGCATTACTCAAAATTTAAAAAAATATAGAAAAGGCACATAAAGTTTGAATCTTTTGATTGTAAACATGCTCAAAATGAGTAAAACTACCCGATTTTTTTGTTGCTTTATTCAAAACTAAAAAATTATAGGAAATGTGCATAAATTTTGAATTTCTTGATTGTAAACTTGCTCAAAATGAGTAAAACTGCTATGTTTTGGTGTTGCATTGTTCAAAACTCAAATAATATAGGAAACATGCATAAAGATTAAATCTTTTGATTGTAAACATGCTTGAAATGAGTGAAATTTATAGGAAATATGGATAATGTTTATTTTAATTGTAAACAAGATGGAAATAAGTAAAAACACTCAAGGAAACACCATAAAGTTATAATCTTTTGATAGTAAACATGCTTGAAATGAGTAAAACTACCTATATTTTAGTGTTGCATTACTCAAAACTCAATAAATGTAGGAAATGTAAAGATTGAATATTTTGATTGTAAACATGCTCAAAATGAGTAAACCTACCTAAATTTTGGTGTTACATTATTAAAAACTCAAAAATTATAGGAAATGTGGATAAAGTTTGAATCAATTGATTGTAAACATGCTCAAAATGAGTAGCACTACCTAATTTTTCATGTTTCATTATTAAAAACTCAAAAATTATAGGAAACACATATAAAGTTTAAATTTTTTGATTATAAACATGCGTGAAACTAGTAGACCCACCTAAGTTTTGGTGTTGCATTATTTAAAACTCAAAAAACTTAGGAAATGCATATAAAGATTGAATATTTTGATTGTAAACATGCTCGAAATAAGGGAAACTACTAAAGTTTTGGTGTTACATTATTCAAAATTGAAAAATTATAGGAAACACACATAAAGTTTGAATCTTTTGATTGTTAACATGCTCAAAATGTGTAAAACCATAGATTTTTTGGGGTTATATTATTTAAAACTAAATAATTATATTAAATGTACATAAAGTTTGGTCTTTTTATTGAAAACATGCTCTAAATGAGTAAAACCACCCAAGTTTTGGTGTTGCATTATTCAAAACTTACAAATTATAAGAAACATGCATAAAATTTGAATCTTTTAATTGTAAATAAGCTCAAAATGCGTAAAACCACCCATGTTTTGGTATTACATTATTCAAAACTAAAAATATAGGAACTGTGCATAGAGTTTGAATATTTTGAGTGCAAACATGCTTGAAATGAGTAAAAACACCATAGTTTTGGTGTTGTATTATTCAAAACTCAAAAAGTATACGAAGCGTGAAAAAAGTTTGAATCTTTTGATTTTAAACATGATCAAAATGAGTAAACCCCCTAAGTTTTAGTGTTGCATTGTTCAAAAGTCAAAAATTATAAGAAACATGTATAAAGCTTGAATATTTTGATTGTAAACATGCTCAAAACTTCAAAAACCACCTATGTTTTGGTTTTTCATTATTTAAAACTAAAAAATTATAGGAAACACACATATAATTTGAATTTTCTAATTGTAAACATGCTTACAATGAATAAAACTACCTAAATTTTGGTGTTACATTATTCAAAACTCATAAATTATAGGGAAACACATAAAGATTTAATCTTTTGATTATAAACATGCTCAAAACAAGTAAAATTACCTATGTTTTGGCGTTGCATTATTGAAAACTTAAAAATATAATAAATGGGGATAAATTTTGAATCTTTTGATTGTAAACATGTTTGAAATGAGTAAAATAGTCTATGTTTTAGTGTTGCATTATTCAAAACTCAAAAATTATGGAAATGCACATAAAGTTTGAATTTTTTGATTGCAAATATACTTGAAATTTTCAAAACCACCTATGTTTTGGTGTTGCATTATTGAAAACTCAAAAATTATAGGAACACTCATAAAGTTTGAGTATTTTGATTGTAAACATGCTCAAAATGACTAAAACCACCTGTGTTTTGGTGTTGCATTATTTAAAACTCAAAAAAGTTAGGAAATGTCTATAAGGTTTTAATCTTTTTTATTGTAAACATGCTTAAATAATGTAAAACCATCTAATTTTTTGTGTTACATTATTAAAAACTTAAAAATTATAGGAAACACACATGAATTTTAAATCTTTTGATTCTAACATGCTCAAAATGATTAAAACCACCTAAGTTTTGATGTTGTATTATTCAAGACTCATAAAATATAGGATAAGCACATAAAATCTGAATCTTTGATAATAAAAATGGTCAAAATGAGTAAAACTACCTAAGTTTTGGTGTTACAGTATTTAAAACTCAAAAATTATATGAAACATGCATAAAGTTTGAATCTTTTAATTCTAAACATGTTTGAAATGATTAAAATGACTTAATTTTTGGTGTTGTATTATTCAAAACTCAAGAATTATAGGAAACACACATAAGTTTTGAATCTTTTGATTCTAAATATGCTCAAAATGAGTAAAATCTCTTTAGTTTTGCTGTTGCATTACTCAAAACATAAAAATTATAAGAAACTTGCATAATGTTTGAATATTTCAATTCGAAGCATGTTTAAAATGCATAAAACCTCTTATGTTTTGGTGTTGTATTTTTCAAAACTAAAAATTTATAGGAAATGCACATAAAGTTTGAATATTTTGATTGTAAACATGATCAAAATGAGTAAAATTACCTATGTTTTGGTGTTGCATTATTCAAAACTAAAAGAATATACAAAATGTGCATAAAGTTTAATGTTTTGGATTATAAACATGTTCAAAACAAGTAAACCAAATCAAAAAATTATAGGAAACATTCATAATGTTTGAATCTTTTCATTCTAAACATACTTGAAACATGTAAAACGACCTAAGATTTGGTCTTATTTTATTCAAAACAAACATAGTTAAAGTTTGAATCTATTTATTTTAAACATGCTCAAAATGCATAAAAGCAACTAAGTTTTAGTATTACTTTATTTCAAAACTCAAAAATTATATTAAAAAAACATAAAGTTTAAATCTTTTTATTTTAAACTTGATTGAAATGAGTAAAACTACCTAATTATTATTGTTGCATTATTAAAAACATAAAAATTATAGGAAACATGCATAAAGTTTTAATCTTTTGATTGCAAACATTCTCAAAATGAGTAAAACCATCTAAGTCTTAGTGTTGCATTATACAAAACTCAAAAATTATAGGAAACATGCATAAAGATTGAATCTTTTGATTGTAATCATTCTTAAAATGAGTAAAACCACTTAACTTTTGATGTTCCATTGTTTCAAACTCAAAAATTATAGGAAACACTCATAAAGTTTGAATCTTTTGATTGAAAACTTGCTCAAAATGAGTAAAACTAACTAAGTTTTATTTGTGCATTATTCAAAACTAAAAAATTATAGGAAATGCGCAAAGTTTAAATATTTTGATTGTAAACATGCTCAAAATGAGTAAAATCAACTAAGTTTTGGTGTTATATTATTAAAAATTAAAAAATTATAGGAAATGCACATAAAGTTTGAATCTTATAATTTTAAACATGCTCAAAATGAGAAAACCCACTTAATTTTTTATGTTGCATTATTTAAAACTCAAAAATTATAGGAAATGCATATAAAGCTTGAATGTTTTGATTGTAAACATGCTCAAAATGAGTAAAACCACCTAAGCTTTGGTGTTGTATTATTCAAAATTCAAAAACTATAAGAAACATGCTTAAAATTGAATCTTTTTATTTTAAACATGCTTGAAACACATAAAACCATCTATGTTTTGGTGTCACATTGTTTAAAAATACAAAATTATAGGAAACATGCATAAAGTTTGATTCTTTTCATTGTAAACATGCTCAAAATTAGTAAAATTGCTTAATTTTTGGTGTTACATTATTCAAAACATCAAAATTATAAGAAACATACATAAATTTTAAATCTTTCAATTGTAAACATTCTTGAAACAAGTAAAACCACCTAGGTTTTAGTGTTGCATTATTCAAAACTCAAAAATTATGTGAAACATACATAAAGTTTGAATCTTTTGATTGTAAACATGCTTGAAAGGAATATAACTATCAAAGTTTTAGTGTTGGATTATTTAGAACTCAAAAATTATAGGAAAAACACATAAAGGAAATGAGTAAAACCACCATTTAAACAAGATCAAAATGAGTAAAATCATTTAATTATTTGTGTTACATTATTTAAAAGACAAAAATTATAGGAAATGTGCATATATTTTGAATCTTTTGATTTTAAACATGTTCAAGATGAGTAAAACCACTTAAGTTTTGGTGTTGCATTATTCAAAACTAAAACATTATAGGAAACACAATTAAATTTTGTATCTTTTAATTTTAAATATGCTCTAGATGAGTATAACCATTTAATTTTTATTGTTGCATTATTAAAAACTCAAAAATTATAGGAAACATGCATAAAGTTGAATCTTTTGATTTTGAAAATGGTCAAAATGAGTAAAACTACCTATGTTTTGTGTTACATTATTCAAAACTCAAAAATTATAGGAAATACACATAAAGTTTGAACCTTTTGATTGTAAACATTCTCAAAATGTGTAAAACCACCTATGTTTTATTATTGCATTATTTAAAACTCAAAAATTATATGAAACAAGCATAAATTTTGAATCTTTTGATTGCTAACATCCTTGAAATAAGAAAAATTACCCATGTTTTAGTTTTGCATAGTAAAAAACTACAAAATTATAGGAAACACACATAAATTTTGAATCTTTTAATTGTAAACATGCTTGAACTGAGTAAAACCATGTAAGTTTCGATGTTGCATTGTTCAAATCTCAAAAATTATAGGAACCATGCAAAAAGTTTAAATCTTTTATTTGTAAACATGCTTGAAATGAGAAAAACTATCTATGTTTTGCTATTACATTATTTAAAACTCAAAAATTATAGGAAATGCACATAATGTTTGAATCTTTTGATTTAAACATGCTAAAAATGAGTAAGACAGCCTAAGTTTCTATGTTGATATTATTCAAAACTCCAAAATTATAGGAAACATACATAAAGTTTGAATATTTTAAATGTAAACATGCTTGAAATGAGTAAAACCACCTTAGTTTTGGTTTTTTATTATTCAAAACTTAAAAATTATAAGAAGTGCACATAAAGTTTGAATAATTGGATTGTAAACGTGCTTAAAACGAGTAAAACCACCTAAATTTTGGTGTTGCATTATTCAAAACTCAAAAATTATAGGGAACATGCATAAAGTTTGAATCCTTTGATTTTAAACATGCTCTAAATGAGTAAAACAACCTAACTTTTGATGTTACATTATTCAAAACTAAAAAATTATAGAAAACACAGACAAAGTTGGAATATTTTTATTGTAAACATGCTCAAAATGGTTAAAATTGCTTAAGTTGTGATGTATTAAAAAATTTAGATAAAGTTATAACTTTTTAGTTGTAAACATGGTCAAAATGATTAAAACCACCTAGATTTTGGTGTTGCATTATTCAAAACCTAAAAATTATAAGAAATGTACATAAATTTTTAATCTTCTAATTGTAAACATGCTTGAAATCATTAAAACCACTTAAGTTTCAGTTTTGAAATATTAAAAACTCAAAAAATATAGAAAATGTGCATAAATTATAAATATTTTGATTGTAAACATGCTCTAAATGAGTAAAACCACTTATGTTTTAGTCTTGCATTAATGAAAACTCTAAAATTATAAGAAACATGGATAAATTCTAAATCTTTTGATTGCAAACAAGCTCAAAATGAGTAAAACTAGTTATGTTTTAGATTTGCATTATTTAAAACTCAAAATTTTTATGAAATGTTCATAAAGATTAAAGCATTTGAATTTAAATATGTTTGAAACAAGTGAAACAACCTAAATTTGGGTGTTGCATCATTTAAAACTCAAAAAATTAATGGAAATGCACGTAAAGTTTGAATATTTTGATTATATACATACTTGAAATGAGTAAAGCTACTTAAGTTTTGGTGTTGCATTATTCAAAACTAAAAATTATAGGAAACACACATAAATTTTGAATATTTTGACTATAAATATGCTTGAAATGAGTAAAACCACTAAATTTTTGGTGTTGCATCATTCAAAACTCAAAAAATAATGGGAACACCTATAAAATTTGAATCTTTTGTTTGTAAACATGCTCAAAATGAGTAAAACCACTTATGTTTTGGTATTACATTATTCAAAACTCAAAAATTATAATAAATACGAATAAATTTATAATCTTTTGATTATAAACATACTCGAAATGAGTAAAACTACCTATGTCTTGGTATTAAATTACACAAAACCAAAAAAATATAGGAAATATGCAAAACATTTGTATCTCTTTATTGTACACATGCTCTAAATGACTAAAATGGCTTACGTTTTGGAGTTAGATTATTCAAACTCAAAAATTATAGGAAACATGCATAAAGTTTGAATATTTTTATTCTAAACATGCTCAAAGCAAGTATAACCATTTAAGTTTTGGTGTTGCATTATTCAAAACTCAAAAATTATGGGAAATGTACACAAAGTTTGAATCTTTTGATTTTAAACATGCTTAAAATGAGTAAAACTACTTAATTTTTAGTGTTGCATTATTCAAAACTCAAAAACTATAGGAAACATGCATAAATTTTGAATCTTTTGATTGTAAACCTGCTCAAAATAGGTAAAACTACCTAAATTTTGGTCTTTCATTATTTAAAACTAAAAAATGATAGAAAACAAGCATAAAATTAGAATTTTTTGATTGTAAACAGGATCAAAATGATTAAAACTACTTATGTTTCAGTGTTGCATTATTCAAAACTAAAAAATTATAAGAAACACGCATAAAGTTTGAATATTTTGATTGTAAACATGCTCAAAATGAGTAAAACCACCTAGGTTTTGTTATTACATTATTCAAAACATGAAAATTATAAAAACAAATATACATAAAGTTTGAATCTTTTGATTGTAAACACACCCAAAATGATTAAAATTGGTTTAAGTTTTTATGTTGCATTATTACAAATAAAAAAACATAGGAAACATGTATAAAGTTTGATTCTCTTGATTTCAAACACATTGCAAATGAGTAAAATTGCCTATGTTTTCTTGTTGCATTATTCAAAACTAAAAAATTATAAGAAACATGCATAAAATTTCAATCTTTTAAATGTAAACATGCTTGAAATGAACAAAAATTATTAAGTTTTGGTGTTTCATTATTCAAAACTCAAAAATTATAGGAAACACACATAAAGTTTGAATTTTTAAATTCCAAACATGCCCAAATGAGTAAAACCGCTTAAGTTTTATTGTTGGATTATTCAAAAATAAAAAATTATAGGAAACATGCACAAAGTTTGAATATTTTGATTGTTAACATGCTCAAATTGAGCAAAATTGCCTAAATTTTAGTGTTACATTATTCAAACCTCCAAAATTATAGTAAACAAGCATAAAATTTGAATTTTTTTATTTTAGACATGCTCGAGATGAGTATAACAACCTATGTTTTAGTGTTTCATTATTTGAAACTCAAAAAAAATGAGAAATGCAAATAAAGTTTAAATCTTTTAATTTTGAACATGCTCAAAATAAGTAAAACTATATATGTTTTGGTGTTGCATTATTTAAAATTCAAAAATTATAGGGAAAACCATAAATTTAAATATTTTGATAGTAAACATACTCAAAATGAGGAAAACTACCTACATTTTGGTGTTGTAATTCAAAACTAAAAAATTATAGGAAATGCCATAAAGATTGAATCTTTTGATTATAAACATGCTCAAAATGAGTAAAACCATTATTCAAAACTCAAAAATTATAAGAAAGGTGCATAATGTTTGACTTTTTTGATTGCAAACATGCTTGAAAAGAGTAAAACTACCTAATTTTTTATGTTTCATTATACAAAACTCAAAAATTAATGGAAAAGTGCATAAAGTTTGAATCTATTGATTGCAAACATGCTTGAAACAAGTCCAACTACCTAAGTGTTATTGTTGCATTATTCAAAACTCAAAAATTATAGGTAACATGCATAAAGTTTAAATCTTTTGATTTTAAACATGCTGAAAATGAGTAAAAATGCCCATGTTTTTGTGATGCATTATTCAAAACTCAAAAATTATAGGAAATGTGTATAAACTTTGAATATTTTGATTTTAAACATGCTCAAAATTATTAAAACCACCTATGTTTTTTTGTTGCATTATTTGAAACTAAAAAATTATATAAAACATGCTTAAAGTTAGAATCTTTTCATTGTAAGCATGCTTGAAATGATTAAAACTGCTTAAGTTTCAGTGTTGCATTATTCAAAACTAAAAAATTATAAGAAACATGCATAAAGTTTGAATATTTTGATTGTAAACATGTTCAAAATGAGTAAAACCACCTAAGTTTTGGTTTTGCATTATTCAAAACACAAAAAATATAGAAAATGTGCATAAAGTTTGAATCTTTTTATTATAAACATGTTCAAAACAAGTAAAATTGCCTATGTTTTGGTGTTACATTATTCAAAACTAAAAAAATTATAAGAAATATGCATTAATTTTGAATCTTTTGATTGTAAACATGCTCAAAATGAGAAAAACATGCATAAGTGCAAACCCATTTAAACTTTACATGCATTTCCTATAATTATTGTGTTTTGAAAAATGCAACACCGAAACTTAGGCAGTTTCACTTATTTCAAGATTATTTATAATTAAAATAAACTTTGTGATCATTTCCTATCGTTTTTGCATTTTGAATAATGCAACACAATAACTTAGGTACTTTTACTCATTTCAAGCATGTTTACAATCAAAAGATTTGAAATTTATGCATGTTTTCTATATTATCGGAGTTTTGAATAAGGCAACACCAAAACTTAGGTAGTTCTACTCATTTTGAGCATGTTTAAAATAGAAAGTTTAATACTTTATGCATGTCTCTTATAATTTTTTGGTTTTGAATAATGCAACACCAAAACGTAGGTAGTTTTACTCATTTTTAGCATGTTTACAATCAAAAGATTCAAACTTTATGCATGTTTCCTAAAAAAATAGAGTTTTGAATAATGTGACAAAAAAACATTAGGTTATTTTACTCATTTTGAACATGTTTACAATCAAAATATTTAAAACTTATGTGTATTCCTATCATTTTTTAGTTTTGAATGATGCAATACAAAAAATTATGATAGTTTTACTTATTTCAAGCATGTTTATAATCAAAAGATTCAAACATTATGATCATTTCCTATAATTTTTGAGTTTTGAATAATGCAACCCAAACTTAGGTGATTTTACTCATTTTGAGCATGTTTACAATTAAATGATTCAAATTTTATTTGTGTTTCCTATAAATTTTTAGTTTATAATAATGTAACACAAAAACTTAGGTGTTTTTACTCCTTTTGAGCATGTTTACAATCAAAAGATTCAAACTTTATGGCATTTTAAAAAGTTTGATGTTTTGGTGTTGTATTATTCAAAACTTAAAAATTATAGGAAGCATGTTTAAAGTTTAAATCTTTTAATTCTAAACATGATTGAAATGAGTAAGACCACTTAAATTTTGGTGTTACATTATTCAAAGCTCAAAAAATATAGGAATCACACATAAAGTTTGAATATTTTTATTGTAAACATCTTCAAAATGATTAAAATTGATTAAGTTTTGGTGTTACATTATTCAAACTCAAAAATTATAAGAAACATGCAAAAAATTTGAATCTTTTGATTGTAAACATGCTTGAAATGAGTAAAACCACCTAGGATTTGGTGTTGCATTACTTAAAACTCAAAATTATAGGAAACAGACATAAAATTTGAATATTTTGATTCTAAACATGCTTAAAATGTGTAAAACCACATAATTTTTGGTGTTACATTATTCAAATCTCAAAAATTATAAGAAACATGTATAAAGTTTCAAACTTTTGATTCTAAACATGCTCAAAATAAGTAAAATCCATTATGTTTTTGTGTTGCACTATTCAAAACTATTAAATAATAAGAACCATTCATAAAGTTTTAATATTTTTATTGTAAACATTCTCCAAATGAGGAAAACCAATTAAGTTTTAGTGTTGCTTTATTCAAAACTCAAAAATTATAGGAAACATGCATAAAGTTCTAGTCTCTTTATTTTAAACATGCTTAAATGAGTAAAACCACTTAAGTTTTGGTGTTGCATTATTCAAAACTCCAAATTATAGGAAACATGTATAAAGTTCTAAATCTTTTAATTGTAAACATGCTTGAAACAAGTAAAACCATTAAATTTTTAGGGTTGCATTATTGAAAACTCAAAACTTATAAGAAACACTCACAAAGTTTTAATCTATTGATTGTAAACATGCTAAAAAAAAAGTAAAACCACCTAAATTTTGGTTTTACATTATTTAAAACTCAAAAACTCTAAGAAACACCATAAAGTTTGAATCTTTTGATTGCAAACATGCTCAAAATGAGTAAAACCACATAAATTTTGGTGTTGCATATTCAAAACTTAAAAATTATAAGAAACATGTTTAAATTTTAAATCTTTTGGTTTTAAACATGCTTGAAATGAGAAAAACTATCTAATTTTTAGTATTGCATTATTCAAAACTCAAAAATTATAGGAATCACACATAAATTTTGATTCTTTTAATTGTAAAACTGCTAAAAATTAGTAAAACCTCTTATCTTTTGGTGTTGCATCATTCAAAACTCAAAAATAAATGGAAACACACATAAAGTTTGAATCTTTTGATTGTAAACATGATCTAAATGAGTAAAATCACTTATGTTTTGGTGTTGCATTATTCAAAACTCAAAAATTATAGGAAATATGCACAAAGGTAGAATCTTTTCATTGTAAACATGCTAGAAATGAGTAAAACTGCCTAAGTTTTGGTGTTAAATTATTCAAAACATAAAAAAATTAGGAAATGCACATAAAATTTGAATATTTTAATTGTACACATGATTAAAATTAGTAAAATTGCTTATGTTTTTATGTTACACTATTCAAATCTTAAAAATTATAGTAAACTCAAAAAAAGTTGGAATCTTTTGCTTATAAACCAGTTCAAAATAAGTAAAACCAGTTAAGTTTTGGTGTTACATTATTAAAAACTCAAACATTATAGTAACCATGCATACAGTTTGAATATTTTGATTGTAAACATGCTCAAAATGAGAAAAACAACTTAAGTTTTGGTGTTGTATTCTTTAAAACTCAAAAATTATTGTAAACATGCATAAAGTTTGAATTTTTTTAATTGTAAATATAATAAAAATGAGTAAAACCAATTAAGTTTTTGTGTTGCACTATTCAAAACTCAAAAAATTATAGTAAACATATATAAAGTTTAAATCTTTTGGTTTTAAACATGCTCAAAACAAGTAAAATTGCTTATGTTTTGGTGTTGGATTATTCAACACTCAAAAAATATAGGAAACACCCATAAAGATTGAATATTTTGATTGTAAACATGCTCAAAATAAGTAAAATTGTCTAAGTTTTGGTGTTGCATTACTCAAAACTCAAAAATTATATGAAACATGCATAAAGTGTGAATATTTTGATCGTAAACATGCTCCACATGAGTAAACCCACCTAAGTTTTGGTGTTGCATTATTCAAAACACAAAAATTATATTAAACATGCATAAAGTTTGAATCTTTTGATTATAAACATTATTGAAACAAGTAAAACTGATTAAGATTTAGTGTTGCATTATTCAAAACTCAAAAAATATGGGAATCGTGCATAAAGTTTGAATATTTTGATTGTAAACATGCTCGAAAAGAGTAAAACTACTTAAGTTTTTGTGCTACATTATTAAAAACTCTAAAATTATAGGAAATGCAGAAAAACATTAAATCTTTTGATTGTAAACCTACTTGAAATGAGTAAAACTACCTGTGTTTTGGTGATGCATTACTCAAAACTCAAAAAATATAGAAAACACAGCTAAATTTTGAATCCTTTGATTGTAAACTTGCTCCAAATGAGTAAAACTACATAAGTTTTGGCGTTGTATTATTCAAAACATAAAATTTATAGGAAATTGTATGAAATTTAAATATTTTGATGGTAAGCATGCTCAAAATGAGTAAACCCACCTAAGTTTTTGTGTTGTATTATTTCAAACTCAAAAAATTTAGGAAATGTCCATAAAGTTTGAATCTTTTGATTGTAAACATGTTGGAAATTTGTAAAACAACATAATTTTTGGTGTTGTATTATTAAAGACCCAAAAATTATACGAAATGTGCATAAAGTTTAAATCTTTTGATTATAAACATGCTCAAAATGAGTAAAACCACCTATGTTTTGGTGTTACGTTATTCAAAACTCAAAAATTATAGGGAATGGACATAAAGTTTGAATATGTTGATCGTAAACATGCTCCAAATGAGTAAACCCACCTATGTTTTGGTGTTGTATTATTCAAAACACAAAAATTATATGAAATGTGCATAAAGTTTGAATATTTTAATTATAAACATGGTTTAAAAGAGTAAAATTGATTAAGTTTTGATGTTATATTATTCAAAACTCAAATATTATAGGAATGATACATTAAGTTTGAATATTTTGATTGTAAACATGCTCGAAAGGTGTAAAACTAGTTTAGTTTTGGTGTTGAATTATTCAAAACTCTAAAATTATAGGCAACATGCAAAAACTTTGAATCTTTTGACTATAAACATGCTCTAAATGAGTAAAACTACTTATGTTTTGGTGTTACATTACTCAAAAGACAAAAATAATAAGAAATGCAAATAAAGTTTGAATCTTTTTCTTCAAAACATGATCAAAATGAGCAAAATCACTTAGGTTTTAGTGTTGTAAATTCAAAACCCAAAAATTATAGTAAATATGCATAAATTTTGAATCTTTTGATTTTAAGCATGCTCGAGATGAGTAAAATTGCTTATGTTTTAGTGTTGCATTTTTCAAAACTAAATAATTATGGGAAATGCATATAAATTTAGGATCTTTTGATTGTAAATGTGCTCAAAATGAGTACAAATGCCTAATTTTTGGTGTTAAATTATTCAAAACTCAATTGTAGGAAATGCACATAAAGCTTGAATATTTTGATTGTAAATATGCTCAAAATGAGTAAAACAGCTTATGTTTTGGTGTTACATTATTCTAAACTCAGACATTATAGGAAACATGAATTAAGTTTGAAAATTTTAATTGTAAACATGTTCAAAATGAGTAAAACTACCTATGTTTTAGTGTTGCATTATTTAAAACTCAAAATTTATCTATAACTTGCATAAAGTTTGAATCTTCTAATTGCAAACATTTTTGAAATGAGTAAAAATACCTTAGTTTTGGTGTTACAATATTCAAAACTAAGAAATTATAGGGAGCATAAAGAAAACTTGAATCTTTTGATTGTAAAAATGCCTGAAAAGAGTAAAATTGCCTAAGTTTTGGTATTGCATTGTTCAAAACTTAAAAATTATATGAAACATGCATAACGTTTGAATATTTTGATTGCAAACATGCTTGAAATGAGTAAACCCACCTAAGTTTAAGCATTATATTATTCAAAACTCAAAAATTATAGGGAATGCACATAAAGTTTGAATCATTTGACTATAAACATGCTTAAAATGAGTAAAACCTATTATGTTTTGGTGTTACATTATTCAAAACTAAAAAATTCCAAGAATCGTGCATAAAGTTTGAATGTTTTGATTGCAAACATGCTTGAAATGAGTAAAACTACCTATGTTTTTGAGTTGCATAATTTAAAAGTCAAAAACATTAGGAAACACCATAAAGATTAAATATTTTTATTTTAAACATGATTGAAATGAGTAAAACCACATAAGTTTTGATGTTGCATTATATAAAACTCAAAATTATAGGAAACACAGATAAAATTTAAATATTTTGATTTTAAACATACTGAAAATGAGTAAAACTACATAAATTTGGGTGTTGCATTATTCAAAGTTAAAAAGTTATAGGAAATGTGCATAAAGATTGAATCTTTTGATTTTAAACATGCTCGAAATGAGTTAAAAAAACATAAGTTTTGGTGATGCATTATTAAAAATTCAAAAATCATAGGAAATGGCATAAAATTTGAATCTTTTAATTGTAAACACATTCGAAATGAGTAAAAATATCTAAGTTTTGGTGTTGTATTATTCGAAACTAAAAAAATATAGGAAATGCCATAAAGTTTGAATCTTTTGATTTTAAAGATGCTCATATCGAGTAAAATAATATAGGAAATGTGCATAAAGTTTCAATCTTTTAATTTTGATTTTGTATTGTTGAACACTCAACTAATATAGGAAATGCTCATAAAATTTGAATCTTTTCATTCTAAACATACTTGAAATGAGTAAAATTGCCTATGTTTTGGTGTTACATTATTCAAAACTCAAAAATTATAGGAAACGTGTATAAAATTTAAATCTTTATACTATAAACATACCAAAAAATTATAGTAAATACATATAAAGTTTGAATATTTTGATTATAAACATGCTCAAAAGGAGTAGAACCACCTAAATTTTGGTGTTGCATTATTCAAAACTCAAAAATTATAAGTAATGTGCATAAAGTTTTAGTCTTTTAATGGTAAACATGATCAAGATGAGCAAAAATGCCTATGTTTTGGTGTTACATTATTCAAAACTAAAATTATAGGAAACATGCATAAAGTTTCAATATTTTGTTGTAAACATGCTTGAAATGAGTAAAACCACCTATGTTTTGGTGTTGCATTATTTAAAAATCATAAATTATAGGAAATGAGCATAATGTTTTAATATTTTTATTGTAAACATGCTCAAAATGAGTAAAACCAGCTAGGTTTTTGTGTTGCATTACTTAATATATAAAGATTATAGGAAACATGCATAAAGGTTGAATCTTTCGATAGTAAACATGCTTGAAACAAGTAAAATATTATAAGAAACATATATAAAGTTTGAATCTTTTGATTGTAAACATGATCAAAATGAGTAAAACTACATAAAATTTGGTGTTACATTATTAAAAACTCAAAAAAAATAGGAAATATGCATAGTGTTTGAATATTTTGATTGTAAACATGCTCAAAATGAGTGAAACTACCTAAGTTTTGGTGTTGCATTATTCAAAACACAAAAATTATAGGAAATGTGAATAAAGTTTCAATCTTTTGATTGTAAACATGCTTGAAATGAGTAAAACCACCTAACCTTTTGTGTTACATTATTCAAAACTCACAAAAAATAGAGAAAACCCACATAGAGGTTTTGAATCTTTTGATTCTAAACATGCTTGAAATGAGTAAAATTGATTAAATTTTTGTGATGCATTATTAAAAACTCAAAAGTTATAGGAATCATGCATAAAGTTTGAATATATTGATTGAAAACATGCTTGAAAGGAGTATAATTGCTTAAATTTTGGTGTTGCCTTACAAATAAAAAAGGAAACCTAATTTTATTTTTGCATTATTCAAAACTAACAAATATAGGAAATGAAAATAAAGTTTGAATATTTTTATTCAAAACAAGATCAAAATGAGTAAAACCACTTAGGTTTTAGTGTTGCAGATTCAAAACTCAAAAATTATAGGAAATATGAATAAAGTTTGAATCTTTTGATTTTAAGCATGCTCAAAATGAGTAAAATTGCTTATGTTTTCATGCTGCATTATTCAAAACTAAAAAATTATAGGACATCCATATAAAGTTGAGATCTTTTAATTGTAAACATGCTCAAAATGAGTAAAAATGCCTAAGTTTTCATGTTGCATTATTCAAAACTCAAATTATAGGAAATGAACATAAATCTTGAATCTTTTGATTGTAAACATGCTCAAAATGAGTAAAACTGCCTATGTTTTGGTGTTACATTATTCAAAACTCAAAAATTATAGGAAACATGAATAAAGTTTGAATCTTTTAATTATAAACAAGTTCAAAATGAGTAAAACTATATAAGTTTTAGTGTTACATTATTAAAGCTCAAAAATTATGTGAAACATGAATAAAGTTTGAATCTTTTGATTGTAAACATGCTTGAAATGAGTAAAACCACCTAAGTTTTGGTGTTGCAGTATTCAAAACTCAAAAATTATAGGGAACATACATAAATTTTGAATCTTATGACTGTAAAAATGTTCTAAATGAGTAAAACTACCTATGTTTTGGTATTACATTGTTCAAAACTCAAAAATTATATGAAACGTGCATAAAGTTTGAATATTTTGATTGTAAACATACTCCAAATGAGTAAATCCACCTAAGTTTAAGTCTTGCATTATTCAAAACTCAAAAATTATTGAAAACACATATAAACTTTGAATATTTTTTTATTATAAACATGCTTAAAATGAGTAAAACTGATTATGTTTTGGTATTGGATTATTCAAAACTCAAAAATTATAAGAATCATGCATAAATTTCAAATCTTTTGATTGTAAACATGCTCGAACGGAGTAAAATTTCTTAAGTTTTGGTGTTACATTATTCAAAACTTAAATTATAGAAAACACACAAAAACTTTGAATCTTTCGATTGTAAACATGCTCAAAATGAGTAAAACTACCTAAGTTTGGGTGTTGCAATGCTCAAAACATGAAAATCATAAGAAATGCACATAAATTTTGAATCTTTTTATTCAAAACATGATAAAAATGAGTAAAACCACATAAGTTTTAGTGTTACAAATTTAAAACTCAAAAATAATAGAAAATTTGCATAAAGTTTGAATCTTTTGATTCTAAACATGTTTGAAATGAGTAAAACTACTTAAGTTTTGGTGTTTTATTATTCAAAAGTCACAAATTATAGGAAACATGCATAAAGTTTGAATATTTTGATTGCATAACATTGCTCCTAATAAGAAAAATTGCTTATGTTTTGGTATTACATTATTCAAAACTCAAAAATTATAGGAAACATGCATAAAGTTTGAATCTTTTTATTGTAAACATTATTAAAATGAGTAAAACCACTTAAGTTTTTGTGTTGTATAGGAAACACATAGAGAGTTTGAATCTTTTGAATGTAAATATGATCAAAATGAGTAAAACTGATTAAGTTTTGAGGTTACATTATTCAAAACTCAAAAATTATAGGAAACACACATAAAGTTTGGATTTTTTGATTTTAAACATGCTTGAAATGATTAAA
Source organism: Torreya grandis (assembly GCA_037957365.1). Classification (NCBI taxonomy): domain Eukaryota; kingdom Viridiplantae; phylum Streptophyta; class Pinopsida; order Cupressales; family Taxaceae; genus Torreya; species Torreya grandis. The sequence continues at coordinate 887,619 of JARHVA010005251.1, read as the reverse complement.
GTTGCCTGTGTTTTGATGTTGCATTATTCAAAACTCAAAAACTATAGAAAACACTATAAAGATTAAATATTTTGATTGTAAACATGCTTGAAATGAGTAAAACCAAATAAGTTTTGTTGTTGCATTATTTAAAACTCAAAAAATATAGGAAACATGCATAAAGTTTAAATCTTTTCATTTTAAACAAGCTTAAAATGGGTAAAACTACATAAATTTTGGTTATGCATTATTCAATAATAAATAATTATAGGAAATGTGCATAAAGATCAAATATTTTGATTTTAAACATGCTCGAAATGAATAAAACAACCTATGTTTTGGTGTTGTATTATTGAAAATTAAAAAATTATAGGAAATGCCATAAAGTTTGAATCTTTTAATTGTAAACACTTTCAAAGCGAGTAAAAATATCTAAGTTTTGGTGTTGTATTATTCAAAACTAAAAACTATAGGAAATGCCATAAATTTTAAATCTTTTGACTTTAAACATGCTCAAATTGATTGAAATAATATAGGAAATGTGCATGAAGTTTGAATCTTTTGATTGTGGTTTTGTATTATTCAACATTCAATTAATATAGGAAATGTACATAAAGTTTTAATCTTTTGATTGTAAACATGGTTGTAATGAGTAAAATTGCCTAAGTTTTGGTGTTGCATTATTCAGAACTCAAAAATTATAAGAAACACGTATAAAATTTGAATCTTTTGACTATAAACATACTTAAAAATTATAATAAATGCACATAAAATTTTAATCTTTTGATTTTAAACATGCTCAAAAGGAGTAAAAACACCTAATTTTTGGTGTTGCATTATTCAAAACTCAAAAATTATAGGTAACATGCATAAATTTCTAAGATTTTAATGGTAAGAATGCTCAAGATGAGAAAATGTACCTAAGCTTTGGTGTTGCATTACTCAAAATTAAAATTATTGAAAACATGCATAAAGTTCGAGTATTTTGTTGTAAACATGATTGAAATGAGTAAAACCACTTATGTTTTGGTGTTGAATTATTCAAAAATCATAAATTATAGGAAATGTGCATAACATTTTAATCTTTTAATTGTAGACATGCTTGAAAAGAGTAAAACTACCTAAGTTTATGTGTTGCATTATTGCAAACATAAAAAGTATAGCAAACATGTATAAAGGTTCAATATTTCAATTGTAAACATGCTTGAAATGAGTAAAATCACCTAAGTTTTAGTGTTACATTATTCAAAACTCAAAAATTATAGGAAACATGCATAAAGTTTTTGAATCTTTTGATTGTAAACATGATCAAAATGAGTAGAACTGCGTCAATTTTGATGTTAATTTATTAAAAACCAAAAAAAAAAAAGGAAATGTGCATAGTGTTTGAATATTTTGATTGTAAACGTGCTCAAAATGAGTAAAACTACATATGTTTTGGTGTTGCATTAAACAAAACACAAAAATTATAGGAAATGTGAATAAAGTTTGAATCTTTTAATTGTAAACATGCTCGAAACGAGTAAAACCACCTAAGTTTTTGTGTTGCATTATTAAAAACTCAAAAAATAGAGGAAAAATGCATAAAGTTTGAATATTTTGATTGTAAACATGTTTGAAATGTGTAAAACCACATAAGTTCTATTATTGCATTATTCAAAACAAAAAAATGATAGGAAATGCACATAAAGTTTAATCTTTTGATGGTAAACAAGCTCGAAATAAGTAAAATTACCTAAATTTTTGTGTTGCACTATTCAAAACTCAAAAATTATATGAAACATGCATATAGTTTGAATATTTTAAGTGTAAACATGCTTGAAATGAGTAAAACTACTTAAGTTTTTGTTTTGAATTATTCAAAACTCAAAAATTATAGGAAATACCACAAAGTTTGAATCTTTTGGTTTTAAACATGATTGAAATGAGTAAAATAAAATAGGAAACGTACATAAAGTTTGAATATTTTGATTTTGGTGTTTTATTATCCAAAACTCAAATAATATAGGAAACACACATAAAGTTTGAATATGTTGATTGTAAACATGTTTGAAATGAGTAAAAATGCCTTATTCAAAACTCAAAATTATAGGAAACACGTATAAATTTTGAACCTTTTGATTGCAAGCATGATCAAAATGAGTAAACTCACCTAAGTTTCAGTGTTGCATTATTCAAAACTCAAAAATTCTATGAAATGTGCATAAATTTTGAATCTTTTGATCATAAACATGCTTGAAACGAGTAAAACCGTTTAAGTTTTGGTCTTGTATTATTCAAAACACAAAAATTATAGGAAATAACCATAAAGTTTGAATATTTTGATTCTAAACATGCTAGAAAGGAGTAAAATTGATTAAATTTTAGTGTTGCTTCATTCAAAACTCTAAAATTATAGGAAATGTGGAAAAGCTTTAAATCTTTTGATTGTAAACATTCTTGAAACAAGTAAAACCACATATGTTTTGGTGTTGTATTACTCAAAACTAAACAATTATAGGAAATACAGATAAAGTTTGAATCTTTCTGTTCAAAACATGATCAAAATGAGTAAAACCAATTAGGTTTTAGTGTTTCAAATACAAAACTCAAAAATCATATGAAATATGCATAAAGTTTGAATCTTTTGATTTTAAATATGCTCAAAATGAGTAAAACTACTTAGGTTTTGATGTGTCATTATTAAAGACTAATAAATTATAGGAAACACATCTAAATTTGGGATCTTTTGATTGTAAATGTGCTCCAAATGAGAAAAAATGCATCAGTTTTGATGTTGCATTATTCAAAACTAAAATTATAGGAAATGCACATAAAACTTGAATCTTTTGATTGTAAACATGCTCAAAAAGAGTAAAACCGCTTATGTTTTAGTGTTACATTATTTGAAACTCAAAATCTATAAGAAACACGAATAAAATTTGAATCTTTTAATTGTAAGCATGCTCAAAATGAGTAAAACTACCTATGTTTTAGTGTTACATTATTTAAAACTCAAAACTTATGTGAAACATGTATAAAGTATGAATATTTTAATTGTAAACATGCTTGAAATAAGTAAAATGCCTAAATTTTGGTCTTATAGTATTCAAATCTCAAGAAATATAAGGAACATACATAAATTTTGAATATTTTGATTGTAAAAATGCTTGAAATGAGTAAAATTGCCTAAGTTTTGGAATTACATTGTTCAAAAATAAAAAATTATATGAAACATGCATAAATTTTTAATATCTTGATTGTAAACATACTCCAAATGAGTAAACCCACCTATGTTTTAGTGTTTCATTATTCAAAACTCAAAACTTATAGGAAACACACATAAATTTTGAATCTTTTGATTATAAACATGCTTTAAATGAGTAACACCGATTAAGTTTTGGTGTTGTATTATTAAAAACTCAAAACTTATTGAAACCATGCATAAAGTTTGAATCTTTTGATGGTAAACATGCTTGAAAGGAGTAAAATTACTTAAGTTTTGGAGTTGCATTATTCAAAACCCAAAAATTATAGGAAACATGCAAAAACTTTGAATCTTTTGATTGTAAACATGCTAGAAATGAGTAAAACCACCTAAGTTTTCATGTTGCATTACTCAAAACCTAAAAATTAAAGGAGGTGCACATAAATTTTGAATATTTATATTAAAAAAATTATCAAAATGAATAAAACCATTTAATTTTTTTGTTACAAATTTAAAACTCAAAAATTATAAGAAATGTGCATAAAGTTTGAATCTCTTGATTCTAAACATGTTTAAAATGAGTAAAAATACTTATGTTTTCGTGTTACATTATTCAAAAGTCAAAAATTATATGAAACACACATAAAGTTTGAATATTTTTATTACATAAACATGCTCTAAATGAGAAAAAATCCCTTATGTTTTGGTATTACATTATTCAAAACAAAAAAATATATAGGAAATGTGCATAAAGTTTGAATCTTTTTATTGTAAACATGAATAAAATGAGTAAAACCACTTAAGTTTTGGTGTTGTATTATTCAAAAATCAAAAATTATAGGAAACACGTAGAGAGTTTGAATCTTTTGATTGTAAACATGATCGAAATGAGTAAAATTGATTAAGTTTTGGGTTTGCATTATTTAAAACTCCAAAATTATAGGAAACAGACATAAACATTGAATCTTTTGATTGCAAACATGCTTGAAATGAGTAAAACTACCTATGTTTTGGTGTTTCATTATTTAAAACTCAAAAATTATAGGAAACACCATAAATATTAAATCTTTTGATTGTAAACATGCTTGAAATGAGTAAATCACATAAGTTTTGGTGTTGCATTATTTAAAACTCAAAAATTATAGGAAACTTAGATAAAGTTTAAATCTTTTGATTTTTAAACATGCTCAAAATGAGTAAAAAAACCTAAGTTTTGGTGTTGCATTATTGAAAGTTAAAAAATTATAGGAAATGCCATAAAGTTTGAATCTTTTAATTGTAAACACATTCGAAATAAGTAAAACTAAGTATTAGTGTTGTATTATTCAAAACTAAAAAATTATAGGAAATGCCATAAACTTTGAATCTTTTGATTTTAAACATGCTCAAATCGGTTAAAATAATATAAGAATTGTGCATAAAGTTTGAATCTTTTGATTTTAGTTTTGCATTAATCATCACTTAAATAATATAGGAAACATGCATAAAGTTTGAATATTTTGATTGTAAACATGCTCAAAATGAGTAAAATTCCCTAATTTTTGATGTTGCATTATTCAAAACATAAAACTTATAGGAAACACGTATAAACTTTGAATCTTTTGACTATAAACATACCAAAAAATTACATTAAATGCACATAAAGTTTGAATCTATTGATTGTAAACATGCTCAAAAGGAGTTAAACTGCCTGTGTTTTAGTGTTTCATTATTCAAAACTCTAACATTATAGGTAACATGCATAAAGTTTTAATCTTTTAATGGTAAACATGCTCAAGATGAGCAAAATTGTGTAAGTATTTGTGTTGCATTATTCAAAACTAAAATTATAGGAAACATGCATAAAGTTTGAATCTTTTGTTTTAGACATTCTTGAAATGAGTAAAACTACCTAAGTTTTAGTGTTACATTATTCAAAAATAAAAAATAATAAGAAATTCACATAAAGTTTTAATCTTTCGATTGTAAACATCCTTAAAACAAGTAAAACCACTTAAGCTTTTGTGTTGCATTATTCAAAACTTAAAAATTATAGGAAACATGTATAAAGGTTGAATCTTTCGATTGTAAACATGGTTAAAATGAGTAAAATTGCCTATGTTTTGGTGTTACATTATTAAAAACTCAAAAATTATATGAAACATGCATAAATTTTGAATCTTTTGATTGTAAACATGACTGAAACAAGTAAAATTTCCTAAATTTTAGTGTTACATGATTAAAAATTATAAAAAATATAGGAAATGTGCGTCATGTTTGACTCTTTTGATTGTAAACATGATAAAAATGACTAAAACTACCTAATTTTTGGTGTTGCATTATTCAAAACACAAAAATTATAGGAGATGTGAAAAAAGTTTGAATTTTTTGATTGTAAACATGCTCAAAACGAGTAAAACTGACTAAATTTTTGTGTTGCGTTATTCAAAACTCAAAAAATAGAGGAAACACACATAAAGTTTGAATATTTTGATTGTAAACATGCTCAAAATGAGTAAAATCACCTAAATTTTGTTGTGGTATTATTCAAAACCCAAAATTATAGAAAACATGTATAGAGTTTGAATCTTTTAAATGTAAACATGCTTAAAATGAGAAAAACTACCTAAGTTTTTGTTTTGCATTATTCAAAACATAAAAATTATAGGAAATACAATAAAGTTTGAATCTTTTGATTTTAAATATGATTGAAATGAGTAAAATAATATAGGAAACATGCATAAAGTTTGAATCCTTTTATTTTGGTGTTGCATTTCAACACTCAAATAATATAGGAAACACATAAAGTTTGAATCTTTTCATTGTAAACATGTTTGAAATGAGTAAAATTGCCTAATTTTTGATGTTTCATTATTCAAAACTCAAAAATTATAGGAAACATGTATAAATTTTGAATCTTTTGAATTTAAACATGCTCGATACAAATAAAACTATTTAAGTTTTGGTGTTGAATTATTCAAGATGAGCAAAAATGCATAAGTTTTGGTGTTGCATTATTCAAAACTGAAATTGTAGGAAAGATGCATAAAGCTTGAATATTTTGATTATAAACATGGTTGAAATGAGTAAAACCACTTATGATTTGGTGTTGCATCATTCAACACTTAAAAAATAATGGAAACATGCATAAAGTTTGGATCTTTTGATTGTAAACATGCTCGAAAAGAGTTGAACCACTTATGTTTTGTTGTTGCATTATTCAAAACTCAAAAATTATAGAAAATGTGCATAAATTTTGAATCTTTTGATTATAAACATGCTTGAAATGAGTAAAATTACTTAAGTTTTGGTATTGCATTGTTCAAAAATAAAAAAATATAGGAAATGGACATAAAGTTTGAATCATTTGAATTTAAACATGCTTGAAATGAGTAAAACAGCCTATGTTTTGGTGTTGCATTATTCAAAACTCAAAAATTGTAGGAAACACACGTAAGTTTCAATATTTTGATTGTAAACATGATCAAAACAATTAAAACCACTTAAGTTTTGGTGTTGCATTATTCAAAACTCAAAAATTATAGGAAATGCACGTAAAGTTTGAGTATTTTGGTGTTGCATCATTCAAAACTCAAAATTTAATGAAAATGTGTATAATTTTTGAATCTTTTTATTTTTAACATGCTCAAATGGGTAAAACCACTTATCTTTTTGTGTTGCATTTTTATAAACACAAAAATGATCATAAATGTGAATAAAGTTTGAATCTTTTGATTGTAAACATTCTTAAAATTAGTAAAACTATCTAAATTTTGGTGTTTCATTATTTAAATCTCAAAAATTATAGGAAATGTGCATAAAGTTTGAATTTTTTGATTGTAAACATGATCAAAACAAGTAAAACCACCTATGTTTTGGTGTTGTATTGTTCAAATCTCAAAAATTATAGGAAATGTGCATAATGTTTGAATCTTTTGATTGTAGAATGCTTGAAATAAGTAAAACCACTAAAGTTTTGGTGTTGTATTATTCATAACTAAAAACTTAAAGGAAATATACATAGAGTTTGAATCTTTTGATTGTAAACATGCTCAAAATGAGTAAAAAATCCTAATTTTTTGTGTCACATTATTCAAAACTCAAATTATATGAAACACACATAAAGTTTCAATTTTTTGATTGTAAATATCTTTGAAATGAGAAAAATTTCCTATGTTTTGGTTTTGTGTTATTAAAATCTCAAAAAATATAGAAAACATGCATAAAGTTTTAATCTTTTGATAGTAAACATGATCAGAATGAGTAAAACCACTTATGTTTTGGTGTTGCATCATTCAAAAATAAGAAACTAATAAAGTTTAAATCTTTTGATTTTAAACATGCACAAAATGAGTAAAAATTCATTAATTATAAGAAACATGCATAAAGTTTGAATCTTTTGATTATAAACATGCTTGAAATCAGTATAATATCCTAAGTTTTGTTGTTGCATTATTCAAAACTCAAAAATTATAGAAAATGTGCATAAATTTGAATCATTTGAATTTAAATGTGCTCGAAATGAGTAAAACAACCTATGTTTTTGTGTTACGTTATTCAAAACTAAAAAATTATAGGAAACACACATAAATTCTGAATATTTTGATTGTAAACATGCTTGAAATGAGTAAAAAATCTTAATTTTTGGTGTTACATTATTCACAACTCAAAAATTATAGAAAACACATAAAGATTCATTCTTTTGATTGCAAACATGCTCAAAACAAGTAAAACCAATTAAGTTTGGGTGTTGAATTATTAAAAACTCAAAATTAATGGAAACGCATGTAAAGTTTTAATCTTTTGATTGTAAACATGCTCAAAATGAGTAAAACCACTAATGTTTTGGTGTTGCATTATTCAAAAATAAAAAATGATAAGAAATGTGAATAAATTTTAAATATTTTGATTGTACACATGATTAAAATAAGTAACACCATTTAATATGTTTGTGATACATTACTTAAAACTCAAAAATTATAGAAAATATGCATAAACTTTGAATCTTTTGATTGTAAACATGCTCGAAATGAGTAAATCCACCTAAGCTTTGGTGTTGTATTATTCAAATCTCAAAAATTATAGGAAATGTGCTGAAAGTTTAAATATTTTGATTTTAAAATACTTGAAATGAGTAAAACCACCTAAGTTATGGTGTTTCATTATTTAGAATTCAAAAATTATAGGAAACACACATAGAGTTTGAATCTTTTGATTGCAAACATGCTCAGAATGAGTAGAAATGCCTGTTTTTTTTGTGTCACATTATTCAAAACTCAAATTATAGGAAACACACATAAATTTTGAATATTTTGATTCTAAATATCATTAAAATGAATAAAATTACCTATGTTTCGATTTTTCATTATTAGAAACTCAAAAATTATAGGAGACATGGATAAAGTTTGAATCTTTTGATTATAGGCATGCTCAAAATTAGTAAATCCACCTAAGTTTTGATGTTGCATTATTCAAAACTCAAAAATTATAGGAAATGGGCATAAAGTTTGAATATTTTAATTGTAAACATGCTCAAAATGAGTAAAATTGCCTATGTTTTGGTGTTGCATTATTCAAAACTCAATAATTATAGAAACATACATAAAGTGTAATACCCCTCATGGTGACCAAACATTTCCTTATTGATTTCAATGTGTTCATTAAATTAGATGTGGTATGACTCCTTTGTGTGGGTGACTCGTGGGTGTTGTCCCATATTTACTTCCAATGAGCAGTGTCACCAACTATGACTTAGGGTATTTACAATCAAAAGATTCAAACTTTAGGCACATTTTATATAGTTTTTGAGTTTTGAATAATGCAACACCAAAAATTATGCTTGTTTTACTCACTTTGAGCATGTTTACAATCAAAAGATTTGAAATTTATGTTCATTTCCTATAAATTTTGAGTTTTGAATAATGCAACACAAAAACTTAGGTAGTTTTACTCGTTTTGAGAATGTTTATAATCAAATGATTCAATCTTTATGTGCATTTTCTATAATTTTTGAGTTTTGGATAATACAACACCAAAACATAGGTGGTTTTACTCATTTAGAGCACGTTTACAATCAAAAAATTCAAAATTTATGTGTGTTTCCTATAATTTTTTAGTTTTGAAAAATGTAACATCAAAACTTAGGTGTTTTTACTTGTTTTGAGCATGTCTACAAACAAAAGATTCAAACTTTATGCATGTTTTCTATAATTTTTTTAGTTTTGAATATTGTAAAACCAAAACATAGGCCATTTTAATTGTTTTGAGCATGTTTAGAATCGAAATAATCAATCTTTATGTTAATTTACTATAATTTGAGTTTTGAATAATGCAACACCAAAACTTTGGCATTTTTACTCATTTTGAGCATGTTTACAAACAAAAGATTCCAATTTTATATGTGTTTCCTATAATTTTTTATTTTTGAATAATGCAACACAAAAAACTAAGTGGTTTTACTCATTTTGAGCATATTTACAATCAAAATATTCTAACTCTATCCGTGTTTCCTATAATTTTAGAGTTTTGAATAATGCAACACCAAAACTTAAGGAGTTTTACTCATTTCTAGCATATTTAGAATCAAAAGATTTAAATTTTATGCACATTTTATAAACAATTTGAGTTTTAAATTTGGAACAATAAAACTTAAGTGGTTTTACTCATTCTGATAATGTTTTGAATAAAAATATTCAAACTTTATGTGCATTTCCTATAATTTTTGAGTTTTGAGTAATACAAAACCAAAACTTAAGTACTTTTACTTGTTTTAAGCATGTTTACAATCAAAAGATTCAATGTTTTTACATGTTTTCTATAATTTTTAAGTTTTGAATAATGTAACACAAAAAATTAAGTAGTTTTACTCCTTTCAAGAATGTTTACAATCAAAAGATTCAAACTTTATCCATGATTCTTATAATTTTTGAGTTTTGAATAATGTAACACCAAAACTTAATTAGTTTTACTTGTTTCAAGCATTTTTATAATCAAAAGATTCAAAAATTTTGCGTATTTTGTATAATTTTTGAGTTATTAATTATGCAAAACAAAAACTTAGGTTGGTTTACTCATTTAGAACATGTTCACAATCAAAATATTCAAACCTTATGAGTGTTTCATATAATTTTTGAGTTTTGAACAATGCAATAGCAAAACTTATGTGGTTTTACTCATTTCAAGCATTTTTAAAATCATAAGATTCAAAATTTATGTGAGCTCCGTATAATTTTTGAGTTTTAAATAATGTAACATGAAAAACATAGGACTTTTTACTCATTTTAAGCATGTTTCAAACTTTATGTGAGTTCCCTATTTGTTTACAATCAAAAGTTCAAACTTTATGCATGTTTCATATAATTTTTGAGTTTTGAGTAATGCAACACCAAGACTTACGTGGTTTTACTCACTTTGAGCATGTTTATAATTAAAATATTCAAAATTTATGTATGTTTCCTATAATTTTTTAGTTTTGAATGATGTAACACCAAAACATAGGTGGTTTTACTTGTTTTGAGCATGTTTACCATCAAAAGATTCAATCTTTATGCACATTTCTTATAATTTGAGTTTTGAATAATACAACACAAAAATGTAGGTGGTTTTACTCATTTCGAGCATATTTGCAATCAAAATATTCTAACTCTATCGGTGTTTCTTATATTTTTTTAGTTTTGGACAATGCAGCACCAAAACTTAGGCAGCTTTACTTGTTTTGGGCATGTTTACAATCAAAAGATTCAAACTTTATGTCCATTTACTATGAATTTTTAGTTTTGAATAAAGAAATAGTAAAATTTAGGTAGTTTTACATGTTCTAACCACGTTTACAATAAAAAGATTCAACCTTTATGCACATTTCTTATAATTTTTGAGATTTGAAAAATGCAACACCAAAACTTAAGTGGTTTTACTCATTTGGAGCATGTTTACAATCAAAAGATTCAAGCCTTAGTCACGTTTCCTTTAAATTTTGAGTTTTAAATGATGCAACACCAAAATGTGTGTGGTTTTATTCATTTTGAGTATGTTTCCAATTAAAAGATTAAAAATTTATGTGTGATTCCTATAATTTTTGAGTTTGGAATAATGCAACACCAAAACTTAAGTGGTTTCACTCATATCGAGCATGTTTATAATCAAAAGATTCCAAATTTATATGCATTTCTTGTAATTTTTGAGTTTTAAACAATGTAATACAAAAATTTAGGATGTTTTACTCATTTCAAGCATTTTTAAAATCAAAAGATTCAATCCTTTTTGGTATTTCCTATCATTTTTAAATTTTGAATAATGCAAGACCAAAGCATAGGTAGTTTTACTCATTTTGAGCATGTTTAAAATTAAAAGATTTAAACTTTATGCACGTTTCATATAATTTTTTATTTTTGAATAATGCAAAACATAAACTTATATTGTTTTACTCATTTTGACCATGTTTACAATCAAAATATTTAAACTTTCTGTTGTTACCTATAGTTTTTTGAGTTTTAAATAATACAACACTAAAACTTAGTCAATTTTGCTCATTTTGAGCATGTTTACAATTAAAAGATTCAAATTTTATGTGTGTTTCTTATAATTTTTGAGTTTTGATTAATACAACCCCAAAATTTAAGTGGTTTTATTCATTTTGAGCATGTTTACAATCAAAAGTTTCAAACTTTATGCATGTTTCCTATAATTTTTGAGTTTTGAATAATGCAACACCAAAACTTATGTGGTTTTACTCATTTTGAGCACATTTAAAATAAAAATTTTAAAGCTCTATGCATGTTTCATATAATTTTTAAGTTTTGAATAATGCAACACCAAAAACTAAGTTGTTTTCCTCATTTGGAGCACATTTACAATCAAAATATTCAAACTTTATCTACGTTTCCTATAATTTTTGAGTTTTGAATAATGCAACACTAGAACTTAAGTGATTTTACTCATTTCGAACATGTTTAGAATCAAAAGAGTCAATTTTTATGCATGATTCCAATAATTTTTGAGTTTTGAATAATTCAACACCAAAAATTAGGTAGTTTTTCTTGTTTTAAGCACGTTTACAATCAAAAGATTCAAAAATTATGAGTGTTTCCTATAATTTTTTAGTTTAAAATAATGCAATACCAACACTTAGGTCATTTTACTTGTTATAAGCATGTTTACAATCAAAATATTCAAACTTTATGTGTGTTTCCTCTCATTTTTGAGTTTTGAATAATGTGACATAAAAAATTAGGTGGTTTTTATTGTTTTGAGCATGTTTACAATCAAAAGATTCAAGCATTATCCACATTTCCAATAATTTTTGACTTTTGAATAATGCAACACCAAAACCTAGGTAGTTTTACTCCCTTTAAGCATGTTTACAATCAAAAGAATAAAAATTTATGCATATTTCCTATAATATTTTGAGTTTTAAATAATACAACACTAAAACTTAGGTGGTTTTAATCCTTTTGAGGATGTCTAAAATCAAAATATTCAAACTTTATTCATGTTTCTTAATTTTTTTTAGTTTTAAATAATGTAAGCCAAAAACTTAGGTAGTTTTACTCATTTCGATCATGTTTACAATTAAAAGATTCAAACTTTATGCACATTTCCTATATTTTTTAAGTTTTGACTAATGCAACACAAAAACTTAAGTGGTTTTACTCATTTTAATCATGTTTACAATCAATAAATTCAAACTTTATGTATGTTTTGTATAATTTCTATGTTTTGAGTAATGTGATACCAAAATATAGTTAGTTTTAGTTGTTTTGAGCATGTTTACAAATAAAATATTCAAACTTTGTGTTTTTCCCATAATTTTTGAGTTTTGAATAATGTAATACCAAAACATAGGTGGTTTGATTCATTTAGAGCATGTTTACAATCATAATATTCAAATTTTATGCATGTTTCCTCTAATTAATGTGTTTTGAATAATGCAACATAGAAACTTAAGTAGTTTTACTCATTTCAAGCATGTTTACAATCAAAAGGTTCAAACTTTATGTGCATTTCCTATAATTTTTATGTTTTGAATAATGCAACACCAAAACTTAGGTAGTTTTACTCATTATGAGCATGTTTACAATGAAAATATTTAAACTTTATGCACATTTCCAATAATTTTTTGAGTTTTGAATAATGCAACACCTAAATTGAGGTGGTTTTACTCATTTTGATAATGTTTACAATCAAAAGATTCAAAATTTATGCATGTTTCCTATAGTTTTTAAGTTTTGAATAATGCAACATCAAAACATAGGTGATTTTACTCATTTCAAGCATGTTTACAATCAAAAGATTCAACATTTATGAATATCTCCTATAATTTTTGAGTTTCAAAAAAAGAAACACCAAAACTTTAGTGGTTTTACTCATTTTGAGCATGTTTTCAATCAAAAGATTCAACCTCTATGTGCATTTCCTATGATTTTTTATTTTTGAATAATTCAACACCAAAATCTAGGTAGTTTTACTCATTTCAAGCATGTTTCCAATGAAAAGATTTAAATTTTATGTGTGTTTCCTATAATTTTAGTTTTGAATAATGCAACATCAAAACTTAGGCATTTTTTCTCATCTTGAACATGTTTACCATCAAAATATAAAAACATTATGCAAAATTTCCTATAATTTTTGAGTTTTGAATAATGCTACACAAAAACTTAGGTGGTTTTACTCATTTTGAGCATGTTTAAAATCTAAATATTCAAACATTATGAATGTTTAATATAATATTTGAGTTTTGAATAATGAAACACCAAAATTTAGGTGGTTTTACTCATTTCGAGCAAGTTTACAATTAAAAGATTCAAACTTTATGTGCATTTCCTATAGTTTATGATTTTTGAATAATGCAACATGAAAAATTAGATGGTTTGACTCACATCAAGCATGTTTACAATCAAAAGATTCAAACTTTATGCTTGTTTCCTATACTTTTAGTTTTGAATAATGTAGCACCAAAACTTAGGCATTTTTCCTCATCTTGAGGATGTTTACCATCAAAAGATACAAACTTTATGCCTATTTCCTATCATTTTTGAGTTTTGAATAATGCAACACCAAAATTTAGCAGGTTTTACTCATTTGAAGGATGTTTGAAATCAAAACATTCAAATTTTATGTGCATTTCATATATTTTTTAGTTTTGAATAATGCAACACTATAACTTGTGTGGTTTTACTCATTTCAAACATGTTTAAAATATTAAGATTCAAACTTTATACACATATCCTATAATTTTTGAGTTTTAAAAAATGCAACTCCAAAACATAGGCAATTTTACTCAGTTTGAGCATGTTTACAATTAAAAGATTTAGACTTTATGTGCCTTTGCTATATTATTTGAGTGTTGAAGAATACAACACCAAAATCAAAAGATTCAAACTTTATACACATTTCTTATATTATCTTACACATTTTGAGCATGTTTAAAATTGAAAGATTCAAACTTTATTGAATTTCTTATAATTTTTTAGTTTTGAATAATGTAACACAAAATCTCAAACAATTTTACTCATTTCAAATGTGCTTACAATTAAAAGATTCAAACTTTATGGTATTTCTTATAACTTTTTAATTTTCAATAATGCAACACCAAAACATAGGTAATTTTACTTGCTTTGACCATGTTTAAAATCAAAAGATTCAAACATTATGTGTGTTTTCTATAATTTTTTACTTTTGAATAATATAACACCAAAACTTAGGTGGTTTTACTTGTTTTGAGTATGTTTACAATCAAAATATTAAAACTTTATCTATGTTTCCTATAATTTTTGAGTTTTGAATAATGCAACACCGAAGCTTTATCGATTTTACTAATTTTGAACATGGTTACAATCAAAAGATTCAAACACTATGTGAATTTCCTATAATTTTTGAGTTCTAAAAAATATAAAACCAAAACGTAACCAATTTTAGTCATTTTAAGCATGTTTACTATTAAAAGATTCAAAATTTATGTGTTTCCAATAATTTTAATGTTTTGATTAATGTGACTCTAAACCTTAAATGGTTTTACTCATTTCAAGCATGTTTACATTCAAAACATTCAAGCTTTATGTGATTTTACTATAATTTTGGAGTTTTAAAATAATGCAACACTAAAGTAGTTTTACTCATTTTGGGCATGTGTACGATCAAAAGATTTAGACTCTATGTGCCTTTCCTTTAATTTTTGAGATTTGAATAATGCAACACAAAAACTTAGGTAATTTTACAATCAAAAGATTCAAACTTTATGCATGTTTCCTTTAATTTTTGAGTTTTGAATGATGCAACAATAAAACTCAATCTATTTTACTTATTTTGAACATGTTTATAGTTAAAAGATTCAAAATTTATGAATGGTTTCTATAATTTTTGTGTTTTGAATAATGTAACATGACAACTTAAGTAGTTTTACTAATTTAAAATATGTTTATAATCAAAGGATTCAAACCTTATGTGTGTTTCCTATAATTTTTGAGTTTTAAATAATGCAATACCGAAACTTAGGCTATTTTACTCATTTCAAGCATCGTTAAAATCAAAAGATTAAATCTTTATACATGTTTCCTATAATTTTATAATTTTTAATAATGCAATACTAAAACTTAAGAAGTTTTACTCATTTCGAGCATGTTTAAACTCAAAAAATTTAAACTTTATGCATGTTTCCTACAACTTTTGAGATTTGAATAATGCAACACCAAAAATTATGTGGTTTTTCTCATTTTGACCATGCTTACAATCAAAAGATTCAAACTTTATGGTGTTTCCTATAGTTTTTGAGTTTTGAATAATACAATAGCAAAACATAGGTAGTTTTATTCATTTCAAGCATGTTTACAATCAAAAGATTCAATATTTATGTGTGTTTCCTATATTTTTTTAGTTTTAAATAATGCAACATCTAAACATAAGCGGTTTTAATCATTTTAATCATGTTACAACCAAAAGATTTAAAATTTATGTCCAATTCATATAATTTTTTAGTTTTGAATAATGTAACACAAAAACATAAGTTCTTTTACGCATTTTGAGCATGTTTACAATCAAACAATTCAAGCTTTATGCATGTTTCTTACATTTTTTGAGTTTTCAATAATGCAACACTAAAACTTAAGTGGTTTTCCTCATTTGGAGCATGTTTTGAATCAAAAGATTCAAAATTTATGTGTATTTCCTATAATTTTTTAGTTTTGAGTAATGCAACATGAAAACTTAAACAATTTTACTTATTTTGAGCATGTTTACAATCAAAAGATTTAAAGTTTTTACATGTTTCTTATAATTTTCAAGTTTTGAATAATGCAACACCAAAATTTAAGTAGTATTACTCATTTTGAGCATGTTTACAATCAAAAGATTCAAAATTTATGCATCATTCCTATAATTTTTGAGTTTTGAATAATGCAACACCAAAACTTAATCAATTTTACTTGTTTTAAGCATGTTTATAATCAAAAGATTCAAACTTATGTGTATTTTCTATAATTTTTTAGTTTTGAATAATACAACATGAAAACTCAGGTGGGTTTGCTCATTTAGAGCATGTTTACAATCAAAAGGTTTAAACATTATGCATGTTTCATATAATTTTTGAGTTTGAATAATGCAATACCAAAACATAGGCAATTTTCCTCATTTCAAGCATGTTTATAATCAAAAGATTCAAAATTAATGTGTGTTACCTATAATTTTTGAGATTTGAATATTGCATCACCAAAACATAGATTGTTTTACTATTTTCAAGCATGTTTACAATCAAAAGATTCAAACTTTATGCATGTTTCATATAATTTTTTAGTTTTGAATAATACAACACCAAAATTTAGGTGGTTTTACTTATTTTGAGCATGTTTACAATTAAAAGATTCAAACTTTATGCATGTTTCCTATAATTTTTTAGTTTTGAATAATGTAACATGAAATCATAGGTGGTTTTACTCCTTTTGTGCATATTTACAATCAAAATATTCAAGCTTTATGTGTATTTCCTATAATTTGAGTTTTGAATAATACAACACCAAAACTTTGGGGTTTCTACTCATTTTGAGCATGTTTACAATCAAAAGATTCCAACTTTATGTGTGTTTCTTATAATTTTTTAGTTTTGAATAATACAACACAAAAACTTAGGTCATTTTACTTGTTTTGGGCATATTTACAATCAAAAAATTGTAACTCTATGCATGTTTCCTATAATTTTTGAGTTTTGAATAATGCAACACCAAAACTTAGGCGGTTTTACTCATTTTGAGCATGTTTACTATAAAAATATTCAAACTTTATGCAACACCAAAACTTACATGGTTTTACTTATTTTGAATACGTTAACAATCAAAAGATTTAAACTTTGTGTGTTTTATATAATTTTTAAGTTTTAAATAATGTAACAACAAAACATAGGTGGTTTACAATCTAAAGATTCAAACTTTATGTACATTTACTATAATTTTTATGTTTTGAATAATGTAACATGAAAACATAATTGGTTTTAATCATTTCAAGCATGTTTACAATCAAAATATTCAAACTTTATGTAACATCAAAATTGAATGATGCAACAGTAAAACCTAAGTGGTTTTATTTGTTTTGAGCATGTTTAATATAAAAATATTCAGCCTTTATGTCTATTTCCTATAATTTTTGAGTTTTGAATAATGCAACACCAAAACTTAGGTGGTTCTACTCATTTTTAGTATGTTTACAGTCAAAATATTCAAACTTTATAACCATTTCCTATAATTTTTTAGTTTTAAATAATGCAACACAAAAAATTAATTGGTTTTTCTCATTTTGAGCATGTTTAAAATTTTAAGATTCAAACCCTATCTACATTTCTTATAATTTTTGAGTTTTGAACAATCTAACACTAAAACTAAGTCAATTGTACTCATTTCAATCATGTTTACAGTAAAATGAATCAAAATTCATGTGCATTTCTATTAGTTTTTGAGTTTTGAATAATAT
This sequence comes from Torreya grandis, assembly GCA_037957365.1. Classification (NCBI taxonomy): domain Eukaryota; kingdom Viridiplantae; phylum Streptophyta; class Pinopsida; order Cupressales; family Taxaceae; genus Torreya; species Torreya grandis. The sequence goes on along the minus strand of JARHVA010005251.1, from coordinate 869,525 downwards.
AACACCAAAACATAAGAGGTTTTACATGTTTTGAGCATGTTTAGAATCAAAATATTCAAACTTTATGCATGTTTCTTATAATTTTTAATTTTTGAATAATGTACCACCAAAATTTAAGTGATTTTACTCATTTTGTACATGTTTAGAATCAAAATTTTCAAACCTTATGTGTGTTTCCTATAATTCTTGAGTTTTGAATAATACAACACCAAAACTTAAGAGGTTTTACTCATTTCAAGCATGTTTAGAATTAAAAGATTTGAACATTATGTGTTTTTCTTATAATTTTTGACTTTTGAATAGTAAAACACCAAAGCTTAGGCAGTTTTACTTGTTTTGAGCATGTTTATTATCAAAAATTCATATTTTATGTGCATTTCCTATATTTTTTGAGTTTTGAATAATGCAACATCAAAACATAAGTGGTTATACTCATTTCAAGCATGTTTATAATCAAAAGATTTAAAATTTGTTGACATTTTCTATAATTTTTGAGTTTTTTATAATGTAGCACCAAAACATAGGGCATTTTACACATTTCGAGCATGTTTACAATCAAAAAATTCAAACTTTATGCATATTTCTTAAATATTTTGAGTTTTAAATAATGCAACACCAAAACTTAAGTGGATTTACTCATTTTGAGCATGTTTACAATCAAAAGATTCAAATTTAATGGACATTTCCTATAAATTTTTATGGTTTGAATAATTCAACACCAAAACATAAGCAATTTTTTCTCATTTTGAGCATGTTTACAATCAAATTATTCAAACTTTATGAGTGCTTCCTATATTTTTTGAGATTTAAATAATACCACACCAAACCTTAGGTGATTTTACTCATTTCAAGCATGTTCACAATCAAAATATTCAAAATTTATGTGCATTTCCAATAATTTTTTAGTTTTATATAATGTAACAGAAAAACATAGGCTATTTTAAACATCTCAAACATGTTTACAATCAAAAGATTCAAAGTTTATGTGTGTTTCCTATAATTTTGGAGTTTTGAATTGTTCAACACCAAAACTTAGGTAGTTTTACTCATTTTGAGGATGTTTATAATCAAAAGACTCAAACTTTGTGTGTTTCTTATAATTTTTTAGTTTTGAATAATGGAACATCAAATTTTATGTAGTTTTACTCATTTTTAGCATGTTTACAATCAGAAGTTCAAACTATATGCATGTTTCCTATAATTTAATGTTTTGAATAATGTAATACCAAAACATAGGTGGTTTTGGAAGTTTTGAGCATGTTTACAATTAAAATATTCAAATTTTATGTGTCTTTCATATAATTTTTGAGTTTTGAATAATGCAACACCAAAACTTAGGCGGGTTTACTCATTGTGAGCATGTTTACAATCAAAAGATTCAAAATTTATGCACATTTCCTATAATTTTTGAGTTTTGAATAATAAAACATCAAAACATAGGTGGGTTTACTCATTTAAAGCATGTTTACAATCGAAATATTCAAACTTCTTGTTTGTTTCCAATACTTTTTGAGTTTTGAATAATCCAACACCAAAACTTTGGCTTCTTTTCTCATTTCAAGCATGCTTACACTCAAAATATTTAAACTCCATGCACATTTCCTATATTTTGAGTTTTGAATACTACAACACCAAAACATGGGTGGTTTTACTCATTTTGAGAATGTCTAAAATAAAAATATTCAAATTTTATGAATGTTTTCTATAATTTGTTAGTTTTGAATAATGCAACATCAATACTTAAGTGTTTTTACTCATTTAGAGCTTGTTTACAATAAAAAGACCCAAATTTTATGAATGTTTACTATAATTTTTTAATTTTGAATAATGCAACACCAAAACTTAGATGGTTTAACTCATTTTGAGCATGCTTACAATCAAAATATTTAAACTTTATATGTGTTTCCTATAATTTTTCAATTTTGAATAATGTAACACCAAAACTTAAGTGGTTTTACTCATTTCAAGCATGTTTCCATTCAAAAGATTCAATGTTTATATGCATTTCCTATGATTTTTGAGTTTTGAATAATGCAACACCAAAACTTTTATGGTTTTACTTGTTTTGAGTATGTTTATAATCAAAACATTCAAAATTTATACATGTTTCTTATATTTTTTTAGTTTTAAATAATGCAACATGAAAAAATAGGTAGTTTTACTCATTTTGTGCATGTTTATAATCAATTGATTCAACTTTTATGGACAATTCCTATAATTTTTGAGTTTTGATTAATGCAACACCAAAATTTAGGTGGATTTACTCATTTTGAACATGTTTGCAATCAAAAGATTCAAAATTTATGATATTTCCTATATTTTTTGAGTTTTAAATAATGCAAGACCAAAACATAAGCAATTTTACTCTTTTCGAGCATGTTTACAATCAAAATATTTAAACTTTAAGAATGTTTGATATAATTTTTGAGTTTTCAATAATCCAAGACCAAAACTTAATTGGTTTTACTTGTTTTGAGCTTGTTTACAATTAAAATAAACTTTATGCATATTTCCTATAATTTTTGAGATTTTAATAATGCAACACCAAAACTTAGGCAATTTTATTCATTTAAAGATGTTTACAATCAAAATATTTGAAATTTATGTACATTTCCTATATTATTTGAGTTTTGAATAAGGTAACACCAAAATTTAGGTAGTTTTACTCATTTTGGGCATGTTTAAAATCAAAAGATTCAAACTTTATGCTCGTTTATTATATTTTTTAAGTTTTGAACAATACAACACCAAAATGTAGGTAGTTTTATGCATTTTGAGCATGTTTACAATCAAAAGATTTAAAATTTATGTATGTTTCCTATAATTTTTGAGTTTTGAATAATGCAACAAAAAAACTTAGGTGTTTTTACTCATTTCGAGTATATCTAGAATCAAAAGATTCAAACTTTATGCACATTTCCTATAATTTTTGAGTTTTGAATAATGTAACACCAAAACCTAGGTAGTTTTAGTCATTTAAAGCATGTTTGCAATTAAAAGATTCAAATATTATTCATGTTCCCTATAATTTTTGAGTTTTGAATAATGCAACATAAAAACTTAGGCAATTTTACTCATTTTCAGCATGTTTACAATCAAAAGATTCAAATTTTATGCGTGTTTCCTATAATTTTTGAGTTTTGAATAATGCAACACCTAAACATAGGTAGTTTTTCTAATTTTGAACATGTTTACAATCAAAATATTCAAACTTTATGTGAATTTCCTATAATTTTTGGTTTTAAAATAATCTAACACCATAACTTTGGTGGTTTTACTCATTTTTAGCATGTTGACAATCACAAAATTTAAACTTTGTGTGTTTCCTATATTTTTATTAGATTTTAATGATGCAACACCAAAACTTAGGTGGTTGTACTCATTTCAAACTTTGTGTGTTTCCTATCTTTTGAGGATGTTTATAATCAAAAGATTCAAACTTTATGTACATTTCCCATAACTTTTGAGTTTTAAATAATTCAACACCAAAATTTAGGCGGTTTTACTCATTTCAAGCATGTTTACAATCATAAGATTCAAACTTTATGGCATTTCCTAATTTTTTTGACTTTTGAATAGTGCAACACCAAAACGTAGGTTGTTTTACTTGTTTTGAGCATGTTCACAATAAAAACATTCAAACTTGAAATGCATTTACTAAAATGTTTGAGTTTTGAATAATGAAACACCAAAATGTAGGCAATTTTACTCGTTTTGAGCATGTTTAAAATTAAAAGATTCAAACTTTATGCACATTCATTATAATTTTTAGTTTTTAATAATGTAACAACAAAACTTAGATAGTTTCATTCATTTTAAATATGTTTACAATTATAAGATTCAAACTTTATGCATGTTTCCATAATTTTTTGGTTTTGAATAATGCAACACTAAAATAAAAGTAGTTTTACTAGTTTAGAGCATGTTTACAATCAAAAGATTCAAGCTTTATGTGCATTTCCCATAATTTTTAAGTTTTGAGTATTGCAACACCAAAACTTATGTTTTTTTACTCATTTCAAGTATGTTTACAATTAAAAAAAATTCAAACATTATTTGTGTTTCCTATGATTTTTTAGTTTTAAATAATGACACACCAAAACATAAGCAGTTTTACTCATTTTAAACATGTTTAAAATTAAAGGATTCAAAATTTATACACACTTCCTATAATTTAGAAGATTTGAATAATGAAACACCAAAACATAAGTGGCTTTACTCATTTTGAGCATGTTTAGAATCGAAAGATTCAAGCTTTATGCACATTTCCTATAATTTTTGAGTTTTGAATAATACAACACCAAAACTTAGGCAGTTTTGCTCATTTTGAGCATGTTTAAAATCAAAAGATTTAAATTTTATGAAGATTTCCTATAATTTTAGAGTTTTGAAAAATGTAACATCAAAACTTAGGTAGTTTTACTAGTTTCAAGCATGTTTGCAATCAAAATTTCAAACTTTATGCACATTTCCTATAATTTTTATGCTATGAGTAATGTAAAACCAAAACTTAAGTGGTTTTACTCATTTCAAACATGTTTACAATTAAAAGATTGAAATTTTATTTATGTTTCCTATAATTTTTAAGTTTTATATAATGTAACACCAAAACTTAGATGATTTTTGCACGTTTCAAACATGTTTAAAATCAAAAGATTCAAAATTTATACGTCTTGCCTATAATTTTTGAGTTTTGAATAATGTAACATAAATCTTAGGAGGTTTTACATGTTTCGAGCATGTTTAGAATGAAAAGATTTAAATTTTATGTGTGTTTCCTATAATTTTTGAATTTTGAATAATGCAACACCAAAACCTAAGAAGTTTTACTCATTTCAAGCATTTTTATAATCAAAACATTCAAACTTTATGTGAGTTTTGTATATTTTTTAAGTTCTGAATAATGCAACACCAAAACTTAGGTGGTTTTACTTGTTTCAAGCTTGTTTACAATTAAAATAAAAATTATGCAGACTTCTTATAATTTTTTAGTTTTGAATAATGCAACACCAAAACTTAGGTAGTTTTACTCATTTCAAGCATGTTTACAATCAAAAAAATTAAAATTTATTCATGTTTCCTATATTATTTGAATTTTGAATAAGGAAACACCAAAATTTAGGTAGTTTTACTCATTTTTGACATGTTTAAAATCAAAATATTCAAATTTTATGCACATTTACTATAATTTTTTAGTTTTGAATAATACAACAGTAAAACTTAGGTGATTTTACTCATTTTAAGCATGTTTACAATCAAAAAATTTAAACTTCATGCATGTTTCATATAGTTTTTACATTTTGAATAATGCAACAAAAAATATTAGGTGATTTTACACATTTTGATCATGTTTACATTTAAAAGATTCAAACTTTATGTGTTTACTATAAGTTTTGAGTTTTGACTAATGCAACACTAAAACTTATGTGGCTTTACTCATTTCAAGCATGTTTACAATCAAAAGATACAAACATTATGCTCATTTCCTATAATTTTTGAGTTTTGAATAATGCAACACCAAAACATAGGTAGTTTTACTCATTTTAAACATGTTTACTATCAAAAGATTCAAACTTTATGCGTGTTTCTAATAATTTTCCAGTTTTGAATAATGCAAAACCAAAAATTAAGTAGTTTTTCTCATTTTGAGCATGTTTACAATCAAAAGATTCAAACTTTATGTGCATTTCCTATAATTTTAAAGTTTTAAATAATCAAACATGAAAAATTTAGTAGTTTTAATCATTTTGATAAAGTTTACATTAAACAAATTCAAACTTTATGCATGTTTCTAATATTTTTTTAGTTTTTAATGATGCGACACCAATACTTAGGTAGTTGTACTCATTTTGAGAATGTTTACAATCAAAATATTCAAAATTTATGTACATTTCTTATAACATTTGAGTTTTAAATAACTGAACACTAAAACTTAGGTGGTTTAACTCATTTCAAGCATTATTACAATCAAAGATTCAAACTTTATGGCATTTCCTAAATTTTTTAACTTCAAAATAATGCAACATGAAAACTTAGGTCAATTTACTTGTTTCGAGCATGTTTACAATCAAAAGATTCAATCTTTATGCATATTTACTATAAATTTTTTTTTTGAATAATGCAACACCAAAACTTAGGGAGTTTTACTCAAGCACGTTTAAAATCAAAATATTAAAAATTTATATGTGTTGCTTATAATTTTTGAGTTTTGAATAACGCAAAACCAAATCTTAGGTGTTTTTATGCTTTTCGAGCATGTTTAGAATGAAAATATTTAAATTATATGTGGCTTTTCAATAATGTTTAAATTTTGAATATTGCAACACCAAAACTAGGTGGTTTTACTCATTTCAAGCATGTTTACAATCAAAAGATTTATGTTTTAGATGTGTTTCTTATAATTTTTTAGTTTGAATAATACAAGACCAAAACTTAGGTAGTTTTACTTGTTTCAAGCTTGATTACATTTAAAATAAATTTTATGCACAATTCTTATAATTTTTGAGTTTTGAATAATGCAACACCAAAACTTATGTAGTTTTACTCATTTCAAGTATGTTTATAATCACAAAATTTAAAATCTATGCATGTTTCCCATATTATGAGTTTTGAATAAGGCAACACCAAAACTTAGACAATTTTACTCATTTCGAGTATGTTTAAAATCAAAAGATTTAACCTTTATGTGCATTTCATATAATTTTTTAGTTTTAAACAATGCTACACCAAAACGTAGGTGGTTTTACTCATTTCAAGCATGTTTACAATCAAAATATTCAAACTTTATGCATTTTTCCAATAATTTTTTATTTTTGAATAATGCAACAAAAAAACATAGGCAGTTTTACTCATTTTAAGCATGTTTACAATCAAAAGATTCAAACTTTATGCATATTTACAATAATTTATGAGTTTTAAATAATGCAACACCAAAACTTAGGTAGTTTTACTCTTTTCAAGAATGTTTAGAATCAAAAGATTCAAACATTACGCACATTTCAAGCATGTTTAAATCAAAAGATTCAAAATTTATACATGTTGCCTAGAATTTTTGAGTTTTGAATAATGCAACACCAAGTCTTAGGTGGTTTTACACAATTCAAGCATGTTTAGAATGAAAAGATTTAAATTTTATGCATGTTTCCTATAAATTTTTAATTTTGTATAATGCAACACCAAAACTTAAGTAGTTTTACTCATTTCAAACATGTTTATAATCAAAAGATTTAAGCTTTATGTGCATTTCTAGTAATTTTTGAGTTTTGAATAATGCAACACCAAAGTTTAGGTAGTTTTCCTTATTTTGAGCTTGTTTAAAATTAAAATAAAATTTATGTGCATTTTTTATAATTTTTTAGTTTTGAATGATGCAACACAAAAACTTAGGCAATTTTACTGATTTCAAGCATGTTTACAATCAAAAGATTTAAATTTTATGCATGTATCCTATATTATTTGAGTTTTAATAAGGCAACACCAAAACATAGGTAGTTTTACATTTTTGAGCATGTTTTAAATCAAAATATTTCAAATTTATGCATGTTTCCTATAGTTTTTTAGATTTGAACAATGAAACACAAAAATGTAGGCAATTTTACTCATTTGAAACATGTTTACAATCAAAAGATTCAAAATTTATGCATGTTTCCTATAATTTTTGAGTTTGAATAATGCAAGAAAAACCTTAGGAAGTTCTACTCATTTGGATCATGTTTACAATCAAAAGATTCAAAATTTATTTGCATTTCCTATAATTTTTGAGTTTAAAGTAATGCAACACCAAAACATAGGTGGTTTTTCTCATTTCAAACATGTTTACAATCAAAATGTTTAAAAATTATGCTCATTTCCTATAATTTTTGAGTTTGGAATAATAAAACACCAAAACTTTGGCAATTTTACTCAATTCAAGCATGTCTAAATTAAAAAGATTCATACTTTATGCATAGTTTTTGAGTTTTGAATAATGTAACACCAAAACATAGTTAGTTTTACTCATTTTGAGCATGTCTACAATCAAAAGATTAAAAATTTATGTGAATTTCCTATAATTTTAGAGTTTTTAATAATCCAACACCAAAACATTAATGGTTTTACTCATTTCGAGCATGTTTACAATCAAAAAATTCAAACTTTATGCATGTTTCCTACAATTTGTTTAAGTTCGAATGATGCAACACCAAAACTTAGGCAATTGTATTCATTTCAAGCATGTTTACAATCAAAATATTCAAAATTTATGTACATTTCCTATAACTTTTGATTTTTAAATAATTCAATACCAAAACTTAAGTGGTTTTACTCATTTTGAGCATGTTTACAATTGAAAGATTCAAACATCATGGCATTTCTTAATTTTTTTTACTTTGTAAGAATGAAACACCAAAACATGGGTTGTTTTACTTGTTTCAAGCATGTTTACAATCAAAATATTAAAAAATTATGTGCATTTAATTTAACTTTTGATTTTTTAATAATGCAACACTAAAACATAGGCAATTCTACTCCTTTTGATATGTTTAAAATCAAAAGATTCAAAATTTATGCACATTCCCTATAAGTTTTGAGTTTTGAATAATGTAGCAACCAATTTTTTGTAGTTTTACTCAATTTAAACATGTGTACAATTAAAATATTCAAACTTTATTTGTGTTTCCTAATTTTTTTGGTTTTGCATAATGCAACACCAAAACATAAGTAGTTTTACTCATTTAGAGCATGCTTACAACAAAAGATTCAATCTTTATGTGAATTTCCCATAATTTTTAATTTTTTAATATTACAACACCTAAACTTAAGTGGTTTTACTCATTTCGAGCATGCTTACAATCAAAAAATTCAAATTTTTATTGCACTCATTTTAAGCATGTTTAAGATAAAAGGATTCAAACTTTATACACATTTCCTATAATTTTTAAGTTTTGACTAATGAAACACCAAAAAATAAGTGGCTTTACTCATTTTGAGCATGTTTAGAATCAAAAGATTCAAATTTTATGCGCATTTCATATAATTTTTGAGTTCTAAATAATACAACACCAAAACTTAGGTAGTTTTACTTGTTTCGAACATGTTTTCAATAAAAGATTCAAACTTTATGTATGTTTCCTAGAATTTTTGAGTTTTGAATAATGCAACATAAAAAATTAAGAGGTTTTATTTATTTTGAGCATGTTTGCAATCAAAAGATTCAAAATTTATGCGTATTTTCTATAATTTTTAAGTTTTGAATAATGCAAAACAAAAACTTAAGAGGTTTTACTCATTTTGAACATGTTTACAATAAAAATATTGAAACTTTATGTGCATTCCCTATAATTTTTGAGTTTTGAATAATGTAATACCAAAAATTAGATGGTTTTTGTGTGTTTCAAACATGTTTAAAATTAAAATATTCTAAACTTATATGTGTTGCCTATAATTTTTGAGATTTGAATAATGTAACACCAAATATTAGGTGGTTTTGTGCATTTCAAGCATGTTTAGAATGAAAAGATTTAAATTTTATGTGTGTTTCCTATAATTTTTTAGTTTTGAATAATGCAACACAAAAACCTATGCAATTTTACTCATTTCAAGCATGTTTAGAATCAAAATATTCAAACTTTATGGGGGTTTCCTATATTTTTTGAGTTATGAATAATGCAACACCAAAAATTATACAATTTTACTCATTTCAAGAATGTTCACAATCAAAATTTCAAAATTTAAATGCATTTCCTATAATTTTTTTAGTTTTGAAGAATGCAACACCAAAATATAGGTGGTTTTGCACATTTTGAGCATGTTTACAATCAAACGATTTAAACTTTATCTTCATTTCCTATATTTTTTGAGTTTTGAATAATGCAACACCAAAACATAGGTAGTTTTACCCATTTCAAGTACATTTACAATCAAAAGATTCAAACTTTATAGCATTTCCTATAATTTTTTAATTTTAAATAATGTAACACCAAAACTTAGGTGGTTTAACTCATTTTGAACATGTTTACAATCAAAATATTCAAATTTTAGGTGCATTTCCTATATTTTTTGAGTTTTGAATAATGTAACACCAAAACATAGATGATTTTACATGTTTTGAACATGTTTATAATCAAAAGATTGAAACTTTCTACACATTTCCTATAATATTTGAGTTTTGAATAATGCAACACCAAAACTTAAGCTATTTTTGAATAGGTTTATAGTCAAAAGATTCAAATTTTACGAGTGTTCCTATAATTTTTGAGTTTTGATTAATGAAACACCAAAACTTAAGTGGGTTTACTCATTTTGAGCATTTTTACAATCAAAGTATTCAAATTTTATGCACCTTTTATATGATTTTTGATTTTTGGATAATACAACAATAAAACGTAGGTGGTTTTACTCATTTTGAGCATGTTTACAATCAAAATATTCAAAATTTATCCATGTTTCCTATAGTTTTTGAGTTTTGAATAATGTAACAAAATGTAAGTAGTTTTATTCATTTCAAGTATGTTTATAATTAAAAGATTCAAACTTTATGCATGTTTCCTATAATGTTTGAGTCCTAAATAATACAACACCAAAACATGGGTAGTTCTACTAGTTTCAAACATGTTTACAATCAAAATATTAAAACTTTATGTTATTTCTTATAGTATTTTAGTTTTGAATAATGCAACACAAAAACCTAGGTAGTTTTACTCGTTTCAAACATGATTACCATCAAAAGATTCAAACTTTATGGTATTTCCTATAATTTTTGAATTTTGAATGATGAAACACCAAAAATTAAATAGTTTTACTCATTTTGAGTATATTTCAAATTAAAAGATTCAAACTTTATGTGCATTTCCTATAATTTTTGAGTTTTGAATAATACAACACTAAAACTTAGGTGGTTATACTCATTTCAAGTGTGCTTAAAATCAAAAAATTCAAACTTTATGTAAGTTTATTATTATTTTTGTGTTTTAAATAATGCAACACCAAAACTTTATCCAATTTACTCATTTTGAGTATGTTTATAATCAAAAGATTCAAATTTTATGTGTATTTCTTATAATTTTTTAGTTTTGAATAATGTAACACAAAAACCTAAGTGGTTTTACTCGATTTAAGCATGTTTACAATTATAAGATTCAAAATTTATGTTTGTTTTATATAATTTTTGAGTTTATAATAATCTAACACTAAAACATAAGCAGTTTTACATGCCTCGAGCATGTTTATACTCAAAATATTCAATACTTATATGTGTTTCCTATAATTTTTTAGTTTAGAATAATGAAACACAAAAACATATGTGGTTTTACTCATTTCAAGCATGATTACAATCAAAAGATTCAAACTTTATGTATGTTTCCTATAATTTTTGAGTTTTGAATAATGCAACACCAAAACATAAGTAGTTTTACTCATTTTCAGCATGTTTACTATCAAAAGATTCAAACTTTATGTGTGTTTCCTATAATTTTTAAGTTTTGAAAAATGTAACATAAAAAATTAAGTGAATTTACTCATTTTGATCATTTTTACAATCAAAACATTAAAACATTATGTGCATTTTCTATAATTTTTGAGTTTTGAATAATGCAACACCAAGACTTAGGTGTTTTTTCTCATTCCTAGCATGTTTACAATTAAAAAATTGAAATTTTATGCATCTTTCCTATAAATTTTGAGTTTTGATTAATCTAACACCAAAACATAGGCAGTTTTATGCATTTCAAGAATGTTTACAATCAAAAGATTCAAACTTTATGCATATTTCCTATAATTTTTGAGTTTTGAAGAATGAAGCACCCAAACTTAAGTAGTTTTACTTATTTTGAGAATGTTTACAAGTAAAAGATTCAAACTTTATGCATTTTTCCTATAATTTTTAAGTTATGAATAATGCTACACCAAAAGTTAGGCATTTTTTCCAATAATTTTTTAGTTTTGAATAATTCAATGCAAAATTTAGGCAATTTTACTCTTTCCAAGTATGCTTACAATCAAAAGATTAGAACTTTATGCATGTTTCTAATAGTTTTTGAGTTTTGAATAATGCAACACAAAACTTAGGCAATTTTACTCATGTTGAGCATGTTTGAAATTAAAAGATTCAAATTTTATGTAGTTTTATGTGTTTCAAGCATATTTATAGTCAAAATATTCAAACTTTATTCATATTTCCTATAATTTTTGAGTTTTGAATAATGTAAGACTAAAACATAAGAAATTTTACTCATTTTGAGCATGTTTCCTATAATTTTTAAGTTTTGAATAATGCAACACCAAAACTTAGAAGGTTTTACTCATTTCAAGCATGTTTACAATTAAAAGATTCAAACTTTATGTCCATTACCTATAATTTTTGAGATTTGAATAATGCAACACCAAAACTTAAGTGGTTTTACTCATTTAATGAATGTTTACAATCAAAGGATTCAAACTTTATGCATATTTCCTATGCTTTTGGAGTTTTGAATAATGTAACACCAAAACATAGGAGGCTTTACTCTTTGTGAGCATGTTTACAATCAAAAGATTCAAACTTTATGTGTATTTCCTATACTTTTTAAGTTTTGAATAATTCAACACCAAAACATAGGAAGTTTTACTCATTTTTAGCATGTTTACAATCCAAATATTCAAAGTTTATGCATGTTTCCTAAACTTTTTGATTTTTGAATAATGCAACACCAAAACATAGGTATTTTTACTCATTTCAAGCATGTTTACAATGAAAATATTTGAACTTTATGTGTGTTTCCTATATTTTTTGACTTTTGAATAATACAAAACCAAAACATAGGTAATTTTACACACTTTGAGCATGTTTAAAATCAAAATATTCAAACTTTATGTGTGTTTCCAATAATTTTTAATTTTGAATAATGTAACACCAAAACATAGGTAGTTTTACTCATTTTGAACATGTTTGTAATTGAAATATTAAAGCTTTATGCATGTTTCCCATAGTTTTTGAGTTTTGAATAATGCAACACCAAAACATAGGTTGTTTTACTCATTTCGAGGATGTTTACAATCTAAAGATTCAAACTTTATGCACATTTAATATATTTTTTGTGTTTTAAATAATGTAACACCAATAATTGGGCAGTTTTACTAATTTCAAACATGCTTACAATCAAAAGATTCAAACTTTTTATGTATTTCCTATAAAAAATTATGTTTTTAATAATGCAACTTCAAAACATAAGCAGTTTTACTTGTTTCAAGCATGTTTACAATCAAAAGATTTAAACTTTATGCATGTTTCCCATAATTTTTGAGTTTTGAATAATCCAACACCAAAATTTAATTAGTTTTACATGTTTCAAGCATGTTTATAATAAAAAATTTCAACCTTTATTTTTTCTATAATTTTTGAGTTTTGAATAATGCATCACCAAATCTTCAGGAGTTTTACTTGTTTCAAGCATGTTTAGAATCAAAAGATTCAAACTTTATTTGGTTTTCCTATAATTTTTTATTTTTGAATAATGCAACACCAAAACATAAGTGGTTTTACTCATTTTGAGCATGTTTAGAAATAAAAGATTGAAATTTTATGTGGGTTTCCTCGAAGATTGAGCTTTGAATAATGAAATACCAAAACTTATGTTGTTTTACTCATTTTGAGCATCTTTACAATCAAAAGATTCAAACTTTATGCAAGTTTCTCATTATTTTTTAGTTTTGAATAATGCAACACCCAAAATATAAGTAGTTTTATGTATTTTGAGCATGTTTATCATAAGAATATTCAAACTTTATGTATGTTCCCTATAATGTTTGAGTTTTAAATAGTGCAACACTAAAACTTAGGTAGTTTTACTCATTTTAAGTGTGTTAACAATTAAAAGATTCAAACTTCATGCAAATTTACTATAATTTTTGAGTTTTCAATAATGCAACACCAAAATTTAGGTAGTTTTACTCATTTTGAGCATGTTTACAACCAAAACATTCAAACTTTATGTGTATTTCTTATCATTTTCTAGTTTTGAATAATGCGGCACCAAAAATTAGGTTGGTTGACTCATTTGAGGCATGTTTACAATAAAAAAATTCAAACTTTATGCATGTTTCCTATAATTTTTTATTTTTTAATAATACAAAACAAAAAAATAGGCAATTTTAGTCATTTTAAACATGTTTACAATCAAAAGATTCAAGATTTATGCATGTTTCCTATAATTTGAGTTTTTAATAATGTGAAACCAAACCATAGGCATTTTTACTCATTTTGAGCATATTTACAATCAAAACATTCAAACTTTATGTGTGTTTCCTATAATTTTTGAGTTTTAAATAATGCAACACCAAAACATAGGAGGTTTTATTCATTTCTAGCATGTCTTATAATCAAAAGATTCAAACTTATGTGCATTTCCTATAATTTTTGAGTTTGGAATAATGTAACACCAAAACATAGGCAATTTTACTCATTTCGAGCATGTTTACAACCTAAAGATTCAAACTTTATGTGCATTTCCTATCATTTTTGAGTTTTGAATAATGGAACAATAAAATAGAGGCAATTTTTCTCATTTTAAGCTTGTTAACAATCAAAAGATTCAAACTTTAAGTGGGTTTCCTATAATTTTTGAGTTTTAAATAATGTAACACCAAAACTTGGGTAGTTTTACTTATTTTGAGCATTTCCTAACTTAATGCATGTTTCCCATTATGTTTTGAGTTTTGAATAATGTAACAACAAAACTTAAGTGGTTTTACTCATTTTGAGCATGTTTAAAATCAAAGGATAAAAAATCTATGGGTGTTGCCTATAATTTTTGAGTTTTAAATAATGCAACACCAAAACTTAAACCTTTTTACCCGTTTTGAGCATGTTTAAAATCAAAAGATTCAAACTTTATGCGCATTTCCATTAATTTTTTAGTTTTAAATAATGCAACACACAAACATAAGTAGTTTTACTCATTTTGAGCATGTTTAAAATCAAAAAATTCATACTTTATGCATGTTTTCTACAATTTTCGAGTTTTGAATAATGAAACACTAAAACATAAGTGGTTTTACTCATTTCAAGCATGTTTAAATTCAAAAGATTCAAACTTTATGCACATTTCATGTAATTTTTGTATTTTAAATAATGGAACAGAAAAAATTAGGTGTTTTTACTCATTTGGAGCATGTTTGAAATCAAAAGATTCAAACTTTATGTGCATTTCCTATAATTTTTTAGTTTTGAAATAATGCAACACCCTAACTTAAGTGTTTTTACTCCATCTGAGCATGTTTAAAATCAAAATATTCAAACTTTATGCACATTTCCTATAATATTTGAGTTTTGAATATTGAAAGACTAATACTTAGGTGGTTTTACTCATTTCAAGCATGTTTACAATGAAAATATTCAAACCTTAAGAAAATTTTCTATAATTTTTGACTTTTGAATAATGTAAAATTATAAACTTTGGTGGTTTTACTCATTTAGAGCATGTTTACAATCAAAAGATTCAAAATTTATGCATGTTTCCTATAATTTTTGAGTTTTGAATAATAATGCAACAAGAAAATTTAGGTAGTTTATCTTGTTTCATGCATGTTTACGATCACATGATTCAAACTTTATGCATATTTCTTATAATTTTTTAGTTTTGAATAATGTAACACCAAAAGTTAGGTTGTTTTACTCATTTTGAGCATGCTTAGAATGAAAATATTCTAACTTTATACACATTTCCTCTAATTTTTTAGTTTTAACTAATATAACACAATAGTTTAGGTAGTTTTACTTATTTTGAGCATGTGTACAATCAAAATATTTAGACTTTATTTGTATTTCTTATAGCTTTTGAGTTTTAAATCATGTAACACCAAAACTTAGGTAGTTTTACTCATTTTGAGTATGTTTACAACCAAAAGATTCAAAATTTATCCATGTTCCTATATTTTGAGTTTTGAATAATGTAACACAAGAATTTGGGTCATTTTACTCATTTCAATAATGATTACAATTAAAAGATTCAAATGTTATGCATGTTTACAATAATTTTTGGGTTTTGAATAATGCAACATCAAAATTTAAGTGATTTTGCTCATTTTAGGAATGTTTACAATCAAAATATTCAAACTTTATACGTGTTGCCTATAATATTTGAGGTTTTAATAATGCAAAACCAAAAAATAGGCCATTTAACTCATTTCAAGGATGTTTACAATTAGAATATTTGAACTTTATGTGTATTATTTATAGTTTAATTTTTGAATAATGAGACACCAAAACTTAGGCATTTTTACGCTTTTTTAGAATGTTTACCATCAAAAGATTCAAACTTTATGAATGTTTCCTATAATTTTTGAGTTTTGAATAATGAAACACAAAAATGTATGTGGTATTACTCATTTCAAGCATGTTTACAATCAAAAAATTCTTACTTTATGCTCATTTTCTATAATTTTATATTTTTGAATAATGCAAAACTATAAGTTAGGTAGTTTTATTCATTTTGATTATGTTTACAATCAAAATATTCAAACTTTGTGTGTTTCATATATTTTTTGTGTTTTTAATAATACAACACCAAAACATTCATGGTTTTACTCGTTTCAAGCATGTTTACATTCAAAAGATTCAAAGTGTATGCACATTTCCAATAAGTTTTGAGTTTTGAATAATGTAACAATAAAACATAGGTGGTTTTACTCATTTCAAGCATGTTTACAATCAAAAGATTCAAACTTTATGTACCTTTCCTATAATTTTTGAGTTTTTAATAATGTAGAACCAAAACAAAGCATTTTTACTCAATTTGAGCATGTTTACAATTAAAAGATTCAAGCTTTATGCATGTTTCCTATAATTTGAGTTGTGAATAATGTGACACCAAAACATAGGTATTTTTACTCATTTTGAGAATGTTTAAAATGAAAAGATTTAAACTTTATGCACATTTTCTACAATATTTGAGTTTTGAATAATGCAACATAAAAAGTTAAGCCATTTTACTCATTTCAAGCATGTTTACAATCAAAAGATTCAAACTTTATGCACATTTCCTATAATTTTTGAGTTTTGACAAAAAAATTATGAAATTTCACTCATTTTGAGAATATTTACAATCAAAGGATTCAAACTTTATGCATTTTTCCTATAATTTTTGGGTTTTGAATAATGCAACACCAAAACTTAGGTGGTTTTACTCATTTCAAGAATGTTTACAATCAAAATATTCAAATTTTATGCACATTTTCTATAATTTTTGAATTTTGAATAATGTAACAAAAAAACTTAGGTAATTTTACTCATTTTGAGCATGTTTACAATCAAAAGATTTAAAATTTATGCACATTTCCTATAATTTTTAAGTTTTACTCATTTTGAGCACATTTACGATCAAAAGATTCCAACTTTATTCACCTTTCCTATAATTTTAGAGTTTTGAATAATGTAAGTCCAAAACTTATGTAGTTTTACTCATTTTGAGGATATTTAAACTTTATGTCTTTCCCATAATTTTTGAGTTTTAAATAATGCAATAACAAAATTGAAGTGGTTTTACTCATTTTAAGCATGTTTACAATAAAAAAAATACAAACTTTATGGGTGTTTCCTACATTTTTTTAGTTTTAAATAATGCAACACCAAAACTTAAATGGTTTTTCTCATTTGGAGCATGTTTAAATCAAAATATTCAAACTTTATGTGCATTTCATATATTTTTTGAGTTTTGAATAATGCAACACCAAAAAGTAGGTGGTTTTACTCATTTTGACCATGTTTAAAATCAAAAGATTCAAATTTTATATGCATTTCATATAATTTTTAAGTTTTGAATAATGCAACACAATAACTTGGGTGGTTTTAGACATTTCAAGGATGTTTAAAATCAAAAGATTCAAAATTTATGCATGTTTCTTATAATTTATTAGCTTTGAATAATGCAACATCAAAACTTTGGTAGTTTTACTTATTTTGAACATGTTTACAATCAAAAGATTCAAAAATTATATGTTTTGCCTATAATTTTAAGTTTTTAATAATGTAAAACCAAAACATAAGCCATTTTACTCATTTTGAATATGTTTACAATCAAAAGATTCAAACTTTATGTGTATTTCCTATAATTTGGGTTTTGATAGTGAGACACTAAAACATAGGCATTTTCACTCTTTTTGAGAATGTTTACAATCAAAAGATTCAAACTTTATGCATGTTTCTTATAATTTGTGAGTTTTAAATAATTCAACACCAAAACCTTAGTGGTTTTACTCATTGCAAGTGTGTCTACAATAAACCAATTCCAACTTTATACACATTTTCTATAATTTTTTAGCACTAAATAATTCAACACCAAAACATAGGTAGCTTTACTTGTTATGAGCATGTTTACAATCAAAATATTCAAACTTTACAATTTTTGAGTTTTGAATAATACAACACCAAAATTGTGGTAATTTTACTCATTTTGAGCATGTTTACTATCAAAGGATTGAAAATTTATGTACATTTCCTATCATTTTTTATTTTTGACTAATGCAACACAAAAAATAATGAAATTTTACACATTTTGAGCATATTTACAATCAAAGGATTCAAAATTTATGAACGTTTCCTATAATTTTTGAGTTTTTAATAATGTAAAACAAAAACATAGGTAGTTTTACTCATTTTGAGCATGTTTACAATTAAAAGATTCATTATTTATGTATGTTACCTATAATTTGAGTTTTGAATAATGTGACACCAAAACATAGGCATTTTTATTCATTTTGAGCATGTTTACAATCAAAAGATTCAAACATTATGCACGTTTCCCAAATTTTTTGAGTTTTGAATAATGCAACATCAAAAATTAGGTAGTTTTACTCATTTTAAGAATGTTTACATCCAAAAGATTCAAAATTTATGCTCATTTCCTATAATTTTTTAGTTTTGAATAATATAACACCAAAACTTAGGTAGTTTTACTCATTTCAAACATGTTTATAATCAAAATATTTGAACATGTTTTGACTTTTGAATAATGTAATAAAATAACATAGGTGATTTTACTCATTTTGAGCATGTTTACAATAAAAAGATTCCAACTTTATGCACCTTTTCAGTAATTTTTGAGCATTTTGAGAATTTTTACAATTAAAAGATTCATAATTTATGTGATTTTCCTAAAATTTTGAGTTTTGAAAAATGTAACACGAAAACATACATTGTTTTACTCATTTTGAACATGTTTACAATGAAAATTTTAAAATTTTATGCATGTTTTCTATAATTTTTGAATTTTGAATAACGGAACACCAAAAATTAGGGGGTTTTCTCATTTTGTGCATCTTTACAATCAAAAGATTCAAAGTTTATGCATCATTCCTATAATATTTTAGTTTTGAATAATTCAACACCAAAACTTAGGTGATTTTACTCATTTTAAGTATTTTTAAAATCAAAAGATTTAAAATTTCTATGAATTTCTTATGAATTTTTGAGTTTTAAATAATGCAACACTAAAATTTAGGTGGTTTTACTTATTTTGAGCATGCTTACAATCAAAATATTAGAACTTTATCTACTTTTCCTATAATTTTTTAGATGTGAATAGTGTAACACCAAAACTTAGATGGTGTTAGAATTAGATACAGGATCTAATGAATCTAATAGAAATCATGAACATAAATATTCATTGCTTATACAGAGCAAGGCATACATGATAAAGATCAGGGAACTCACACAACACATGTAGTTTAATTGATATCTGACTACAAAAATAATGGAGTATAACTCCACACTAAAAATATAGGTGTCTAACTTGTGTAAATGATCAACATAATTTGAATACTAGTTAAGAAGTCTTATCCTATCTTACCATGAATAGTGGAGTAGAACTCCACTATAACAAGATAAGTGTTCATGTTGACTACTAGCTAAGCAAGCTTATCTTATTTAGTGAAAATTATTAATAAACATAATAAAATAATTACAATAAGTAATTAGTGTACCAAAATAAATAATAAATACAAGTAAATGTAATAAAGGAAATAAATGCACCAATACCCCATCATAAGCGAAGCTTAGGTAGGGCTATGTAGATAAGAGTCCTGATAATGTATAGCCATATTAGGTACTCTATATAAATAGATGAGGAAAGGAGAAAAATCCCTGATAAAGTGCATATGGATCTCTATGTTTATTTCTTTGATGATGAACCAAATTTTTTGAAATCTAGATAGTTCTCTAGTTGTCATAGTAGATGATTGAAGGCTTCTAAAATGAAACACCAAGGTTAGTGAGAATATTTTGAAGCTAAATAGCCTCAATAGTGACATTAATAATTTCATGATACTCAACCTCTATCGATGAAAGAATAATTATATTTTTATTCTTTCTCTACCAACAAATAGGGTTGAATCTGAAGTGAAATATATAACCTTAAGTGGACTTATGATCATCATAATCGTTAGCTCAAACAAAATCTATGTATCTTAAAAAGTTTAAACCTATACCTATGTATAGTGAATCTTGTATCTGATAGTGCCTTGAATCTAGCTCAAAATGTACTTAGAAGATCTCTAATGAAGTTCATGTGGTGTCTACATAAAGCATGAAACCATACCAACTGTATATGAAATGTTAGGTTGTGTATGAGTTAAGATAGATGAGGTTTCAAACAATCCGGTGATACAATCTGGCATCAACCAAGGGAGTAGAACAATGAACCTCAAGTCTAACTCTAAATAAGAAAGGAGTTGGTGCAAGCCTACAATCAACCATGTGAAACCAAGTTAACAAGTCCATGGCATACTTGGGCTATGAAAGTGTAATCCCAAAAAAAGTCTATGTTATTTGCATCCCAAGAAAATATTGCAATAGGATCATGTCTATCATAAAAAACCTATTATGAAGTGAAATCTTAACACTACTAATGATGGATGTTGTGATCCTTATAATAATGAGATCATCAACATAGAGAACTAAGTATAATAGTGAATCCTCCTACCATAGAATTTAGACATCTAGATCTGAGTGACATCTTAAAAACCCAACAGAGAGAAGAAATGTGTCCATCTTGGAATACCAAGCCATGTGGGTTTGTTTTAGACCATAGAGAGACTTTTTCAAGTGGTACACTAATGAAAAATCCTAAACAAACACTTTTGGTTTCTTCATATATATCTCCTCATGAAATCCCTATGAAGAGATGCACTCTTCACATCCATCTGATATACAACCCAACCATGAGCTACACCAATAGCTAGTATCAAGTGAATGGAATTTATCTTATCAATAGGCACAAAGTTTTCTATATAGTCAATTCCTTCCACTTTGGAAAAACCTTTGACCACTAATCATGCTTTATACTTATCAATATTTTCATCTTCTACAAACATAGTTTGATATATCCACCTACATCATACAAATTTTCTTCCCTTAGGAAGAGGAATAAGATCCCAAGTGTTGTTCTTAATCAATTAGTCATACTCTTCTTCCATCATTAAATCTCATTCAATTGTCCCTATGCTTCTTAAAAATATAATGGATCAAAATTTGTGGTGATGTAGGAATGTGGAAGATTATGTTGTGACATGTTATCCTTCTATCTAATAGATCCCTAATAAGAGGGTCTACATCTTCCAAAGTCAGTCTAGCCCACAAAGGCATCAATGGGCAAGGATCTAGAGGAGGAGGAGGAATATGACCTACCAAACCCTATTGTGGAGGTATTACCTCATCACCCCTATGAGTAGATGAAGTAGGAGTATCATCATCACTACTATCTAATTCTTCTAAGGAAGAAGAATGAGAAATACTAAAAGACAAGTTTGAAGGATTTTTTTCAAAGTAAACACTTATCTCTATAATAATCTCATGTGAATCTAGATAAATGAACTGATATCCCTTAACACCATCAAGATATTCCACAAATATGTAAGTCTGGCTCTATTATTCTAAAGCATGATTCTTTTTTGAAGCTATGTGAGTCCATGTTGGACTATCGAAGACTTTTAAATGATGCACATGTAGCTTCCTATTACACCAAGCTTCAAGAGGTGTTATCCCCTTTAAAGTTTTGTGAATAACTCTATTCTATATATATATGCATCATAATTAATCACTTCCATATAATACTCAGGTAATAATGATTTTGCATGAATCATATAACTTGCCATCTCTTTAAAGAATCTATTCTTCCTCTTAGCTACACCATTTTGATGAGGTGTGTATACAACTAAATACTGAATATCAATTCCTTCAAGAGCACAACAATATTGTTCAAAATTATTATTCACATATTACCTCACATTATTTGTGTGGATGATCTTGACATAGTTTCCAAATTATTTCTCTGCTAGAGCTTTAAACTCTATAAATCTATCAAATACTTCACTCTTGAGTTTTAGAAAATAAACCCAAGTATATCTAGAGTAGTCATCAATTAATGTGAGAATATATTGGGTTTTACTAAAAGACAAATTAGGTAATAGACTTTATAAATCATTATGAATAAGTTTGAGGACTTGTGTAACCCTCCAAGCCTTCCCTTTATTAAACTTATCCTCTGGATGTTTACCTAAGGCATAACCATGACACACCCCTTAAAAACTGAATCTATGGAAGTTCTATAACCATCTTCTATTGACTAATTTTTTGTAAATAGAAGTAGTTTAGATGACCAAACCACTCATTCCATAGCTTTCTCACTAAATTATCACGTGAGAGAAAATTTTTAGAGCAAGATTGAGTCACAAAGTGGGAGAATGAATAAATTTTAGTATTATTGTCAAATTTTCTGATTGAAATAGAATTGGGTGTGAATTCAACTTTCCTACTAGTATCAAAGTGGGTGATTTGGTAGATAGAGAGAAGGTTAGTTGATAATTCTAACACATATAAGACATATTTAAATACACCACTATCAACATCAATTACACATTTTCTTATGACATCTACCTTAGACTCATCACCTATGAGAATATGAAGCAAGGAACTTGGTTCTAATCTAGAAAATTGTTCCTGATCAGAACCCATATGGTGTGAGGCACCTTAGTCAAGTACCCATGACTTGGGATAATTTGCCAATGAAACTAGTGTTGTAGATTTCCCTTTCCTTAAATTTGAAGGAGTGGAAGAATCATTTGAATAAGATTGATTGATGTTTTTTTTTTTTTGAGAAGACCCCTAAGGTCATCAATCTCTTTCTTCCAAAAATCTTGTTCACTATGAAACCCTTTTTTGTAATAAGGGCAAGGAGTGCCGATCCTTTTTTTTAATCCCATTTCTTATTAATGGATTTATATTCTTCTTTCGAGGAAGATTGTTGCCCTTTATTCTTATCTTTCTGTGACTTATTTTGATTATTCTACTTCTTTTTACTTGAACTTGTATTTGATGTTGATGTTGAAACTTGCTTATACTGAGGTTGACTTGCAATTAGAGCTTTAGATTTGGATGACTTCATTAGACCCATAGCTATTAAATTTTCTTCTTCATCCATTAGAATATTATAAAATACCTCAAAAGTGGGCATTTGATATGATGTACTGAATGTGAGCCTATGATGAGTCTAAAAGCTAGAGACAAAGGATGAATATTCAGGACCCAATTTGTGTAAGGCACTAAAAATCAATTGAATATCTATTTTTATCAATTTTATATTCAAAAAATTATGTTCTAAGATCTATTACTTTAGTGATGTAGTCTTGTATTATAGCATAATTTTTAGGATCCAAACTAATGAGTTTATTGTCAAATTGTTAACCAAAACATCATCTATTTTACCAAATAATGATCCTAATTTATTCCAAGCCTCTTGTGGAGTTGTATATTTGTCAAGATGGAAATTCAAATCTAAAGACATGTAAGATCAAATGATCTAGTTACCTTAGTAGTTTCAAACAGAGTGTTGTAACTCTTTTGCATTAGTAGGTGGATTAAGAAGGGTTTTTATGTAAGGGCTATATCCTAACCTCATTAATGCATTCCAAGCATTCTATTTCTATGTGTTATATTTATATGATGTTAAGAGTGGGAACTTAATATTCCCCATGATTCCTTTGGAAATAAACCATCATAAAGCAGAAATCAAAGTATTAAATACACCTCAAAACTCTCCTAAACTACTTAGTTTTATCCCACATAGAAAGTATTTGTTGGCACTTTATAATTGAGTGCAATTACAAGGCTGGATTATAATTTTTCTAGTTTACAACAAGCTTAATTAGGCCCTCTAGTATCAAAATAAAAATAAATGCACTTTATTAAAAAAAATTTTACACCAATGTGTTGTACTCAAAAAAATATTAACTTTAAAAAACAATAGGACCTCAATACAAGGTCATATGTGAAATTTATGATCCTCTGAAGTTATATAAATGAGGATGAGTAAGAGCTACTATAGAAAATCTAAATTCTAGAAAATATAGACAAACCTAGAAAAAATAAAAGTACAACATTGACTAGCATGAAATTTTAAGCTATTTCAAAAAAAGTCAATCAAAAATACCTCTCGGTGTTCAAATGGTGGGCTCCTAAAGTTGCCCTTTCAAATCTGCCTGTTGATCCGTGAGGCTTGCCAAAAGAAAAAATGGTCTACATAGTCCATATGATCCATACAATCTTACCTTGGAGCAAAAAGAAAATTTCCTTCTAGTTGAGTATGTCCAAATTGGATAAATTTTATATGGATCTATAGATTTTGATGCTTTTTGAACACAACCATGAGGTCTATTTTGCTTAGAAATGCTTCAATTTTTAGCTACATGATAAATTTAGGCTTGGTGCTTTTGGATCAAACCTTTGCCAGTTTTGCCTCTTGTGTCTAATTTGGACAAAATTGTAGTTGATTTTAACTATCTCAGACACTCTAAACTCAATGGTGAGCTCAAAAACTCTCCACAAAGCTCTAATTTGTGCCTATATACAAAATCAAAAAACCAATCCTATAGTCAGATATTTTTTTCTTGAATATTTAGCAATCTACATATTCAAGATAGCTATGGTACCATGTTAGAATTAGCTACAAAATCTAATGAATCTAATAGAAAGCATGAAGAACAGATAAAATAGTAGTAGTAATAAACAATAACTATATGTCTAATATAATAACTTAAATGAATACATAACTCAAATATAATGAATTTCTTTAATAATTCAATATTAATCTGATATAGAATACATAAATAGCCATTGCTTAAATAGATCAAGGCGTGTATGATAAAGATCAAGGAACTCACACAACACATGTAGTTCAATTGATAGCTGACTACAAGAATAGTGGAGTGCAACTCCACACTAACAAGATATGTGTTCAAGTTGACTATTAGCTAAGCAAGCTTATCCTATCTAGTACAAATTATTAATAAACATAATAAACTAATTACAATAAGTAATTACTGCACCAAAATAAATAATAAATACAAGTAAATGCAATAAAGCAAATAAATGCACTAATAGATAGTTTTACTTGTTTTGAGTATGTTTACAATTAAAAGATTCAAACTTTATACATGTTTCTTATAATTTTTGAGTTTTGAATAATGCAAGAGCAAAACATGTGCAATTTTACTCATATCAAGCATATTTACAATCAAAAGATTAAAAGTTTATGCACGTTTCTTTTAATTTTTTAGTTTTGAATAATACAACACTAAAACTTAGGTGATTTTACTTGTTTGAGCATGTTTACAACCAAAAGATTCAAATTTATGTTGTTTCCTATAATTTTTGAGTTTTGAATAAAGCAACACAAAAACTTAGGCAGTTTACTCATTTTGATCATGTTTACAATCGAAAGATTCAAACTTTGTGTGTTTCCTATATTTTTTTAGTTTTGAACAATGCAGCACTAGATTTTAGGTGGTTTTAATCATTTTGAGCATGTTTATAATCAAAATATTGAAACTTTGTGTGTTTCCATAATTTTTTAGTTTTGAATAATGCAACACCAAAATTTAAGTAGTTTTATGCATTTCCAACATGTTTATAGTAAAAATATTCAAACTTTATGTTCATTTCCTATAATTTTTGAGTTTGGAAAAATGTAACACCAAAACTTAAGTAATTTTACTCATTTTGAGCATGTTTACAATCAAAAGATTCAAACTTTATGTGTGTTTCCTATGATTTTTGAGTTTTGAATAATGCAACAACAAAACTTAAGTGGTTTTACTTCATTTTGTGAATGTTTACAATCAAAAGATTAAAAATTTATGCATGTTTCCAATAATTTTTGAGTTTTGAATAATGTAACACCAAAACTTAAGTGGTTTTACTCATTTTGTGAATGTTTACAATCAAAAGATTCAATCTTTATGTTCATTTCCTATAATTCTTGAGTTTTGAATAATGTAACACTAAACTTAGAAGGTTTTACTTATTTTGAGCATGTTTACAATCAAAAGATTCCAACTTTATGTACATTTCCTATAATTTTTGAGTTTTGAATAATTCAACACCAAAACATAGGTGGTTTTACTCTTTTTTAGCATGTTTACAATCAAAAGATTAAAACTTTATGCACATTTCGTATCATTTTTGAGTTTTAAATATTGAAACACCAAAATTTAAGTAGTTTTACTCATTTTTAGTATGTTTACAATAAAAAGATTCAAACTTTATGCATATTTCCTAATTTTTTGAGTTTTGAATAATGCAACACCAAAACTTAGGCAGTTTTACTCATTTTAAGCTTGTTTACAATTAAAATATTCAAACTTTATATGTGTTTCCAATAATTTTTGAGTTTTACATAATGTAACACTAGAACATCAGTGGTTTTACTTATTTTAAGCATGTTTATAGTCAAAAGATTCAAATTTTATGCATGTTTCCTATAATTTGTTTTATTTTGAATAAGGAATCACCAAAAATTAGGTAGTTTTATTCATTTTGAGAATGTTTGCAATTCAAAGATTCAAACTTTATGCATGTTTCCCATATTTTTTGAGTTTTGAATAATGTTACACCAAAACATATGTGGTTTTACTCATTTTGAGTATGTTTACAATCAAAATATTTTAACTTTATGCATGTTTCATATAATTTTTGAGTTTTGAATAATGCAACACCAAAACTTAGTCAATTTTACTCATTTCAATCATGTTTAGAATCAAGAAATTCAATCTTTATGTGCATTTCTTATAATTTTCTTATTTTGAATGATGTAACACTAAAACATAAGTAGATTTACGTTTTTGGAGCATGTTTATAGTCAAAATATTCAAATTTTATTCATGTTTCCTATAATTTATGAATTTTGAATAATTCAACACTAAAGCTTAAGTGGTTTTACTCATTTCGCACATGTTTACATTGAAAATATTCAAACTTTATGCGTGTTTCCTATAATTTTTAAGTTTTGAATAATCAACTTCAAAACTTAAGTATTTTTACTTATTTTGAGCATGTGTACAATCAAAAGATAAAAACTTTGTGTGTTTCTTATAATTTTTGAGTTTTGAATGATGTAACACCAAAACATAAATAGTTTTACTTGTTTCGAGCATGTCTACAATTAAAAGATTCAAACTTTATTTTTTTATAATTTTTGAGTTTTGAATAATGCATCATCAAATCTTGAGTAGTTTTACCTGTTTCAAGCATATTTAGAAGCATGTGGATTTTCTATATGATTGAGTTTTGAATAATAAAACACCAAAACTTAGTTTTGAGCATGTTTACAATCAAAATATTCAAACATTATTTAGGTTTCCTATAATTTTTTAGTTTTGAATAATGAAACACCAAAACATAAGTAGTTTTATCCATTTCAACCATGTTTACAGTCAAAAATATTCAAACCTTATGTGTGTTTCCTATCAGGTTTGAGTTTTGAATAATGGAACACCAAAACTTAGGTAGTTTTACTCATTTTGAGCATGTTCACAATTAAAAAATTCAAACTTTATGTGTATTTCTTATAAAAATTGACTTTTAAATAATGCAAATCAAAATTTAGGTGGTTCTACTCATTTCAAGCATGTTTATAATTTAAAGTTCCAATCTTTATGCACATTTTCTAAATTTTTTGAGTTTTGAATAATGTAATACCAAAACATAGGAAATTTTACACATTTCAAGCATGTTTACAACCAAAAGATTCAAACTTAATGTGCAGTTCCTATAATTTTTTAGTTTTGAATAATGCAACACCAAAACATAGGTAGTTTTACTCATTTGGATCATGTTTACAATTAAATGATTCAAACTTTATGCATGTCTCTTTAATTTTTGATTTTTTAATAATACAAAACCAAAACATAGGAAGTTTTACTCATTTTAAGCATGTTTGCAATCAAAAGATTCAATCTTTATGCTTGTTTCTTATAATTTGAGTTTTGAATAATGTGACACCAAAACATAGGCATTTTTACTCATTTTGAGGTGTTTTATATATTTTTTGTGTTTTAAATAATGTAACACCAAAACTTAGGTGGTTTTACTCATTTCTAGCATGTTTACAATCAAAACATTCAAAGTTATGCACATTTCGTATAATTTTAGAGTTTTGAATAATGAAACACCAAAACTTAGGCAATTTTTCTCATTTAGAGCATGTTTTCAACCAAAAGATTAAAACTTTATGCACATTTCGTATAATTTTTGAGTTTTGAATAATACAACAATAAAACATAAGTAGTTTTATTCATTTTTAGCATGTTTGCAATCATAAGATTCAAACTTTACACACTTTTCCTATAATATTAGAGTTTTGAATAATGCAACACCAAAACTTAGGTAGCTTTACTTGTTTTGAGAATGTTCAAAATTTATGCGCATTTCCTATAATTTTTGTGTTTTGAATAATAAAACAACAAAACATAAGTTGTTTTATTCATTTCAAGCATGTTTAAAATCAAAAGATACAAGTTTTATGGGTGTTGCCTATAAGGTTTGAGTTTTGAATAATTCAACACCAAAACTTAAGTCTTTTTACTCATTTTAATCATGTTTAAATTTGAAAGATTTAAACTTTGTGTATTTCCAATAATTTTTTAGTTTTAAATAATGAAACACAAAAACATAAGTGGTTTTACTCATTTTGAGCATGTTTAAAATCAAAATAATCAAACTTTATCCATGTTTTCTATAATTTTTTAGTTTTGAATAATGAACACCAAAACTTAAGTGGTTTCACTCATTTCAAGCATGTTTAAAATCAAAAGATTCAAACATTATACAAATTTCATATAATTTTTTAGTTTTGAATAATGCAACACAAAACATTAGGTAGTCTCTTATTCATTTAGAGGATGTTTAAAATCAAAAGATTCAAATTTTATATGTAGTTTTTAAATAATTCAACACCATAAATTAGGTGGTTTTATTCATTTTGAACATGTTTAAAATAAATATATTCAAACTTTATGCATGTTTCCTATAATTTTTAGGTTTTGAATAATGCAACACTAATACTTAAGTGGTTTTACTCATTTTGAGCATGTTTAGAGTCAAAAGATTTAAACTTTATCAAATTTTCCTATAATGTTTTACTTTTGAATAATGCAATACCAAAACTTAGGTGGTTTTACTCATTTTGAGCATGTTTACAATCAAAAGATTCAAACTTTATGTATGTTTCTTATAATTCTTGAGTTTTGAATAATACAAAAAGAAAACTTAGGTAGTTTATCTTATTCCATGCATGTTTAAAATCAAAAGATTAAAACTTTATGCATGTTTCATATACTATTTGAGTTTTGAATAAATCAACACCAAAACTTAGGTTGTTTTACTCATTTTGAGCATTTTTAAAATCAAAATATTCAAACTTTATACACATTTCCAATGATTTTTGAGTTTTGAATAATGCAACACCAAGACTTAGGATGTTTTACTTGTTTCAATATTGATTACAATCAAAAGATTCAAACTTTATGCACTTTTCCTATAATTTTTTATTTTGAAAAATGTAACATCAAAACTTAGATGGTTTTACTCAATTTGAGCATGTTTACAATCAAAAGATTCAAACTTTATGCCTGTTTCTTATAATTTTTGAGTTTTGAATAATGCAACACCAAAACTTAGGCAAATTACTCATTTTGAGTATTTTAGAATTAAAAGATTCATACTTTTTTCACATTTCTTATAATTTTTGAGTTGTAAATAATGCAACATGAAAACGTAGGTAGTTTTACTCATTTTGAACATGTTTACAATCAAAAGATTCCAACTTTATGTGTGTTTCCTCTATGTTTTTAGTTTTGAATAATGGAACACTAAAACATAGGTAGTTTTCCTCATTTCAAGCATGTTTACAATCAAAAGATTCAAACTTTATGCATGTTGCCTATAATTTTTGAGTTTTAAATAATGCAACACAAAAACTTAGGCAGTTTTACTCTTTTTGAGCATGTTTACAATTAAAAATTCAAACTTTCTGTGCATTTCCTATATTTTTTGAGTTTTGAATAATGCAACATCAAAACTTAGGTCGTTTTATTCATTTAGAGCATGTTTATAATAAAAAGATTCCAACTTCATGCATGTTTCCTATATTATTTGAGTTTTGAATAATGCAATAACAAAACCTAGGTGGTTTTACTCATTTTGAGCACATTTAAAATCAGAAGATTTAAAATTTATGTGCATTCCCTATAATCTTTTATTTTTAAATAATGCAACACTATTAATTAGGCAGTTTTACTCATTTTTAGCATGTTTACAAATAAAAGATTTAAATTTTATGCACTTTTCCTATAATTTTTGAGTTTTGAATAATACAACACCAAAACTTAGGTGTTCTTACTCATTTCAAGCATGTTTATAGTCAAATGTTTTTCACTTTAATCATTCTTCCTATAATTATTATGTTTTGAATAATAGAACACAAAAATGTAGGCAATTTTACTCAAATTGATTATGTTTATAGTTAAAATATTCAAACTTTATGCATGTTTCTTATATTATTTTAGTTTTAAATAATGCAACACCAAAACTTAGGTGGTTTTACTAATTTTTTTAAAAAAAATCAAATCAAAAGATTCAAAGTTTATGCGCATTTCATATCATTTTTGAGTTTTGATTAATGCAACACCAAAACATAGGTGGTTTTACTCATTTTGAGCATGTATAAAATGAAAATATTCAAACTTTATGCACATTTCATCTAATTTTTTAGTTTTGATTAATGCAACACCAAAATATATGTGCATTTCTTATAATTTTTGAGTTTTAAATAATACAACACCAAAATATATGTAGTTTTACTCATTTCAAGCCTGTTTACAATCAAAAGATTCAAAATTTATGTGTGTTTCCTATAATTTTTGAGTTTTGAGTAATGTGACATCAAAATTTAGGTGGTTTTACTCATTTTAAGCATGGTTACAATTAAAATATTTAAAATTTATGCATGTTTCATATAATTTTTGACTTTTGAATAATTTAACATCAAAACTTATGTAGTTTTTATTATTTTGAGCATGATTATAGTCAAAAGATTCTAACTTTATACATGTTTTCTATAATTTTTGAGTTTTAAATAATGCAACATCAAAACATAGGTGGTTTTACTCATTTCAAGGATGTTTACAATTAGAATATTCAAAAATTTTGTGTATTTAAAATTTGAGATTTGAATAATGAGACACCATAACTTATGCATTTTTACTCATTTTGAGCATGTTTACCATCAAAAGATTCAAACTTTATGTGTGTTTCCTATAATTTTTGAGTTTTGAATAATGCAAAACCAAAACTTATGTGGTTTTACTCATTTCAATCATGTTTATAATCAAAATATTCAATCTTTAAGCATGTTTCCTATAATTTGAGTTTTGAATAACGTGACAACAAAACATAGTCATTTTTCTTCATTTTGAGCATGTTTACAATCAAAAGATTCAAAAGTTATGTGTTTTTGACTAATTTTGAGTTTTAAATAATGTAACACCTAAAAATAGGTAGTTTTTATCATTTCAAGAATATTTAAAAATAAAATATTCAAACTTTATATTAATTTCCTAAAAAAAATGAGTTTTGAATAATGCAACACCAAAACATAGGTAGTTTTACTCATTTCGAGCATGTTTACAATCAAAATATTCAAACTTTATGTGCATTTTATATAATTTTTTTATTTTGAATAATTCATCAATAAAATATAGGTGATTACTCATTTTGAGAATGTTCACAATCAAATTATTCAAAATTTATGTGCATTTTCTATAATTTCTAAGTTTTGAAAAATGCAACACTAAAACTTAGGGAATTTTACTTGTTTTGAGTATGTTCAAACCTTATGTCCATTTCCATTAATTTTTAAGTTTTAAATAATACAAAACCAAAATTTAAGTGTTTTTACTCATTTCAAGCATGTTTAAAATCAAAACATACAAACTTTATTAGTGTTACCTATTGACGTAGTGGATTGCACCGTTGACAAGAGGCTGAGCTCTATCTTCCATGCATCATAATGGAAACTCCCCTCTTGTCTGTGGGTCTAGTAAAACTAGGGGGAGAGTCTCTAGATAAGGGCTATCTCCTTTTGATGTATCTCTATGGTCTTGGATTTCCTACTAGTAAAAATGGGGAGGTGAAAAGAGAGAAGGATGCTGAAAATAGAACATAAACTAAATGGTGATACACCAAAAAGTTTGATCTACTTAGCTTGAACCTACACTTTCCACCAAGAACAAGCTGGCATACACTTCATTTGATATAAGACACTCTTCTACATCAGTGAGCTAGGGGTCCTCTTGAGATACAGGGAGGAAGAACTACTAGAGGTGTTCTAAGACACACTATGGCAGCTTGTTCACATGTGCTTATACTCTGTTGTGGACACTTCTGGATAACTTGCAAAAGAAGAACTCATAATACACTAGACATGTTGGAATCATTATGTCAAATCATAAAGGAAAATGACTTAACACAAAACAAAAACATAGACATATATGAAAGTGCAAGCTCAAATGGAGGTAAAAATGCTGTGCCTTGATTCAAGATAAAATTTGGTAGAGCTCTGCCTTACCAGCTGAGAGATATCCTTCTCAAAATGATAAGTTCTCAATATATAAAGGAAGAAAGAGGCTTTTCGGCACCCTTTTACAAATGGCCCATGTGCATTCTGAGCCTTAGGAAGAGGAAGCCACTCGATAGATAATGTTATATCAGCTCCTATTTTGATTTTAGGCATTTTAGATATATTAAACGTCATATGTGAAATTATGGCCCACACCGTTTGTCTACAAACAAGACCACTCCTTCAAGGCATTCACGCAGTTTGTCTACTCATCAATGTAAAGTGAAGAAAAATGGGTCATGCCATTCACTATTCATGCCACTTGGCAGATATTATGTCAACCACTGGAGTAACTTGTTGAGTTGACACCTTCCTTTGCCACTTGGACTATTTTGTTAGTTTCTCCACTTGGATCTTTTGCCTCTTCCTAGATTTGTCTTTTTTGGTTCCTTTGTCCTTCAGGGGCTATCTTCTACTGATTCTTTAGCTCTTTGGACTCCCTCCTCGATGATTTATTCCTTCTGGCTTTAAGCCTTTAAATCCCTTCGATTTCGTGCCTTTTATTTAAAGATCAATAGCTATCTCATTTTTGTAAAGTTGACGTTCACGCACCCATCACCATTTGGTCGATTCCTTTGGCCTTTTCTTTGATCCCTTTGCAAGTGTTCCCTGCCCTCCATAAGGGCACTTATCCTTCAGGCTTTGGGAGACTCCCTTGAACCTTCTAATTGAACTGACTAATTGAGCCAAAAATTGGTTCAATGGTTCAATGGTTCAATGGTTTAATGGTTCAATACTATGTTTTGCTCATTATTTTGATCACTTGAACCAACTACTTGAACCCTTTGATTGAACCGACTGCTTGAACCAACCACTTGAACCAACAATGGTTTAAAAATTCAATGGTTCATTGGTTCAATATTTCCAAGTTCAAAGCAATTAAACCAATCACTTGAACCAACCACTTGAACCAACTGCTTAAACCAATCAATTGAACCAACAATGGTTCAACAGTTTAATGGTTCAATAGTTCAATATTTCCAAGTTCAAAGTAATTGAACCAAGTGATTGAACTGAACCTTTGAACCAAGCTAATGAACCAAACCATTGAACCATGTCGTTGAACCAAGCCATTGAACCAAACCTTTGAACCAAGTCGTCGAACCAAGCTGTTGAACCAAGCCGATGAACCAAGCCATTGAACCAAGCCATTGAACCAAGTCGATGAACTAAGACATTGAACCAAGCCAATGAACCAAACCTTTGAACCAAAAATGGTTCAAAGCTCAAGTTCATAGTTCTTGGAAAGCTCATGGCATTAGACCCTGACATCAAACCATTGAACTGGTTCCTCCTTCTACCGAAAGACTTGTGCAAAAAATCAAATTTGAAACTAGCTCAGAATAGTAAGGGAAGGATAACGATTTTGGCCTACAGGGCCAAAATGGTTAACATTACCCATAATGTTTTTGTTTTAAATAATGCAACACCAAAACTTAAGTGGTTTTACTCATTTTGAGCATGTTTAAAATTAAAAGATTCAAACTTTAAGCATATTTCTTATAATTTTTGAGTTTTAAACAATGAAACACAAAAAATTTAATGGGTTTACTCATTTCAAGGATGTTTACAATCAAAAGATTGAAACTTTATGCATGTTTTCTACAATTTTTGAGATTTGAATAATATAACACCAAAACTTAATTTGTTTTACTTGTTTCAATCATGTTTAAAATCAAAAGATTTAGAATTTATATGTATTTCATATAATTTTTGAGTTTTGAATAATGAAATAACAAAAATTAGGTGGTTTTACTCATTTTGAGCATGTTTAAATTCAAAAGATTCAAACTTTATATGCATTTCCTATATTTTTTTAGTTTTGAATAATGTAACACCATAACTTAGGCAATTTTACTCATTTAAAACATGTTTAAAACTAAAAGATTCAAAATTTATACATTTTTCCTATAATATTTAGGTTTTTAATTACATAACAATAATACTTAGGTGGTTTTACTCATTTTGAGCATGTTTACAATCAAAAGATTCAAACTTTACGTGCTTTTCCTATAATTTTGAGTTTTGAAAAATGCAACACTTTGAAGTTGTTTTACTCCTTTTAAGCATGTTTATAATCAAAAGATTAAAACTTTATGCATGTTCCTTATAATTTTTGTATTTTGAATAATGCAACACAAAAACATAGGTAGTTTTTCTCATTTTGTGCATGTTTACAATCAAAATATTCAAACTTAATGTGTGTTTCCTATATTGTTTGAGTTTTGAATAATGTAACACCAAAATTTAGTTGGTTTTACTCATTTCAAACATTTTTAAAATTGATAGATTCAAACTTTTTATGTATTTTGTATAATTTTAGAGTTTAAAAAAAAACCAAAACTTAGGCGGTTTTGCTCATTTTGAGCATGTTTACATACAAAAGATTAAAACTTTATGTGCTTTTCCTATAATTTTTTAGATGTGAATAATAACACCAAAACTTAGACAATTTTACTTGTTTCATGTATGTTTACATTTAAAATATTCAAACTTTATGTGCATTTATTATAATTTTTAAGCTTTGAATAATGCAATAGCAAAACTTAGGTGGTTTTACTCATTTTGAGCATGTTTACACTCAAAAGATTCAAACTTTATGCATGTATCATGTAATTTTTATGTTTTAAAAAATGCAAGACCAAAACTTGGGTGGTTTTACTCATTTTCAGTGTGATTAAAATTGAAAGATTAAAACATTATGCACATTCTTTTAATTTTTGAGTTTTGAATAATGTAACACCAAAACCTAGGTAATTTTACTTGTTTCAAGCATGTTTACAATCAAAATATTCAAACTTTATGTGTGTTTCATATAATTTTTGAGTTTTGAATAATAAAACACCAAAACCTAGGTGGTTTTACTTATTTCAAGCATGTTTACAATCAAATGATTCAAACTTTATACATGTTTCCTATATTTTTTTAGTTTTGAATAATGCAACACCAAAACCTAGGTGGTTTTACTAATTTTGTGCATGTTTATAATCAGAAGATTTAAATTTTACATGTGTTTCCTATATTATTTGAGTTTTGAATAATACAACATCAATACTTCGATGGTTTTTATCCTTTTGAGCATGTTTACAATCAAAAGATTCAAGATTTATGCAGTTTTCTTATAATTTTTGATTTTTTATAATGTAACAATAAAACATAACCAATTTTATTCATTTTGAGAATGTTTACAATCAAAATATTTAAACTTTATGCTCATTTTGAGCATGTTGACACTCAAAATATTTAAACTTTAAGCTTGTTTCATATAATTTTTGTATTTTGAATAATGCAACACCAAAATTTAGATAATTTTACTCATTTCAAGCATGTTTACAATCAAAAGCTTCAAAATTTATGTGCATTTCTTATAATCTTTGAAATTTAAATAATCTAACTACAAAAGTTAAGATGTTTAACTCCTTTCAAGAATTTTTAAAATCAAAATATACAAACTTTATGCATGTTTCCTATAATTTTTGAGTTTTCAATAATGAAACACCAAAACTTAGGAAATTTTACTCGTTTCGAGCACATTTACAATCAAAAGATTCAAATTTTCTAAGTGTTTCCTATATTTTTTTAGTTTTTAGTAATGAAAAACCAAAACATAGGTAGTTTTAATAACTTATACGATGTTTACAATAAAAAAATTCATGTTTTATACATATTTCCTATTATTTGAGTTCTGAATAATGTGACACCAAAACATAGGTATTTTTACTCATTTTGAGCATGTTTACAATCAAAAGATTCAAAATTTATGTGCATTTGCTATATTTTTTGAGTTTTGAATAATGCAACAATAAAACTTAGGTTGTTTTACTCATTTCAAGC
Organism: Torreya grandis; assembly: GCA_037957365.1. Classification (NCBI taxonomy): domain Eukaryota; kingdom Viridiplantae; phylum Streptophyta; class Pinopsida; order Cupressales; family Taxaceae; genus Torreya; species Torreya grandis. The sequence goes on along the minus strand of JARHVA010005251.1, from coordinate 832,737 downwards.
ATGTTTACAATCAAAAGATTCAAACATTATATATATTTTATAGATTTTTGAGTTTTGAATAATGTAACATAAAAACATAGGTAGTTTTACACATTTTGAGTATGTTTACAATCAAAAGATTCAAAATTTATGCGCATTTCCTATAATTTTTGAGTTTTGAATAATGGAACATTAAAACATAGGTGATGTTACTCATTTTGAGAATGTTTATAATCAAAAGATTTGAACTTTATGTGCCTTCCCTATAATTTTTGAGTTTTGAATAATGCAACACCAAAACTTAGGCAATTTTACTCATTTCAAACATGTTAAAACTTTATGAATGTTTCCTATAATGTTTGAGTTTTAAATAATGTAAAAATAAAACTTATGTGGTTTTATTCTTTTTTAGGATAAATTCAAAATATACAAACTTTATTGGTGTTCCCTATAATTTTTGAGTTTTGAATAATCCAACACCAAAACTAAAGTCTTTTTACTTGTTTTGACCATGTTTAAAATTAAAATATTCAAACTTTACCCACATTTCCTATAATTTTTGAGTTTTAAATTATGTAACACAAAAACATAACTGGTTTTACTCATTTCAAGCAAGTTTAAAATCAAAAGATTCAAACTTTATGCACATCTCTTGTAATTTTTTAGTTTTAAATAATACATCACCAAAACATAAGTGATTTTACTCATTCCAAGCATGTTTAAACTCAAAAGATTCAAAATTTATATGTATTTCATATAATTTTTTAGTTTTGAATAATGCAACACCAAAAATTATGCAATTTTACTCATTTTGACCAAATATAAAATCAAAAGATTCAAACTTTAAGTGCATTTCCTATAATTTTTTAGTTTTGAATAATGCAACACCAAAAACTAGGTAGTTTTACTCATTCTGACCACATTTAAAATCAAAAGATTAAAATTTTAAGTGCATTTCCTATAATTTTTTAGTTTTGAATAAAGTAACATCATAACTTCAGTAGTTTTACTCAGTTTTAGCATGTTTAAAATCAAAGTATTCAAACATTATTGTGTTTGTAATAATTTTTTAGTTTTGAATAATACAAGACCAATACTTAGATGGTTTTACTCAATTTGAGCATGTTTACAATCAAAAGAATCAAAATTTATGCACTTTTCCTATAATTTTTGAGTTTTGAATAATGCAACATGAAAACTTCGATAGTTTATCTAATTTCATGCATGTTTACAATAAAAAAAATTAAAGCTTTATGTGTGTTTGCTATATTATTTGAGTTTTACTCATTTTGATCATTTTTAAAATCAAAATATTCAAACTTTATGTGAATTTCCTATAATTTTTTATTTTTCAATAATATGACACCAAAACTTAGGTAGTTTTATTCAATTTCAGCATGTTTACAATCAAAAGATTCAAAATTTATACACTTTTTCTATAATATTTTAGTTTTTAAAAATGTAACACCAAAAATTAAATGGTTTTACTCATTTTGAGCATGTTTACAATCAAAATATTCAAAATTTATACCCATTTCTTATAATTTCTAAGTATTGAATAATGCCACACCAAAACGTAGGTGGTTTTACTCATTTTCAGCATGTTTACAATTAGATTCAAACTTTATGCATGTATCCTATAATTTTTGAGTTCTAAATAATGAAACACTAAAACTTGGGTGGTTTTACTCATTTTAGTGTGTTTAATATCAAAAGATTAAAACTTTAAGTGTCTTTCTTTCAATTTTTGAGTTTTGAATAATGCAACACCAAAACTTAGGCAATTTTACTCATTTTAAAGATGTTTACAATCAAAAAATTCATAATTTTTGCATGTTTCCTATAGTTTTAAAGTTTTGAAAAATGAAAAACTAGAGCTAAGGTGGTTTTTATTTATTTTGAGCATTTGTACAATGAAAAGATTCAAACTTTATATGTGTTTCCTATAATTTTTGAGTTTTGAATAATGTAAAACCAAAATTTGGGTAGTTTTACTCATTTTTTAGCATGTTTACAATAAAAAGATTCAAACTTTATGAATATTTCCTATAATTTTTGAGTTTTAATAATGCAACACCATAAATTAGGTGGTTTTAGTCATTTTGAGCATGTTTAGAATTAAAAGATTGAACCTTTATGTGTGTTTCATATAAATTTTGAGTCTTAAATAATGAAATACAAAAACATAGGCAATTTTACTCATTTTGAGAATGTTTACAACCAAAATATTCAAATTTTATGTGCATTTTCTCTAATTTTTGAGTTTTGAATTATGCAACACAAAAACATAGGCAATTAACTAATTTTGAGCATGTTTACAATCAAAAGATTTAAGATTTAAGCATATTCCATATAATTTTTGAGATTTGAATAATGCAACACCAAAACTTAGGTAGTTTTAATCATTTTGAGCATGTTTACAATCAAAAGATTCAAACTTTACACATGGTTCCTATAATTTTTGAGTTTTGAATAATGTAACACCAAAATTTGGGTGGTTTTTCTCATTTCAAGCATGTTTACAATTAAAAGATTCAAAATTTATGTGTGTTTCCTATAATTTTTTAGTTTTGAATAGTGGAACATCAAAACATAGGTAGTTTTACATGTTTTGAGGATGTTTGTAATCAAAAGATTCAAATTTTATGTGCGTTTCCTATCATTTTTATGTTTTTAATAATTCAAAACAAACATAGGTAGTTTTACTCATTTTGATGATGTTTACAATCAAAAGATTTAAACTTTATACATATTTCCTATAATTTGAATTTTTAATAATGAGACACCAAAACTTAGGCATTTTTACTTATTTTGAACATGTTTAACATCAAAAATTCAAAATTTATACATGTTTCCTATCATTCCTGAGTTTTGAATAAGGCAACACCAAAACTTAGGTTGTTTTACTCATTTAAATCATGTTTACAATCAAAATATTCCAACTATATGCACATTTTTTTAAATTTTTGTGTCTTGAATAATGTAACACCAAAAATTAGGTAGTTTACTCATTTTGAGCATGTTTACAATCAAAAGATTCAAAATTTATGCATGTTTCCTATAAATTTTAAGTTATAAATAATGTAACACCAAAACTTAGGAGGTTTTACTCATTTCAAGCTTGTTTACAATCAAAAGATTCCAATTTTATGTGTTTCCTATAATTTTTTAGTTTTGAATAATGCAACAATAAATCTTGGGTAGTTTTACTTATTTCAAGCATGTTTACAATTAAAAGATTCAAACTTTATTCACCTTTACTATAATTTTTGTGTTTTTAACAATGCAAAACCATAACATAGGGAATTTTACTCATTTTGAGCATGTTTACAATCAAAAGATTCAAACTTTATGCATGTTTCATATATATTTTGAGTTTTGAGTAATGCAACACCAAAACTTAGGTTATTTTACTCATTTCAAGCTTGTTTATGATTAAAAGATTCAAATTTTATGTGCATTTCCTATAATTTTTGAGTTTTGAATAATGCAACACCAAAAATTAGGTAGTTTTACTCATTTTGCATGTTTACAATCAAAAGATTCAAACCTTATGCACCTCTCCTATAATTTTTGAGTTTTGAATAACACAACAATAAAACATAGGCTTTTTTTACTAGTTTTAAGCATTTTTACAATAAAAATAATTATACTTTATGCATGTTTCCTATAATTTTTGAGTTTTGAATTATGTAACACCAAAACTTAGGTATTTTTACTTTTTTCAAGCATTTTCACACTTTATGTGTGTTTCCTGTAATTTTTTAGTTTTGAATATTGTAATAATAAAACTTAAGTGTTTTTACTCTTTTTGAGCATGTTTAAAAGTAAAAAATATAAACTTTATTAGTGTTTCCTATAATTTTTGAGTTTTGATTAATGCAACACTAAAACTTAAAAGGTTTTACTCATTTTGAGCATTTTAAAAATTAAAAGATTCAAACATTATGTGTATTTTGTATAATTTTTTAGTTTTAAATAATGCAACACATAAAATTTGGTGGTTTACTCATTTCAAGTAGGTATAAAATCAAAATATTCAATCTTTGTTCATGTTTCCTAAAATTTGAGTTTCGAATAATTCAACACCAAAACTTAAATGGTTTTACTCATTTCAAGTAGGTTTAAAATAAAAAGATTCAAATTTTAATCACATTTCATATAATATTTTAGTTTTGAATAATGCAACACCAAAAATTAAGTGGTTATACTCACTTTAAGTATTTTTAAAATTAAGAGATTAAAACTTTATGTGCATTTCCTATATTATTTTATTTTTAATTGATACAACACCAAAACTTAGTTGGTTTTACTCATTTCAAGCATGTTTAAAATCAATGGATTGAATATTTATGCACACTACCTATAATTTTTGAGTTTTGAATAATGAAACACTAATACTTAGGTGGTTTTACTAGTTTTGAGGATGTTTACAATCAAAAGATTCAAAATTTATACACTTTTCCTATAATTTTTGAGTTTGCAAAAATGCAACACCAAAACATAGGTGGTTTTACTCATTTCAAGCATGTTTACAATCAAAAGTTTCAAAAATTATGCTTTATTACTATAATTTTTGAGTTTTTATTAATACAACAACAAAACTTAGCCATTTTTTTCATTTCATGGATTTTTACAATAAAAAAATTCAAAATATTTCCTATATTATTTGAGTTTTTAATAATCCAACACCAAAACTTAAATGGATTTACTCATTTAAATAATTTTCAAAATCAAAATATTCAAAGTTTATGTTCATTTCCTATAAGTTTTGAGTTTTGAATACTGCAACACCAAAACATAGGTGGTTTTGCTTGTTTAGAGCATTGTTTATAATAAAAAGATTCAAACTTTATGTGCTTTTCCTATAATTTTTTAGTTTTGAAAAATGTAACGCCAAAACTTAGATGGTTTTACTCATTTTGATCATGTTTACAATTAATGTTTTAAAATTTATGTGCATTTCTTATAATTTTTGAGTTTTTAATAATGAAACACCAAAACTTAGGTTGTTTTACCCATTGTTGACACTTGGATTTTCACCCCTAAGGAGATTCCTAAATCTCTTCATCCAAGAGGAACCATTGAGACATTTCTCTTTCTATAGGTGACAATGTTGAGGAATGAATATCTAGATTAGGGGATAGCTCCCCTTGATTCACTCTTTGAAGCTCTTCTATACCTAAAAATTGTAGATGAAAAGGGATAAAAAAAACTAATTAAACCAAAGATGGTGATCCAATAAAAATCATAATGTC
>JARHVA010005251.1:215000-222500 GCA_037957365.1 Torreya grandis | reverse complement strand
TGATAATAACAACGATTTATTAAATGATTTGAAAATGTTAAAATACTTATGGTCAACATTACTATAGTAACTACTCAAGTTAACTCCATTTAAACTTAGATAAATTATGTGACAATTTTTAAATTTGTTCATAATATAATCTCTTGTAAATTGTGTTATGTTTATGAAGTTGTTAGAGAGTGTTTACATTTTGTTAGCCTTAGATTTATGTTGGATTCTTGGAGTGCCACGGATATGTTAATCATAAAAAGACAATTTAACTCCTTGTAAACCATTTATCAATAAGTGATTAATCTAATTTTTTTCTAATTTAAAAATTAAATGAACATTAAGTAAGAAGTTGATTTATAACACCCAGAGTCCAAATTGAAGATGAAAGTGTTTTATTAATCTCTATGAATTAATAAATTAAATAGTTAACAATTAAATAATTTTATAAGAGGTAATGTATATTTAAGTGTTATAATTTCCATACCAATGACTGTATCTTTGAAAAGTAACTAAAGCGTAAAATTTGACTAATCCTAGAGGCAAAAATATCAAAAAATATAATTGACTACAAACAATTTATGATGTACTTATGTAAATAAGTTGTTAAATGAAATAAAAGTGTATATATGATATTTGTTATCCATAATAATTGATTTGTAACAAATCAAACATAGAGTATTTTTGAGTCAATAATAAAGAATAGTTCATAATGATAAAGACAAGGACTCTTCTTGAGATAATTTTAGGGAAAAATTAAATATAATTAATATAATATAATTGTTATAATTGTGTAAGTAATCTATTTACAATGTGCTATGTTTCTAATAATCTTTAACATTTAAGTATGCTTTTAAATTCTCATAGACAAAGAGGAACGTATTAAAAGTGAATGTAATATGAAGTAAACATGTATATTAAAGAATAAGATAATAGGATTTATATAAATATATATGTAAAATAATGATAATAAAGAAAATAATCTAGGTTTAAGGGAAAAAAGTTTAGTAAAATTTTGGCACAAAAATTTTGGGCATTACATTTTAGTATCAAAGCTTAGGTTTCACACTAAAAACTATAAAGATTGTGTTGTGTATTTGTGATAAAGTTATGGAAATTATCATCACAATATTTTTCTATTCGATTGTACTCACAGTGAGTTGAGATCATAAATTGTGTTGTGCCCATGTTGTTTGAATTTGGGTGAAGTTTACTTGAATTGGTAGCTTCATTGGCATGTCTATACTTCATGTTAGCATTTTCTATAGTATTTATTGTGTGACATATATTTATTTATTTATGTATTATTGAGTTTTAATGATGTATGTAAATTATGTATTACTTATATATATATATATGTGTGTGTGTGTGTGTGTGTGTGTGTGTGTGTGTGTGTGTGTGTGTGTGTGTGTGTGTGTGTGTGTGTGTGTGTGTGTGTGTGTGTGTGTGTGTGTACTTAAGTGGTATTTTATCTTAATACACTTCTTTAGTATTCTAATAGTTTGATGGACATCATTATAGAGATGGTCCAGAGGATTTATTTTCTATAAACCCTTGCTTGGATTTGAATACATTCCTATATGAAATTATGTTTGTTTATACTATGATTTGAATATAAGTATGAAGTAAAACCTACCTTGGAGTATATTTCTTTAGTTTTCAACATCCAAACACATTGTTTACCTTTGGTTGAGAATTAAGTGTGCACATTCTATTTTAGACTTATTAATTCTATTGGATGTTAAGATTAGAATTGTTACATTTACTTTAAATTAACTTAATTTTATGTATAATTATTGAATAATAATATGATATGTTATTGATTTTAGATATAAAATTATGGCATTAACCTAGTAATTTGGTGACAATAATATTATTTAGTGGTGAAGAAATGTTATATACCTAATAAGTATAGTGATTGACTGCATGTTGCAGTAAACTAATGAGATTTACAAGATTATATTACATGTGTATTACATAGATTAATCTTGAAGTTATAGTAAATGCATTGAACTGATTCCTTCTTAGATTCAAGTTTTGATTTATAAAACTTAACCAATTTTAAAATTGTAAATAGCCTTATGGTTTTAAAATAAAAATGGTAATGATAGAACTATTATGCATTTTTTTAATAAATGAAGGAATTCTTGTTTAAGAGTAATCTAATCCTTTAGTCATGATAGAATGACTTTGAGTGTTAATAACATTAAGATAAGAGAATTTCTTTCAAAACTTTAGGTAATAATAACACTAAATAGTTGATCTTCCTCTTTGTTCAACAAGATTGTGATATGAGTACACTTTGATTTAGTAGTATATATGTTAGTTTTTTACAAAATATAGTTAGCATTGGTTGTAGTTTCTAAACTTTTTGTGAATTTTGACCCTTTTAGGTGATCATTATATTTTTAATTTACCATTGCATACTCTAAAGAGTTTTTGACATTCTAATACATGTAAAATATAGTAGCATGTGATACCATATTTGATGCATACTTCAGGACCTATAAAACCCTATTTTCTTCATCTTATCACACCCTAGTTTTGAATTATGAAATCTTGGTATTTTGGGGTATATATTGATGATTGGTATTGTTTATGTCCTATTTCATCTTAGTAATTATTTATTAGGTGATTTAGATACTTCTATTATTTACAATAGATAACAGCTTTAGTGATCAACACACAAATATGCATACAATTTTCACCCAACAAAACTTTAGTCAGCTATGTTTTACAATGATATTTATTTTGAGATATGTTACTTGAGAGTATTTATAGTTAGAGAAATGAGATAGCATTTGTTCACTAATATTTATGTGGTATTGGGATGCCATGTGAGGGATTGATAGTCGTTATTCTCATTTATCTATATTAGCTAGTTATCATGATAGTCAGTTATGGTCAAATGGTATTAGATACTTCATCTGAGTAGCACTTTTTTATGATACATATGTTATTCAATCTCTTCAGTGGTGATTAGTGATGAAAATAGATAAAATTTATACATGTTTATTTGGGACATTATATTACTATATGCATAGAGACTCAGATATTCCTCTTGAGATTTTAACTAAAGTTGTAAAATATGTTTAAAATGTCATCTGGGATGATGTTGTGGCATCAACTAGATTGATGCAATTTATTTTTTTATATGTTTGACATGGTTACTCTCTACAAGTAATGTTATTTGATAACATGTCAGTTACATTATAGTCAAAGATGTGAGATAGTATGATTACTTTTTGATAGTTTTATAGCTATATAATATTGTGTATGAGAGTTTCTTAGTTGATTTGTATGGTGACACTATTACATATGATGATGTATAGTTATTATATTACTTTAAGTGGTAATTGAAAGGTATTTTTCTTACCTCTAGGAGGTAATAGATATTGTTTCTCGTACCTCTGGGAGTTAATTGAGATGCCTCATATCTTCAGGAGGTAATTGAGATTCTTAATACCTCTGAGAGGTAATCAAGGTACCTCTTACCTCTTGTAGGTAATTGAGATGATTTTTATTCTTTCTCCCCTTGCTTGACTTTCATTACTTTTAAGAATTCACATAGTGTTCATGATGTGATCTATTTTCACTTATGTTTTGCCAACATTATTTATATTTGATTGAATTTTGTTTTTTATGTTGATTGGAAACCGACATTTTATTTTATTATCTTTGAATTTTTTTAATGATCGATCATGGGCATTGTTGATGAAATTTATTTTTTAGTTCTAGGTTTGTCTTTTCTTTTGAGACTACATAGTCTCAGTTTTATTGGTTTTAACCTTACATGATCAGTTAAATTCTCTAGTATATTTATTTTGATGATTATTAGTGTTGGTTCCATAAGTGTTCATATGTGCATAGATGGTATGCCTATAGCATGGTATGGGGGAGAATAAGTAGCTTAAAATATAGCTAGTGAGTCATGATGGGAACTAGTCATATTGATTTGTGATACCACCCTTCCCACCCAACCAGACATGGTGGTTATATATATGTGTATGTGTGTGTGTGTGGTCCATGCATGGGCTATGAATACTTTTTGGATGTCTAAGTATTTTTATGATAAAACACAATGTTTCTTAATCATTTTAGTAGGGGTATCATTCTATATTGATGATGGGAGGCCTAGATAGATGATTTGGCATGTAGTGACTATTTTTTATTTTGGCATATATCTTGATTAGTTATTTTAGGGTGGTTCAATATGGTGTAGTGTTATTTAGTTAGCTTCAAATGGCATTGCCATGGATGGAGACCTATCCCATTAGTGTATCCTTTCCATAATTGATGCTCATTATTCTTCTCTTAATATGATCTAGACAATAGATGAATACTTGAGCTTTCATGATTATGTGCTTTAGTTGGGTAGTGACAGATGGAAATAATATGACTTATATTGGGATGATATTTATTCTCACTTATTTTATAGGATAATTATGTTTTAGTTGGAATCTTATGATATTGATCAATATATAATAGTTTGATAATATAATTTAGTATGAGATTTTGGTTCATGATGGTCTAGCATTCAAGGTATTATAGTGATTATGTTAGTTTTATATTAGACACTATACAATGATCACAATGATTATAATGATTATGTTAGTTCTTTCTTATTCCTATTATACCATGGGATTGTAAAAGGGTTATTTGGAATAAGAACTTATGTTTTAGGATATCAAAGTATTGATAGTAGGGTTTGGGTGTTATCACCTCAATGACTATTTAGGGATTGAATATTTGAGTTTTGTAATATCATAGGGATTCACTCTGTAATAGATTATTACTATTAGATAATGTGATAAATTATACTACATGAGTTTGATTTTAGAAGCATCAAAGACAATACCCTTTTCAAGGTGGGTGAATGTAATACCCCTCTCAAGTACCCTAGAGTGTTCTCCATGATGTGTCATCATGTGGATGATCGATGTGTCAAGTGTGTCACTGAGCTTGACATGTGAGCAACATATATTATAGTGAGTGGTTGGTGTTGTTTTGATCACATTATTATGTTGGCATAGTATTAATATTATTACTTCTCTTGTAAGACAACCTTGGGTTAAGAGTGTCAACTCTTGTAACAATTCATATTTTTACATTTTAGTCATTTTAGCTTCTAGGGGTTTCCTTGCCAATGTGTTATTTTTTATAATTTCACCCTATTATAATTGATAATTTATTTATTTTAACAAATAGTTTGAACCTATCATAGGGCTAGGTTATGCTAATTTGGTCTTGAATAGTCGACTTGTATCATCTAGGTACTTTGAAAATAAAAATTTATTTAAGAAATAAATAATAACTTTATTTCATTTGTATTGAAACCTAAGTAACATTTATTAATAAATGTAAATGCATTTATAAATAATTATACAAGTTGTCATTAATTTACTGTTTTATAGATAAATAAATTTACTTTTCATAATCTTAAATGATATATGATTGGTCCAAATTAGTCAAATTTATTCTTCTTGATATTAGACAACATATCTAGTTTTAAGATAAGAATAATAGCTTTATTACTTTGATGATCGAGCCCAAGTAAAATTTAATAATAAATGTGAAGAAAATTATAAATAATTATATACTAATATAAATAGATATTAAAATGACATGAAGTGGTTACTATGTTAATTAAATAGATGTGTCTATTGATTTAGAATTTGAAATAAATAAATAATTACTTTTAAATATTATTATTTTTCTAATTATATATATCAATATATTATTAATAAAAGTTAAAATAATACCTACAATTCTATAATAAACTTATATTATCAAGTTCTCTAGTGTTCTAAATATATTAATTAATTTAATCAAATAAAGGTAAAAACATTGACTAATCCATTGTGAATAATAAAAATAGTAATAATAGTTAAAGAAAAGAAAAGAAAAAAAGTGAAACACTAACTCTAAATCTAAATTAAAAGAATAAAAAAATAGATCTCTCCATTTTAAGTCAACCAAAAAAAGGGATTCATTTTTTTAGGTTTGGCTAAGAGAGAAAAGGAATAGAGATGAAGGAGAAAGTGTCAAGATCTTGCTCTACCAATTAGAGCACATATGATTACTTCTCATATTAGCAACTAAACACGGAATTTAACCTGAAGTATAAAGTAACTAGAAATATGAAACAACACAGGAATTGAGAGACAATACACAATTTTATTAATAATCAATCAGAAGAATATACATTAAGGAAGATGCCACTTCTTCCTCCACCTCAAAGGTTCACCACTCCTCAAGACCTTCTTCCCTCTCTCTCTTGGTCACAAAACTCAATTCCAGTATAGAATTGATGTTCACCTCTCCAACCAGTCAGTAACACGCTGCCAGTTCACCAAGTACACAACTGTACTTCAAGTAGATCCCCTGCTCTCTGTTGCTACCTGCAAATAACTAGATCATACTCACCATGTAGATGTCTTTATACACACCTGAAGAACCCTTGTCCTTTCCTCACCAAGTCCTTATGATTCTTCAACCAGTACCCTGGTGGATCTTCTCCAAGAACTTCCACACCTGCAACTCTCTCTGATCATACACTCTCAGTACCCCTATTGGTAGCTAGGAGGAACTACACTAACTCTTTCCACAAGCCCAATGGCTTTCTAGCACACACTTACAATACAGCCCATGAGTCCATATATAGATCTCATGCTTACAATAATTAGACTAACCTAATTACAATAATTAGACTCGCAACTCAAGACTATGACTAGCCTTCAACATGCAAACTAACAGTCTCAAAATAGACTCTCCTAGATTCGTCATGCAAACTGCCTGTTCTCGCATAGGCTACCGACGTCAGCTCCTCCATGACCAATGTCAGCCGACTGGTAACCGATGCCGGTTGCTTTCTCTTGCTATCTGACTGACGTCGGCTGATCAGACCGATGCCATTTTTCCTGCAACTGATTCTGAAACTCTGCATCCTCTGTGACTTCTCCTGTTTGCATCCTGGTGAAGCTTTTAGCTCCACAACATAACAATCTCCCACTTGGAGATAAATAGTTGCACCTATACCTGTACCTATACATCGTCTAAATTATTTCTTGGCTTGTATTCCTCTTCAAGCTCAATCTTGAAGACCACCCACCACACAACCTGTGATGCTATACCTGTCATTTAAGTAACCTGCCACATCCGAACCTACATATCCATGTAGTGAAGAACTTGACCCTGCATAACAAGAATCCTTGCTGCTAGTCCCACTAAACTGCCCTCCAGTACTCCTTCCCTGAATTGGCTCCATACTTTTTGACAACCCCCACTGATTGGGAAAACAACTCAGGTCTACACTAGACCTCATGTGATTTCGAACCCTGTTTCAAGCTAAGCTTGAACTGTCTAGCCCTTGGTGTGCTTTCTGATTCTGCATCCTGCAACATGAACCCCACCAACACTGTCTTCACATCAGCTCCCACTGGAGATCAAATCTCCATGTCTCTTATGCCAAAGAATTTTGTTGCTCCAAATTCTTCATGACACGCCTCTGAA
>JARHVA010005251.1:0-207500 GCA_037957365.1 Torreya grandis | reverse complement strand
CCTGATAGGTTGATGTTATTATTTACATTGGTAAAATGTCATTACTAATTAAAAAAAAAAATACAATTAATAAGTGTGTAATAGTAAGTTGTTATTGATTAGTCTTAAGTATGTTATCATTAGTTGGTAAATCCAATATTTAAAATCATTTATTAATTTAAAAAATTAAAGATGTTTGAGGAGTAGAAATTTTTTTTCAGATTTTAATTGACCCCTCTTGTTGACCATTTCCTTATGAAGGTGGAAGAATTTCATTGTTGTAGTCAGTGAGACAATTTAGTACTTTTGTTATATATGATTATAGAGTAAAATTATGTTGTTTGGTTCTATTATTTTTCCATCCAAAGTTTTATAACGAATTTTTCTAATAAGATAAAGTGGTTCTAGTTGTAAGTCTTATTTTTATTCATAATTATTTAATCCTTACAATGACAGCTTTAACATGATTTAATATTGATTATAAATGAATTCACATTAATATTTTTGTATTGTAAATATCATAATTTGAACAAGAGGAGATTTGATAATAATGAATATTTATTAAATGATTTAAGACTGTTAAAAATACTTATGGTAAACATTACTCTAGTAACTACTCAAGTTAACTCCATTTCCACTTAGATAAATTATGTGGCAATTCTTAAATTTATTCATAATGTAATCTCCTATAAATTATGTTACATTTATGAATTTGTTAGAGAGTATGTTTACTTTTTTTTTAGTATGGGATTTATGTTGGGTCTTTGGAGTACCACTAATAGGTTAATCATAGAAGGATAATTTAAATCTTTGTAAACTATTTATCAATAAGTGATTAAACTACTTTTTTTTAAATTAAAAATTAAATGAACATTAAGTAATAAGTTGATTTCCACCACCCACAATCTAAATTGAAGATAAAAGTGCTTTATTACTCTCTATGAATTAATAAATTGAATAGTTAACAGTTGAATTACTCTCTAAGAAGCAATGTAGATTTAAGTATTATAATCTTCATACCAATGAGGGTATCTTTGACAAGTAACTAAAAGATAAAGTTTGATAAATCTTGGAGGCAAAAATATCAAAAAAAAAATGATTGACTACATACGAGTTATGATGTACTTAAGCAAATGAGTTACTAAATAAAATAAAAGTGTATATATGATATTTGTTATTCATCATCATTGATTTGTAACAAATCAAATATAGAGTATGTTTGACTCTATAACATAATAAAGAATAGTTCATAATGATAAAGACAAGGACTTTTCTTGAGATAATTTTAAAGAAAAAATAAATATAATTAATATAATAAAAAAGTTATAATTGTATAAGTAAGCTATTTGCAATGTGATATGTTTCAAATAATGAGTAACATTTAAATATGCTTTTAGATTTTCATAGGCATAAAAGAACATATTAAAAGTAAATGCAATACAAAGTAAACATGCATACTAAGGAACAAGGGAATATTATTCATATAAATAAATATGTAGAACAATGAAAATAGAGAAAATAATCTATGTTTATGGAAAAAAAAAATTACTAAAATTTTGGCACAAAAATTTTGGGCATTACATGTTTCCTATAATTTTTGAGTTTTGAATAATGCAACACCAAATCTTAAATGGTTTTCCTCATTTGTTGTATTTTTATATAATCAATAAATTCAAACTTTATGCATGTTTCCTATAATTTTTGAGTTTTTAATAATGTAACACCAACACTTAAGTGGTTTTACTCATTTCGAGCATGTTTTGAATCAAAAGATTCAAAATTTATGTGAATTTCCAAAAGATTTTGATTTTTGAGTACCACAACACCAAAACTTAGGAAATTTTATTCTTTTTGAGCATGTTTACAATGAAAATATTCATATTTTATGCATGATTCCTATAATTTTTGAGTTTTGAATAATGCAACACCAAAACTTAATTGGTTATACTCATTTCAAGCATGTTTATAATTAAAAAAATTTAAACTTTGTGTGTTTCCTATAATTTTGGAGTTTTGAATAATGCAACACCAAAACTTAGGAGGGTTTACTCATTTTGAGCATGTTTACAATCAAAATATTTAATCTTTATGAGTGTTTTATAATTTTTTTGAGTTTTAAATAATTTAATACCAAAACTTAGGTGGTTTTCCTTGTTTTGATCATGTTTACAATCAAATGATTCAAAATTTATGTGTCTTTCCTATAATTTTTGAGTTTTGAATATTGCAACACTAAAACTTAGGAAGTTTTACTCATTTAAAGCATGTTTACAATCAACAGATTCAAACTTTATGCATGTTTCATATAATTTTTGAGTTTTGAATAATGTAACACCAAAACTTAGGTGGTTTTACTTATTTTTAGCATGTTTACAATTAAAAGATTCAAACTTTATGTGTGTTTCCTAAAATTTGAGTTTTGATGAATGCAACACAAAAGCTTAGGCATTTTTGCAATCAAATGATTCCAACTTTATGTAAATTTCCTATAATTTTTTAGTTTTGAATAATGCAACATAAAAACTTAGGTGGTTTTACTCATTTTGGACATATTTAAAATCAATAGATTCTAACTCTATGCATGTTTCCTATAATTTCTGAGTTTTGAATAATGCAGCACCAAAGCATAGGTGATTTTACATATTTTGAGTATGTTTCCAATCAAAAGATTAAAATTTTATGTGCATTTCCTATAAATTTTAGTTTTGAATTAAAAAACGTCAAAGCTTAGGTAGTTTTATACATTTTGAGCATGTGTACAATAAAAAGATTGAAACTTTATTTCACACCAAAACATAGGTAGTTTTATTTATTTTGAGTATGTTTACAATCAAAAGATTAAAAATTTATGCAAAAACTTAAGTGGTTTTACTTATTTCAAACATGTTTACAATCAAAATATTTAAACTTTATGCATGTTTCCTATAGGCAGTTCTACTCATTTTGTGCATGTTTACAATCAAAAGATTAAAACTTTAAGCACATTTCCTATAATTTTTTAGTTTGAATAATGAAACAGCAAAACATAAGTTGTTTTGCTCATTTCAAGCTTGTTTACAATCAAAATGTTCAAATTTTATCTATGATTCTTTTACTTTTTGAGTTTTGAATGATGCAACACCAAAACATAAGTGGTTTTACTTGTTTCAAACATATTTACAATTAAAATATTTAAACTTTATGCACATTTTGTATATTTTTTTAGTTTTGAATAAGGCAACGCCAAAACATAAGCTATTTTACTCATTTTAAGCATGTTTACAAACAAAAGTGTCAATCTTTATGCGTGTTTCCTATAATTTTTTGAGTTTTAAATAATATAATAGAAAAACTTAAGTAGTTTTACTTGTTTTGAGCATGTTTAAAATCAAAAGATTCTAACTTTATGTGTGTTTCCTATAGTTTTTGAGTTTTGAATAATGCAATGGAAAAACATAATTGGTTTTACTCATTTTGAGTAGTTGACAATAAAAAGACTCAAGCTTTATGCATGTTTCCTATATTTTTTGAGTTTTGAACAATGCAACACCAAAACCTAAGTTGTTTTACTTATTTTGAGCATGTTTACAATCAAAAGATTCAAATTTTATGCATTTTTCCTATAATTATTGAGTTTTGAATAATGAAACACTAAAACTTAAGTAATTTTACTCATTTCAATCTTATTTACAATCAAAAGGTTCAAACTTTATGCATCTTTAGTATAATTTTTGAGTTTTGAATAATGAAAAACCAAAACATAAGTGGTTTTACTGATTTTGAGCATGTGTACAATGAAAATATTTAAACTTTATGTGTATTTACTATAATTTTTTAGTTTTGAATAATGCAATACCAAATCTTGGCCAGCTTTACTCATTTCTAGCATGTTTACAATCAAAAGATTCAAACTTTATCCATATTTCCTATAATTTTTGAGTTTTCAAAATGCAATACTAAAATTTTAGTGGTTTACTCATTTAGAGAATGTTGACAATCAAAAGATTGAAACTTTAATTGTGTTTCTTTTATTTTTTGAGTTTTGAATGATGCAACACCAAAATGTAAGTGGTTTTACTCATTTCGAGTATGTTACAATTAAAAGATTCAAACTTTATGCATGTTTAATATAATTTTTGAGTTTTGAATAATGCAACACCAAAATTTAAGTGGTTTTAGTCATTTTGAGTATGTTTGTAATCAAATGATTCCAATTGTATGCATGTTTCCAATAATCATTGAGTTTTGAATAATGTAATACCAAAACATAGGTTGTACTACTCATTTCAAGTGATTTCAAAAACAAAATATTAAATCTTTATTCGCATTTCCTATAATTTTTAAATTTTGAATAATGCAACACCAAAACATAGGTAGTTTTACTCATTTCAAGCATGTTTAAAATTAAATTATTTAAACATTGTGTGTGTTTCTTATAATTTCTGAGTTTTAAATAATGTACCACCAAAACCTAGGTAGTTTTATACATGTAGAGCACATTTACAATCAACAAATTTGAACTTTATTTGCATTTTCTATAATTTTTGAGTTTTGAATAATGCAACCCTAAAACTTAAGTAGTTTTACTTGTTTTGAGCATGTTTATAATAAAAATATTCAAATTTTTTGCACATTACCTATAATTTTGATTTTGGAATAATGCAACACCAAAACTTAAGTGGTTTTACTCATTTTGAGCATGTTTACAATCAAAATATTAAAAATTTAAGCATGCTTCCTATAATTTTTTAGTTTTGAATAATACAACACTAAAACTTAAGTGGTTTTACTTGTTTCAAGAATGTTTAGAATTAAAAGATTCAAAATATATGCTTTTTTCTTATGATTTTTAAGTTTTGAATAATGCAACACCAAAACATAGGTGGTTTTACTCATTTTGAGCATGTTTATTTTGAAAAGATTCAAATTTTATGTGCATTACCTATGGTTTTTGAGTTTTGAATAATGCAAAACCAAAACATAAGTGATTTTACTCATTTTGAGCTTATTTAAAATAAAAAACATTCAAATTTTATGCATGTTTCCTACAATTTTTAAATTTTTGAATGATGCAACACCTAAACTTAAGAGATTTTACTAATTTTGAGAATGTTTAGAATCAAAAAATCTAAATTTAATCTCCATTTCCTATAGTTTTTGAGTTTTGAGAAATGCAACACCAAAACCTAGGAGTTTGTACTCATTTCAAGCATGTTTACAATCAAAAGATTCATGTTTTTCCATTTTTCCTATAATTTTTGTGTTTTGAATAATACAACACCAAAATATAGGTTTTTTAACTCATTATGTGCATGTTTACAATCAAAAAATTCAATCTTTAAGCATGTTTCCTATAATTTTAGTTTTGAATAATGAAACACCAAAACTCAGGTATTTTTGATCATTTTGAGCATGTTTACCATCAAAAGATTCAAACTTTATGTGTATCTCCTCTAATTTTTGAGTTTTGAATAATGAAACATCATAACTTAAGCAGTTTTACTCTTTTCAAGCATGATTAGAATTAAAAGATTCAAACCTTATTCACTTTTCTTATAATTTGTGTTTTGAATAATGTAAAACCAAAACATAGGTAGTTTTACTCATTATGAGCATGTTTACTATTAAAATATTCAATCAAACTTTGTGCACATTCCTTGTAATTTTTGAGTTTTGAGTAATGAAACAACAAAAATTATTTGGTTTTTCATGCTTTGACCATCTTTAAAATCAAAATATTTAATCTTTATGCATGTTTCCTATAATTTTTTATTTTTGAATCGTGCAACACATAAACTTGTGAAATTTTACTTGTTTCAAGCATGTTTACAATCAAAAGATTCAAACTTTATTCGCATTTCCTATAATTTTTGAGTTTTAATTAATGCATTGTAAAAACTTATGACCTTTTAATCATTTCAAGCATGTTTACAATCAAAATATTAAAATTTTATGCACATTTCCTATATTTTTTGAGATTTGAATAATGCAAGACCAAAATTTAGATGGTTTTACTCATTTTTAGAATATTTACGATCAAAAGATTCAAATTTTATCTGTACTTCCTATAATGCCTGAGTTTTGCATAACGCAACTTTAAAACCTAGGTAGTTTTACTCATTTTGAGTATGTCTACAATCAAAAGATTTAAACATTATGCATATTTCCTATAATTTTTGAGTTTTGAATAATGTAACACCAAAATTTAGGTAGTTTTACTTGTTTTGATGATGTTCACAATCAAAAGATTCAAACTTTATGCACATTTCAAATAATTTTTTAGTTTTGAATAATGCAACATAAAAAATGAGGTGGTTTTACTAATTTTGGGCATGTTTACAATCAAAATATTTAAACTTTAAGCACGTTTCCTATAATATTTTAATTTTGAATAATGCAACAATAAAACATAGGCAATTTTACTCATTTCAAGCATGTTTACAATCAAAAAATTCAACCTTTATGCATAATTCTTATAATTTTTGAGTTCTAAATAATTCAACACCAAAACATTAGTTGTTTTACTTGTTTCAATCATGTTTACAATTAAAAGATTCAAACTTTATGCACATTTCCTATAATTTATGATTTTTGAATAATGTAACAACAATACTTAGGTGGTTTCACTCATATCAAGCATGTTTACAATCAAAAGATTCAATGTTTATATGTGTTTCATATATTATTTGAGTGTTAAATAATGCAACACCAAAATGAAAAGATTCAAACTTTATGCATGTTTCCTATAATATTTTACTCATTTCAATCATGTTTAAAATCAAAAGATTCAAACCTTTTGGCATTTCCTATAATTTTTGAGTTTTGAATAATGCTACATAAGAATTTAGGGGGATTTACTCATTTCAAGCATGTTTACAATCAAAATATTCAAAATTTATGCATCTTTCCTATATTTTATAAGTTTTTAATAATGCAACAACTAAATTTAGGCAATTTTACTTGTTTCGAGCATGTTTACAATCAAAAGATTCGAACTTTATTAGTGTTTCCTATAATTTTTGAGTTTTGAATAATACAACAAAAAATCTTAGATGGTGTTACTTGTTTCGATCATGTTTACAATCAAAATATTCAAACTTTATGCATGTTTCTTCGAATTATTGAGTTTTGAATAATGCAATATAAAAACATAGGTGGCTTTACACATTTTCAGCATTTTTACAATTAAAACGTTCAATCTTTATGCACATTTCCTATAATTTCTGTGTTTTGAATAATGCAACACCAAAACTTATGTTGTTTTATTAACTTTAATCATGTTTACAATCAAAATATTCAAACTTTATGCATGTTTCCTCTAATTTTTAATTTTTGAATAATACAACACAAAAACTTAGGCGGTTTTACTCATTTTGAGCATGTTTACAATCAAAAGATTCAAACTTTATCTACATTTCTTATAATTTTTTAGCTTTGAATAATGCAACTCAAAAACCTAGGTAACTTTACTCATTTCATGCATGTTTACAATAAAAATATTCAAACTTTATTCATATTTTCAATAATGTTTTAATTTTAAATATTATAACACCAAAACATAAGTGGTTTTACTCATTTTGAGTATGTTTACAATCAAAAGATTCAAAATTTATGTGCATTTCCTATAATTTATTATTTTTAACTAATGTGACACCAAAACATAGGTGGTTTTACTCATTTTGAGCATGTTTACAATCAAAAGAATCAAATTTTATGAGTGTTTCCTATAATTTTTTTCTTTTAATAATGTGATAACAAAACTTAGGCATTTCTATTGATCTTGAGAATGTTCACCATCAAAATATTCAAACCTTATGGACGTTTCCAATAAATTTTGAGTTTTGAATAATGTAACATAAAAACTTAGGTGGTTTTACTCCTTTCAAACATGTTTACAATCAAAAGATTTAAAATTTCTTCATGTTTACTATAATTTTTGAGTTTTGAATAATGAAACACCAAGGCTTAGGTAATTTTACTTGTTTTGAGTATGTTTACAATCAAAAGATTCAAAATTTATATGTGTTTCCTATAATTTTTAAGGTTTGAACAATTCAACACCAAAACTTAGGAACTTTTACTCATTTCAAGTATGTTAACAATCAAAAGATTCAAAATTTATGTACGTTCCTATATTATTTGAGTGTTGAAAAATACAACACCAAAATCAAAAGATTCAAACTTTATATGCATTTCCCATATTATTTTACTCATTTTGACATGTTTAAAATCAAAAGATTCAAAATTTATGGCATTTCTTATAATTTTTTAGTTTTGAATATTGAAACACCAAAACTTAAGTGGTTTGACTCATTTTGAGAACGTGTAAAATTAAAAGAATCAAACTTTTTGTGCATTTCCTATAATTTTTGAGTTTTAAATAATCGAACACATAACTTATAGTGTTTTTACTCATTTCAAGTATGTTTACAATTAAAATATTCAAACTTTATGCACATTTCTTACAATTTTCATGTTTTTAATAATGGAACACGAGAACATAAACAATTTTACACATTTAAAGCATGTTTAATATAAAAAAAATCAAACTTTTTGCACATTTCATATAATTTTTTAGTTTGAAAAATGCAACAAAAAAATTATGAGGTTTTACTCATTTCAAACATGTTTAAAATCAAAAGATTCAAACTTTATGTGAATTTATTATATTGTTTTAGTTTTAAATAATGCAACACAATAACTTAGGTGGTTTTACTCATTTAAAGCCTGTTTCCTATAAATTTTGAGTTTTGAATAATGAAACACCAATACTTATGTTGTTTTACTCCTTTCAATCATGTTTACAATTAAAAAATTCAAACCTTTTGAATATTTACTATAATTTTTGAGTTTTGAACATTGTAACACCAAAAATTATGCATTTTTAATTATTTCTAGCATGTTTACAATCAAAAGATTCAAATGTTATATGGGTTTCTTATAATTTTTGAGTTTTAAATAATGCAAAACCAAACATAGGCACTTTTACTCATTTCAACCATGTTTACAATCAAAAGATTCAAACTTCATGCACTTTTCCTATATTATTTGAGTGTTGACTAATGAAATACCAAAATCAAAAGATTCAAACTTATTGTGTTTCCTATATTATTTTACTCATTTCAAGCATGTTTAAAATTAAAAGATCCAAATTTTATGGCATTTTCTATAATTTTTTAGTTTTGAATAATGCAACACAAAAACATAGATTGTTTTACTCATTTTGAACTTGTTTATACTCAAAAGGTTTAAGCTTTATGGTGGTTCCTATAATTTTTCAATTTTCAATAATACAACACCAAAACTTAGGTGGTTTTACTCATTTTGAGCACATTTAAAATCAGAGGATTCAAACTTTGTGTGTTAACTATAATTTTTGACTTTTGAAAAATGTAACACCAAAACTTAGACACTTTTACTCGTTTTGAGCATGTTTATAGTCAAACAATTTAAACTTTATGTGTGTTTCTTATAATTTTTGAGTTTTGATTAATCTAACACCAAAATTTAGGGAGTTTTACTTGTTTCAAGCATGTTTACAATCAAAATATTCAAACTTTATGTGCATGTCCTAAATTTATTGAGTTTTGAATAATGAGAAACAAAAACATATGTGGTTTTTCTCATTTCAAACATGTTTACAATAAAAATATTTAAACATAATATATGTTTCCTCTAATTTTTTTAGTTTCAAATAATGCAACACAAAAACTTAGGTCATTTTACTCATTTTAAGCATGTTCACAATCAAAAGATTCAAACCTTATGCACATTACCTATAATTTTTGAGTTTTGAATAATGTAACACCAAAGCTTAGGTATTTTTACTCTTTTTTAGCATGTTTGCAATCAAAAGATTCAAAATTTATACGTGTTTCTTATATTTTTGGACTTCTAAATAATCCAACACCAAAACTTGGGTAGTTTTACCCATTTTAATCATCTTTAGAATCAAAAGATTCATACTTTATGTGTGTTTCATATAATTTTTTGAGTTTTGATTAATGCAACACCAAAACATAGGTGATTTTACTCATTTTAGGAATGTTTACATTCAAAAGATTCAATATTTATGCATGTTTCCTATAATTTTTGACTTTTGATTAATGCAACATGGAAACTTAGGTCATTTTATTCATTTTGAGCATGTTTACATTAAAAACATTT
Source organism: Torreya grandis (assembly GCA_037957365.1). Taxonomy (NCBI): domain Eukaryota; kingdom Viridiplantae; phylum Streptophyta; class Pinopsida; order Cupressales; family Taxaceae; genus Torreya; species Torreya grandis. Next base: position 197,375 of record JARHVA010005251.1, on the reverse strand, counting down.
AATCTTTATGAATGTTTCGTATAATTTTTGAGTTTTGAATAATGCAAAACCAAATTGTATGTAGTTTTACTCATTTTGAGAATGTTTACAATCAAAATATTCAAACTTTATGCATGTTTCCTATAATTTTTGAGTTTTGAATAATGCAATACCAAAACATAGGTGGTTTTACTTGTTTTGAGAATATCTATAATTAAAAGATTCAAATTTTATGCATATTTTGTATAGTTTTTGAGTTTTGAATAATGCAACATCAAAAATTAGGTGGTTTTACTCATTTTGATCATGTTTACAATCAAAAGATTCAAAATTTATGTGTGTTTCTAACAATTTTTTAGTTTTTAATAATGTAAAATCAAGACATTGACAATTTTACTCATTTCAAGGATATTTATAATCTAAAGATTCAATCTTGATGTGTATTTCCTATAGTTTGAGTTTTAAATAATGGAGCACCAAAAATTAGGCATTTTTGCTCATTCTAATCAGTTTTATACTCAAAAGATTCAAATTTTATGTGTGTTTCATATAAATTTTGAGATTTGAATAATATATCACAAAAACATAGATGCTTTTACTCATTTCAAGCATCTTTACAATCAGAAGAATCAAACTTTATGTGTATTTCTTATAATTTTTAAATTTTAAATAATGCAACACCAAAACATAGATAATTTTACCCATTTTAAGCATGTTTATAATCAAAAAATTCAAACTTTATTTTCCTTTCTTATCATTTTTGAATTTTGAATGATATAACACCAAAACATAAGTGTTTTTACTCATTTCAAGCATGTTTACAATCAAAAGGTTCAAAATTTAAATGCATTCCCATTAATTTTTGAGTTTTGAATGATGCAACACCAAAACATAAGTGGTTTTACATATTTTGATCATGTTTATAACTAGAAGACTCAAAATTTATGTGTGTTTCTTATAATTTTTGAGCTTTGAATAATCCAACACCAAAAATTAAGTGATTTTACTCATTTTGAGCATGTTTAAAATCAAAAGATTCAAACATTTGTGTGTTTCCTATAATTTTTGAGTTTTGAATAATGCAACACCAAAACATAGACTATTTTTCTCATTTAAAGCATGTCTAAATTCAAATGATTAACTTTTTTGTGCATTTCTATAATTTTTGATATTTTCATAATGAAACACCAAAAATGAGGTAATTTTACTAATTTCAAGCATGTTTACAATCAAAAGATTCAAAATTTATGCGTGTTTCCTATAGTTTTTGAGTTTTGAATAATTGAACATCAAAACATAAGTGGTTTTACTCATTTTGAGCATGTTTACAATCAAAAGATTTAAAATTTATGCATGCTTCCATTAGCTTTTGTGTTTAAAATGATGTAGCACTAAAACATGAGTGTTTTTTTGTCTTTTGAGAATGTTTAAAGTCAAATGATTCAAAATTTATGTGTGTTTCTTATAATTTTTTGAGTTTTGATAAATGCAACACCAAAATGTAAGTGATTTTACTCATTTTGAGGATGTTTAAAATTAAATGATTTAAACTTTAAGCACATTTCCTATATTATTTGATTTTTAAATAATGTAACACAAAAAGTTAAATACTTTACTCATTTTGACCATGTTTAAAACCAAAAGATCCAATATTTATGTGTATTTACTATAATTTTTAAGTTTTGAATAATGTAACACCAAAAATTTGGTGGTTTTACTTGGTTAGAAAATATTTACAATCAAAAGATTCAAACATTATGCACTATTCTAATAAATTTTGAGTTTTGAATAATGGAACACTAAAACATAAGTAGTTTTACTCATTTTGAGCATGTTTGCATTCAAAAGATTCAAACTTTAAACAAGTTTCTAATATTTTTTTATTTTGGAAAGATGCAATACCAAAACCTAGGTAGTTTTACTCATTTTGAGCATGTTTAGAATTAAAAGATTCAAATTTATATAGGTTTCATATAATTTTTGTCTTTTGAATAATGTAACACTAAAACTTAAATGGTTTGACTCATTTTAAGCATGTTTAAAATCACAAGATTTAAACTTTATGTGTGTTTCCTATAATTTTTTATTTTTAAATAATGTGAGACTAAAACTTAAGTGGTTTGACTTGTTTCAAGCATGTTTACAATCAAAAGATACAATCTTTATTCGTGTTTCTTATAATTTTTAAGTTTTAAATAATGTAACATTAAAACATAGGTGGTTTGACTTGTTTCCTACATGTTTACAATCAAAATATTCAAACATTATGTGCATTTCCTATAATTATTGAGTTTTGAATAATGCAACACCAAAACATAGGCAATTTTACTCATTTTAATAATGTTTACAATCAAAAGATTCAAACTTTATGCATGTTTCCTATAATTTTTGAGTTTTGAATAATGTAACACCAAAGCATAGGTGGTTTTACTCATTTTGAGCATGTTTATTATAAAAATATTCAAAATTTATCCATGTTTCTTATAATTTTCAAGTTTTGAATAATGCAACACTAAAACATAGCTAATTTCACTTGTTTTGAGCATGTTCGCAATCAAAAGATTTAAACTTTATGTCTATTTGCTATAATTTTTTATTTTCAAATAATGTAACACTAAATAATTGGTGGTTTTACTCATTTCAATCATGTTTAAAATCAAAATATTCAAAGTTTATGAACATTTCCTATAATTTTTTAGTTTGTATAATTTAACAGAAAATCTTAGTGGGTTTTATGCCTTTCAAGTTATAGGAAACACACATAAATTTTGATTCTTTCGATTGTAAATATGCTAAAAATGAGTAAAACCACCTAAGATTTGGTGTTTTATTATTCAAATATCAAAAATTACATGAAATACAAAAATTTTGAATCCTTTGATTGTAAACATGATTGAAATGAAAAAACTAGCCTATGTTTTAGAGTTGCAATATTTAAAACTCAAAAATGATTGGAAACACACATAATGTTTGAATATTTTAATTATGAATATGCTTGAAAAAAGAAAGATTGCTTGAGTCAATTTCATTATTCAAAACTTGAAAATTATGGAAAATAAGCATAAAGTTTTAATCTTTTGATTTTAAACATACTTAAAATTAGTAAAACTACCTAAGTATTGGTGTTGCATTATTCAAAACTCATAAATTATAGGAAACACACATAATGTTTGATTCTTTTGATTGTAAAAATACTTAGAATGAGTAAAATCACCTAAGTTTTGGTGTTGTATTATTCAAAACATAAAAATGAAAGAAAATATTCATAAAGTTTAAATATTTTTATTGTAAAAATCTTCAAAATTAGTAAAATTGCCTGTGTCTTGATGTTGCATATTCCAAAATCAAAAATTATAGGAAACATGCATAAAGTTTGAATTTTCTAATTGTAAACATACTTTATACGAGAAAAACCACCTAAGTCTTGGTGTTGCATCATTTAAAACTAAAAAATTATAGGAAATACATATAAATTTTGAATCTTTTTATTGTAAACATGATCAAAATGAGTACAATCACCTAGGTTTTGATATTACATTATTCAAAACTAAAAAAAATATAGGAAACATGCATAGTTTTTGAAACTTCTAATTGTAAACATGCTTGAAACAAGTAAAATTGTCTAATTCTTGGTGTTGTATTATTCAAAATGTAAAAATTATAGGAAATGCATATAATTTTGGAATATTTTGATTTTAAACGTGCTCAAAATGAGTAAAACTACCTAAGTCTTGGTGTTACATTATTAAAAATTCAACAATTATAGGAAGCATGCATAAATTAAGAAGATTGTGATTGTAAACATGCTCAAAATGAGTAAAACTACCTAAGTCTTGGTGTTGCATTATTCAAAACTCATAAATTATAGGAAATGTGCATAAAGTTTGAATATTTTTATTGTAAACATTCTCAAAATAAGTAAAATTGATTACATCTTTTTGTTACATTATTCAAAATACAAAAAATAAGGAAAATCATATAAATTTTGAATATTTTAACTGTAAACATGATTTAAATGAGTAAAACCACTTAAGGTTTGGTGTTTCATTATTCAAGACTCAAAAATTATAATCAATGCATATAAAAGTTGAATCTTTATATGGTAAACATGCTTGAAATGAGTAAATTCTTTTATGTTTTAGTGTTGAATTATACAAAACTAAAAAATTATAGTAAATATGCATAAAGTTTGAATATTTTGATTTTAAACATGTTCTAAATGAGTAAAACTACTTAACTTTTGATGTTACATTATTTAAAACTTAAAAAATATAGGAAATGCAGATAAAATTTAAAAAAATTTATTGTAGAGATGCTAAAAATAAGTAAAATGGACTAATTCTTTATGTTGCAATATTCAAATCATAGAAGTTACAGGAAATGCACATGAAGTTTGAATATTTTGATTGTAAACATTCTCAAAATGAGTAAAACCACCTAATTTTTGGTGTAGCATTATTCAAACTAAAAAATTATAGGAAACAAGCATAAAGTTTGATTCTTTTTTCATAAACATGCTTGAAATGAGTAAAACAACCTATGTTTTTGTGTTACATTATTCAAAACTTAAAAATTATAGGAAACACACATAAAGTTTGAATCTATTAATTGTAAACATGATCAAAATGAGTAAAATGACCTAAGTTTTGGTTTTGCATTATTCAAAACTCAAAAATTATAGGAAACACTCATAATGTTTGAATCTTTTGAGTCTAAACATGCTCAAAATGAGTAAAACCACTTAATATTTGGTTTTGTATTATTCAAAACTCAAAAATTATATGAAATGTGCATAAAGTTTAAATCTTTTGATTGTAAACATGCTTGAAACAATTAGAACCACTTAGGTTTTGATGTTTTATTATTCAAAACTTAAAAATTATAGGAAATGCACATAGATTTTGAATTTTTTGATGGTAAACATGCTCAAAACATGGATAACCACTTAATTTTTGGTGTTACATTACTCAAAACTCAAAAATTATAGGAAACATGCATAAAGCCTGAATCTTTTGATTGTAAATAGCTTGAAATGAGTAAAACTACCTATGTTTTTGTGTTGCATTATGAAAAAATAAAAAAATAAATGAAACAAACATAAAGTTTGAATATTTTGATTTTAAACATCTTTAAAATGAGTAAAATTATCTATGTTTTGGTGTTGCATTATTCATAACTCAATAAATATAAGAAATACGCATATGTTTGAATATTTTGATTTTAAACATGCTTGGAAAGAGTAGAAGCACCTAGGTTTTGTTGTTGCATTATTCAAAACTCAAAAATTAAATGAAACATGCATAAATTTGATTCTTCTAATTATAAACATGCTTGAAATGAGCAAGACCACTAAATTTTTGGTGTTGTATTCTTCAAAACTAAAAAATTACAAGAAATGCACATAAATTTTGAATATTTTGATTGTAAACATGCTCAAAATGAGTAAAACTACCTAAGTCTTGATATTACATTATTCAAAAGTCAAAATTATAGGAAACACACATAAAGTTTGAGTATTTTTATTGTAAACATCTTCAAAATGAGTAAAACCACCTATGTTTTGATGTTCCATTCTTCAAAACTCTAAAATTATATGGAATATGCATAAAGATTGAATCTACTAATTGTAAACATACTTCGAAATAAGAAAAATTGCCTAATTCTTGGTGTTGCATTATTCACAACTTAAAAATTATAGTAAATACACATAAATTTTGAATCTTTTGATTGTAAACATGCTAGAAATGAGCAAAAACTACCTAAGTCTTCATGTTTCATTATTCAAAACTCAAAAATTATAAGAAATGCACATAAACTTTGAACATTTTGAATGTAAACATGCTAGAAATGAATAAATATACCTATGTCTTGGTGTTAAATTATTCAAAACACAAAAATTATAGGAAATGCTCATAAACTCTGAATCTTTTGATTTTAAACATGCTCAAAATGAGTAAAATCACCTATGTCTTTGTGTTCATTAGTTAAAACTCTAAAATTAAAGGAAATATGCCTAAATTTTGAATACTTTGATTGTAAGCATGCTCAACATGAGTAAAACCACTTAATTTTATGCATTACATTATTCAAAACTCAAAAATTATAGGAAACACATATAAAAAATCAGTCTTTTTATGGTAAACATGCTCTAAATGAGTAAAACTATTTAATTTTTGGTGTTGCATTATACAAAACTCAAAATATAGGAAACATGCATAAAGATTGATTTTTTGGATTTTAAACATGCTCAAAATGATTAAAACTACTTAACTTTTAGTGTTACATTACTAAAAATGCAAAAATTATAAGAAATGTGTATAAAATTTGATTCTTTTGATTGTAAATATGCTTGAAACAAGTAAATTACCTAAGTTTTTGAGTTGCATTATTTAAAATAAAAAAATTATAGGAAACACACATAAAGTTTGAATCTTTTGATTGTAAACATCCTAAAAATAAGTAAATCCACATATATTTTGGTCTTGCATTATTCAAAACTAAAAAATAATAGAAACATGCATAAAGTTTTTATCTTTTGGTTGTAAACATAAAAAAAATAAGTAAAAGTACATTATTTTGTGTTGCATTACTCAAAATTCAAAAATGATAAGAAACACACATAAAACTTAAATCTTTTGATTGTAAACAAGATCAAAATGAGTAAAACTGCCTAATATTTGGTGTTACTTTATTCAAAACTCAAAAATTGTAAGAAATGCTTGTAAAGTTTAATTTTTTTGATTCTAAACATGCTCAAAATGAGTATAACTACTGAACATTTAGTGTTGTATTATTCAAAACTCAAAACTGATAGGAAATGTTAATAAAGTTTGAATCTTTTGATTATAAACAGTCTTGAAATGATTAAAACCACTTTGGTTTAGGTGTTGCATCATTCAAAACATAAAAACTATAAGAAACATGCATAAAGTTTGAATATTTTCATTGTAAAAATGCTAAAACTAAGAAAAAATACTTATGTTTTGGTGTTACATTTTTATAAATTTAAAAATTATATTATATGCACATAAATTTTGAATATTTTCATTATAAAGATGTTTTAAATGAGTAAAATCACCTATGTTTTGGTGTTACATTATTCAAAACTAAAAAATTGTAGAAAACATGCATAAAGTTTGAATCTTTTGATTGTAAACATTCTCAAAATGAGTAAAACTACCTAAGATTTGGTGTTGCATTATTCAAAAACTCAAATTTTAGAGGAAATGTGCATAATGTTTGAATCTTTTGATTGTAAACATGCCTGAAATGTGTAAAATTGCCTATGTTTTGGTGTTGCATCATGAAAAACTCAAAAATTAAAAGAAAAGTGCATAAATTTTGAATCTTTTGATTTAAAACATGTTCAAAATGAGTAAAATTGCCTAGGTTTTTGTTTTTCATTATTCAAAACCCAAAAATTATAGGAAACAAACATAAAGTTTGAATCTTTTGATTGAAAACATGCTCAAAATGAGTAAAACTACCTAAGTTCTATTGTTGCATTATTCAAAACTCAAAAATTATAGGAAACATGCATAAATATTGAATATGTTATTTATAAACATGCTCAAAACAAGTAAAACCACCAAATTTTTGGTGTTGCATTATTCAAAACAAGCTCAAACTGAGTAAATATGCATATAATGTTGCCTCAATTTTATTGTTGCATTATTCAAAACACAAAAATTATAGGAAATGGGCATACAATTTGAATATTTTGCTTTTAAACATGCTTAAAATGAGTAAGTCTACCTATGTTTTGGTGTTTCTTTATTCAAAACTCAAAAATTATATGAAACACACATAAATTTTAAATATTTTGATTATAAACATGCTCAAAATGAGTAAAGTGCTTTAGTTTCGGTGTTTCATTATTCAAAACTAAAAAATTATAGGAAATGAACATAAAGTTTGAATCTTTTGAATGTAAACATGCTTAAAACAAGCAAAATTGCTTAAGTTCTGGTGTTGCATTATTCAAAACTCAAAAATTATAGGGAATGCAAATAAAGTATGAATCTTTTGGTTTGAAGCATGCTCAAAAAGATAAAAATTGCCTGTGTTTTGGTGTTACATTATTCAAAACTCAAAAACTATAGGAAACACACATAAAGTTTGATTCTTTTGATTGTAAACATGCTTGCAATGAGTAAAACTACCTAAATTTTGGTGTTGTGTTATTCAAAACTCAAAAATTATAAGAAACACACATGAATTTTGAATCTTTTAATTATAAACATGCTTAAAATGAGTAAACCACCTATGTTTTGGTGTTGGAATATTCAAAACTCAAAAATTATAGTCAACACACATAATGTTTGAATATTTTAATTATAGACATGCTTGAAACGAGTGAAATCACCTAAGTATGTTTCATTATTCAAAACTAAAAAATTATAGGAAACATACATAAAGTTTGAATATTTTGATTGTAAACATCCTCAAAAGTAAAACTTCCTAAGTCTTGGTGTTTCATTATTCAAAACTCAAAAATTATAGGAAATGTGCATGAAGTTTGAATGTTACTAACTAATGAAGTAAATGAATGTATCTATAGGATTAGAATAGATTATATTTATGGATTTCATATATTATATTCCTTCTTTCTAGATTAATCTTTCTTTCTTTTAATATTTTGCTTTCATAGATTAGATTTCATGCTTTCTAGATTACATTTTAGTGTTTTCTTAGATTAGTTTCTTGCTTTCTAGAGTAGCTATTATTTTTTGCTTTCTTTGGAGATTGGAATTGTGTTTTCTCTTACTATAACTAAGCTAAAAAGCCAAACCAACTAAGCACATGACTTGTAAAAAAAGGGGAAATTAAAATCTTGACACTTTGGGACTTGTTTATAGATTAAGTGTATTTTTGAGACTTTAGGATAAAGGCATGTAATCATGAATCATTCTGAATGGTGTCATAACTGAATGATTTTACCATGCATGTAGAAGTTGTTCTTAGAATACTTCATACAAATTTAGATTTTTTTTGTATTATTGGATCAAATCCACTTTTCACATTAAATACCTACTAAAAGTGACAATTTTGGGTATAGGTGTAGCTGATAGGGATGTTCTAGTAATGATTTGTTTTATAATTAAACTAGCTCACTAGGGTTTTAGCTCTTCTATTTTCCATTTAAAAATAAAAGAAGAAAAGAACCAATGATATCAAAAGAGAAAAAGAAACTACGAAGAAAATTAAAAGGCTTGCATGATGAAATATGGTTAATGTACCATGCATCATGACTAAAAGAAAATAATGAAATGAGAAGAGAAGGAGCCCAAGGTATGTCTGTCAGGGCTATGGATACCTAGCTAGTATTATAGCAAAACTTGAGCTTCCCTTGATTTAATGATCTTTAAAGAGATACTAGAGTGAAACCTACAACCCCATCAAATCCTTTGAAAAATTCATCATTGCAAGGGTTAAATAAACTACATGTTTGACACACATAGATTTAAGAAATTAGAAATTAAGTATGTTGTGTGAATGAACTTAGTAGTCTCTTTCATGTTTCTAATTCAAGTATTCTTTTTTGACACACTTACTGATTGATTTAAATATTTATAACTAGAATTTTGGGTTCTTGAATACTCAGGAGTATGCCCCCATATATGTTGCCATTTATTGTACCCAACATCCTCTCTTTTTTAGGAAAATGGGGACCCACTTTTTTGGATTATAGTATTGACTTTGAGCCCCTCTTCTATGTGTTTTATTTAAAACTCTGGGAAAATATTGACTATTGGCCTTTCATACTTTGGCAAAGATGGCATTGATTTTGTGTTTTAATAGACTATCTTTATATCATGATTATTCTATTAGGCTTATGTTTTCAAGCTTATCGTTACCAAAATTATGCAAATTGTCTTAGGTATTTTATCCTTTATCTTATTCAAGGATATTGAGCTCTTTCAGATTTATTGTTTCAGACTTATTGTCTGAGAATTATTGTTGTCCGCCTTTTACTATAGACTTATTATTTTAGCATTTTTTTTCAAACACTTTGTCTAAAAAAATTGGTCCTTGGATAATTTGCCTAATATAGTTTCCCCAGAAAAATATTGTTGGCACACTTTTTGAAAAATTTCCCTTCGGCCCTTTTGAATCTACCCTTCAAAATTTTTATTTTAGACCTTTTCCCTTTGTACCTAACCTTCAAACATTTTTTCTAAGACATTTTTCCCTTTGGGACTTCTATCTTGAATATTTTTCCTAATGCAATAGACCTACCCCTCAACCTTTTTTCATTGACCTTTTGCCTTACCAAGCTTACCCTTTAGGACTTTTGTCTTGGGCCCTTTACCCACCAAAATGTACCCTACAAAGGAGATCCTTCAGGCATTTTTACCATGAAGTAGACCCTTCAACCCTCTTGAACATACCGTTCAAACTTTATATAACCTACCATTTAGAAGTTTTTCCACAGGGATTTTTCCCTAAAAGCCTATCCTTTAGGACCTCTATCCTTGACTAAATTCTTTTAGGCCTTTTGCCCTAGACCAATTTCTTTCAAATTTGTGTCTCAAATATTTATCTTGGTGAAATAGACATATCCTTCAACATTTTTGCCATAACCATTTTACCCAATAGAATCACCCCTCAAACTTATTGCCTCTAACATCTTGTTTGACAAAATTTGGTGTTTAGGAGAATTATTGCAGACATTTGGTCCAAAATAATTCCTTTGGTGATATACATGGCCCCACACAAAAGCCCCATGTAATTTCCAAGTGTCACCCCTATGTCGAGCACTTTATTATATATATATATATATATATATATATATATGCTAAGTCACTTTTGTTTTTATGTTTGTAGGAGACAATTCAGAAATAACAAGTGTCAGACCTTTTGGGAGTCAAAGAGTTAAACATCAAGATATATGGTGCACATTAACTCATGTACTAAAACTCTGATGGTATGAAATCAAGCACAACAAGAAAGGCTCTTTTTCAAAATCTATATGAGAGTGCTAAGTGGAAATATTATGAAGCCTAGTACACAAAGAACCAATAGTGTGTGGAAGCCTAGTACATGAATATCAATGGTGTGAGATTGACGGTGTGAGATCAATGAATACCAAGTGGCACGCTCAATTTTCATCATGCAAAAAATTGATGGTGGGAGTTCTAGATGGACTTTTCAAATATATAGACTTGATGAGAAGCATGGGCATCATGCAATTCACAATTATGTTATATTAGTCATAGTTAAAAAACGTAATTGGTTGTGAAAGGTTGATACAATGATACTTATCTTCAATGTATGTTTGAATTCCATTTGAAGGTAGCTAATCTAAAAATATTCAATAAGTTTTTCTCACAATCCATAAAAGGATAAGACTTTATGCATGAATGGTTCTATAAATGGCACATATATTTGTAGTTTTTTATGCAATTCGATTTATAATTTTACAAAATTTAGTTATCTTCATACACATGAACATGTTCCATAACTTTTATGAACTCTATTTTAAACTAATAACTGCAAAATTGCTCTTTTACAATTTTTAACCATGGTTATAACTTATGTTTTGAATATCACATATAATGACCTTAAATGAACTTGGAGGATGAGGTGACCCATTCCCCATGTCTATAAAAATAATTATAATCCAACTTGGATTTTTGTCAGATAATTTTGAATATAAAAGCAACATTAATTTTGGTCATCAGTGAATATGTTTGTGAATTTTCTTTCCAATTTCTATTTAATTAGTTGTTACTTTTTTGGTTATATGTTTCAATAATCCTTAGAGTATAATAGATGAGAATGGATTATTTATTATTTGGATTGACATACTGATCTGTAGATATGCAAAAACTATTGAAATATTGGTAAAATATATTGTTTAATATAGTCGAGTTGATTGATTTATAATTCTGAATGTGCATGAGTTCTTTCCTGATGTATTTTTTTGTGTATGCAAAAACTACCTATGATAATTTACTAGCCCGATCCATAGTCTCTTCATTAAGAGTGTACAATAGCTTCTCTAAAAGAATAAAATTTTGTTTGGCTTATGAATTTCCTTCATCATTTTTTTCTTAGACTTCTTATCCATGTTTGATTTTGTGTGTACAATTGTTGCTATCAATATGCATAGGTTTTGAGAGTACTTATCGTTTTAGAAACCAACTAGGGAAGTAGTTCCTAAAAACCATGGAGCCTTATTTTCTACTTTACCCTTCCATTATTTTTGAGTTTTTTTTAAACCTATCCACTTTAGACTAAAATCTAACCATCCATCCAACTCACATAGAGATTCACTACCCTTTAGGAACCACACCTCCATCAAAAAAACCTTGTCAACATCTTGCATGCCCTACCAGCTATGCCATTAATAGGTTGTCAAAGACTACATACTTGAAACTTGTGCCTTTGAGTGGATTTTATTTCCACTGATATCTTAAAACATTAGAGGCTACCTCATTTACATTATAGTGTGCATAAAAACCACATCAACAGGGTCTTAAACATGTTCAAAACTACTTAAGCTTTGATATTACATATCATTCAAATATCAAAGTTGTGATGCATCATGATAAATGTGCATAAAGTTTAAATCTTTGGATCCTAAACACCTTTAAAACTAATTAAACTTTTGGATTACATATCATTCAAATTTCAAAGTTACAATGGATTATGAGAAAAGTGCATAAAGTTTTAATATTTGGATCTCAAACACATTCAAAATCACTTAACCTTAGATATTACATATCATGCAAATTTCAAAATTATGATGCATCATGAGAAATGTGCATAAATTTTGAATCTTAGGATCTTAAACATGTTCAGAACTACTTAATCTTCAATATTACATATCATTCAAATTTCAATGTTGCAATGCATCATGACAAACATGCATAAATTTCAAATCATTGCATCTAAAACACCTTCAAACTAGCATAAACTTTGGAATTACATATCATTAAAATTCGCATTGCATCATGATAATTGTGCATAAAGTTTGAATCTTTGGATCTTAAAAACCTTCAAAACTACTTAAGCTTCGGTATTAGATATCATTCAAATTTCAAAGTTATGAGGCATCATGAGAAACATGCACAAAGTTAAAATAATTCAACACCAAAACTTAAGTGGTTTTCCTCATTTTGGTCATATTTAGAATCAAAAAGTACAAACTTTATGCATGTTTCCTATATTTTTTTAGTTTTGAATAATGCAACACCAAAACATATGTGGTTTTACTAATTTTGAGCATGTTTAGAATCAAAAGATTCAAACTTTATGCATATTTCCTATAATTTTTGAGTTTTGAATAATGTAACACCAAAACCTAACAAAGTTTACTCATTTCAACCATGTTTAGAATCAAAAGATTCCAACTTTATGCATGTTTCATATATTTTTTGAGTTTTGAATAATATAACACAAAAATTTAAGTTGTTGTACTCACTTTGACCATGTTTACAATAAACATATTCAAACTTTATTCTTGTTTCCCATAAGTTTTGAGATTTGAATAATGTAATACCAAAATTGAAGCAATTTTACTCATTTTGACCATGTTTACTATTAAAAAATTTAATGTTTATGCATGTTTCCTATAATTTTTGAGTTTTGAATAATGTAACACCAAAACTTAAGTTGATTTCTTCACTTTGAGCATGTCTACAATTAAAGTATTCAAAATTTATACATATTTACTATAATGTTTGAGTTTTTATTAATGCAACAGCAAAACCTAAGCACTTTTACTCATTTTGAGCATGTTTACAATAAAAAAATTCGAACTTTATGCATGTTTCCTATAATGATTGAGTTTTTATCATTGAAATTCATAAAATTAGGCAATTTTACTCATTTCAAGTATGTTTACAATCAAAATATTCAAACTTTATGTGTGTTTCCTATAATTTTTAAGTATTGAATAATGCAATAACAAAACATAAGTAGTTTTAATCGTATCGAGCATGTTTAAAGTCATTAGATTCAAACTTTATGTGTATTTCCTATAATTTTTGAGTTTTGAATAATATATGACCAAAACATAAGTTGTTTTACTCCTTTTGTGAATGTATAAAATCAAAAGATTTAAATTTTATGTGTGTTTCATATAATTATTGAGTTTTGAATAATGCAACACTAAAACTTAAATAGTTTTACTCATTTTGAGCATGTTTAAAATCAAAACATTCAAAATTTATGTGTGTTTCCCATAATTTTAGATTATTGAATAATGCAACACCAAAACTTACAAGGTTTTACTTGTTTCAACCGTGTTTAAAATCAAAAGATTCAAACTTTATGTGAGTTTCTTATATTTTTTGAGTTTTGAATAATGCAACACCGAAACTTGAGAAGTTTTACTCATTTCGATCATGTTTACAATAAAAAGATTCAAAATTTATGAGCATTTCCTATAAATTTTGAGTTTTCAATAATGAAACACTAAAACCTAGGAGGTTTTACTCATTTTGAGAATGTTTAAAATCAAAAGATTCAAACATTATGTGTGTTTCCTATAATGTTTTAGTTTTATATAATGTAACACCAAAACGTAGGAGTTTTTATTCATTTATAGAATGTTTATTATCAAAAGATTCAAACATCATGAACATTTCCTAAAATTATAGAGTTTTAAATAATGCAACACCAAACTTAAGTGATTTTACTCATTTAAAGCATGTTTACAATAAAAAGATTCAAACTTTATTCACACTTCCTATAATTTTCTAGTTTTGAATAATGCAACACCAAAACTTAAGCGATTTTACTCATTTTGAGCATATTAAAAATCAAAAGATTAAAACTTTATGCATGTTTCCTATAATTTTATAGTTTTAAACAATGCAACACCAAAACATAGGTGGTTTCACTTGTTTCAAGCATGATTACAATGAAAAGATTCAAAATTTATCCATGTTCCCTATAATTTTTGAGTTTTGAATAATACAACACCAAAATATAGGTGGTTTTACTCATTTTGAGCATGTTTACAATCAAAATATTCAACATCTAAATGTGTTTCTTATATTTTTGCATTTTTTATTATGTAACACCAAAACATAGGTAGTTTTACTCATTTCAAGAATGTTTACAATCAAAAGATTCAAATTTTATGTGCATTTTCTATTATTTTTTATTTTTAAATAATGCAACACCATATCTTAGGTGGTTTTACCTATTTCAAGCATGTTTACAATCAAAAGATTAAAACTTTATGCCTATTCCCTATAATTTTTGAGTTTTAAATAATGCAACACTAAAACTTAGGTGGTTTTACTCATTTGGAGCATGTTTACAATTAAAAGATTCAAAATTTATGTTTGTTTCCTATAGTTTTTGATTTTGTATAATGTAACACCAAAACCTAGGTGGTTTTACTTGGTTTATGCATGTTTATAGTCATAGGATTCAAATTTTTTTTGAGTTTCACATAATTTTTGCATTTTCAATAAGGTAACACCAAAACATAAGTAGTTTTACACATTTTGAGCATGTTTAAAATAAAAATATGTAAAAGTTTTACATGTTTTCTATAATTTTTGAGCTTTGAATAATGTAACACCAAAACATAAGTGGTTTTACTCATTTTAAACATGTTTAAAATAAAAATATTCAAACATTGTCTGTATTTCCTATAATTTTTGAGTTTTGAATATTGTGAAACCAAAACATGGGCATTTTTACTTGTTTTGAGCGTGCTTAAAACACAAAAATTCAAAATTTATGTGAGTTTCTTATAATTTTCATGTTTTGAATAATCCAACACCAAAACATAAGTGATTCTACTTATTTTGAGTATATCTAAAATCAAAATATTTAATTGTTATGAATGTTTTCTATAAATTTTCAGTTTTGAATAATTCAACACCAATACTTAGGTGGGTTTACTCAATTTGAGCATGCTTAAAATCAAAAGATTCAAAATTTATGGGAGTTTACTATAATTATTGAGTTTGAAATGATTCATCACGAAAACTTAGGTAGTTTTACTCAATTTGACAATCTTTACAATTACAAGATTTAAACATTATGCACATTTTCAATAATTTTTTAGTTTTTAATAATGTTAAACCAAAACTTATGCACTTTTACTCATTTTGAACATGATTTCAATCGAAAGATTCAAACCTTATGAATGTTTCCTATAATTTTTGAGTTTTGAGGAATCTAACACCAAGACTTAGGTAATTTACTTTTCTTAGCATGTTTTCAATCAAAAGATTCAAACTTTATGTATGTTTCTTATTATTTTTGAATTTTGAATAATACAACATAAAAACTTGGGTAATTTGACTTGATTTTATATCTTTATAATCAAAATATTCAAATTTTATGTGTATTTCTTATAATTTTTGTGTTTTGAATAATACAACACCAAAACATAAGTAATTTTACTTACTTTGAGCGTGTTTAGAATCAAACTATTGAAACTTTATGTGTGTTTCCTATAATTTTTGAGTTTGTAAAAATGTATATTCAAAAAATAAGAAGTTCTACTCATTTGGATCATGCTTAAAATCAAAATATATAAATTTTATGCTTGTTTCTTGTAATTTTTAACTTTTGAATAATGCAACACCAAAACTTAAGGAATTTTACTCATTTTGATCATGTTTACAATCAATAAATTCAAAGTTGTTTTACATTTCCTATAATTTTTTGAGTTTTGAATATTCTTACACTAAATCTTAAAATATTATTCATTACAAACATGTTTAAAATTAAAAGATTCAAACTTTAAGTTCATTTCCTATCATTTTTGTGTTTTGACTAATGCAACACAAAAATTTAATTAGTTTTACATGACTAAAGCATGTTTAAAATCAATATATTCAAACTTTACACACATTTCCTATAATTTTTGAGTTTTGAGTATGCCAACAATAAAACCTAAACAATTTTACTCATTTCAAGCATTATTACAATCAAAATATTCAAAATTGATGCATATTTCCTATAATTTATGAGTTTTAAATAATGAAACATCAAAATATAAGTGGTTTTACTTGTTTTGAGAATCTTTACAATCAAAAGATTCAAACTTGATGTGCATTTCCTATAATTTCTGATTTTTGAATAATACAACACAAAAACATAAGTAGTTTACTCATTTGAGCATGTTTACAATCCAAAGATTCAAACATGATGGATGTTTCCTATAATTTTTCAATTTTGAATAATTTAAGACCAAAATTTAAGTGGTTTTGCTTGTTTTGAGAACATTTTCAATCAAAATATTCAAACTTTATGTGCATTACCCATAATCTTTTAGTTTTGAATAATGTATCACAAAAACTTAGGAATTTTTACTCATTTTAATCATGTTTACAATCAAAACATTCAAAATTATACACATTTCCTATAATTTTTTAGTTTTGAATAATATAACACAAAAATTTAGGGGGTTTTAGTTGTTTTGAGCATCTTTATAATTGAAAGATTCAATTTTATGCACCACTCCTAAAATTTTTGTGATTTTAATAATGGAACAAAAAAACATAGGTAGTTTTATTTGTTTAAATCATGTTTACAATCAAAAGATTCAAACTTTATGTGTGTTTCCTATAATTTTTATGTTTTGAATAATGCAACATAAAAACTAAAGTAGTTTTACTCATTTCAAGCATGTTTAGAATAAAAAGATTAAAACTAAGTAAAACCATCTAGGTTTTTGATGTTGTATTATTTAGAACTAAAAAATTATAGGAAATGGACATAAAGTTAAATTTTTTACTTTTAAACATGCTCAAAATGAATAAAACCACCTATGTTTTGGTGTTACTTTATTCAAAACTCAAAGATTATAGGAAAAATACCTTTAGTTTGAATATTTTGATTATAAATATCCTTGATATGAGTAAAACGACTTATGTTTTGGTGATAAATTATTCAAAACTCAAAAATTATAAGAAAGATGCATAAAGTTTGAATCTTTTGATTGTGAGCATGCTTGAAATGAGTAGAATTACCTATGTTTTGGTGTTACAATATTCAAAACACAAAAATTATAGGAAACACACATAATGTTTGAATCTTCTGATTGTAAACAAGTTTGAAATGAACAAAATTGCCTAAGTCTGTTGTATTATTCAAAACTCAAAAAATTATAGGAAACATGCATAAAGTTTGAATCTATTGATTATAAACAAGATTGAAATGAGAAAACCCACCTAAGTCTTCG
Source organism: Torreya grandis (assembly GCA_037957365.1). Classification (NCBI taxonomy): domain Eukaryota; kingdom Viridiplantae; phylum Streptophyta; class Pinopsida; order Cupressales; family Taxaceae; genus Torreya; species Torreya grandis. Next base: position 179,233 of record JARHVA010005251.1, on the reverse strand, counting down.
TGTTTGATTATTCAAAACTCAAAAATTATAAGAAACGTGCATAAAGTTTAAATATTTTAATTGTAATCATGTTAAAATTGAGTAAAACTACCCATGTTTTACTATTGCATTAATGAAAACTCAAAAATTAAATGAAACATGCATAAATTTTAAATATATATTATTGTAAAAATCTTCAAAGTTAGTAAAACCACCTAATTTTTTGTGTTTCATTATTCAAAAGTCAAAATTTATAAGAAACATGCATAAAGTTTGAACCTTCTAATTCTAAACATGTTTGAAATGAAAAAAACCACCTAAGTTTTGGTGTTTCATTATTCAACACTCTAAAGTTATAACAAATGCATATAAAGTTTGAATATTTTGATTATAAACATTCTCAAAATGAGAAAAATTTCCTATGTCTTGGTGTCGCATTATTCAAAACTCAAACATCATAGGAAACACATAAAGTTTGAATATTTTGATTGTAAACATGCTCAAAATTACTAAAAATGCCTAACTCTTGGTGTTACATTATCTCGAACTCAAAATTTATAATAAATGCACATAAAGTTTTAATTTTTTTATTATAATCATGCTCTAAATGATTAAAATCACCTACGTATTTCTGTTACATTATTCAAAACTCAAAAATTAAAGGAAACGTGAATAAAGTTTGATTGTTTTGATTGTAAACATGCTAAAAATGAGTAAATTCACTTAAGTTTTGGTGTTACATTATTCCAAACTCAAATATTATAGGAAGCACACATAAAAGTTGAATCTTTTCATGGTAAACATGATCGAAATGAGTAAAACTATTTAAATTTTATTATTGCGTTATACAAAAATAAAAAACTATAGGAAAATGCATAAATTTTGAATCTTCTGATTGTAAACATACTCAAAACAAGAAAAATTACTTAACTTTTGTTGTTACATTATTCAAAACTAAAATATTATAGGAAATGCATATAAAATTTGAATCTTTTGAATGTAAAGATGTTCGAAACAAGTAAAACCTCCTATGTTTTTATGTTGCATTATTCAAAACACTAAAATTATAAGAACAATACATTAAGTTTGAATATTTTGATTGTAAACATGCTAAAAAAGAGAAAAACAACCCAAGTTTTGGTGTTGCATTATTCAAAAGTAAAAAATTATAGGAAATGTGCATAAATTTTGAAACTTTTGGTTGTAAACATGCTCAAAATGAGTAAACCCACCTAATTTTTTATGTTGTACTATTAAAAACTCAAAAATTATAGGAAACAAAAATAAATTTTGAAGTTTTTGATTGTAAACATGATCAAAATGCGTAAAACTACATAAGTTTTAGTGTTGTATTATTCAAAACTTGAAAATTATAGGAAACACTTGTAAAGTTTGAATTTTTTAATTTTAAGCATGCTCAAAATGAGTATAACTACTTAATATTTGTTGTTGTATTATTCAAAACTCAAATATTATAAGAAACGTGCATAAAGTTTAAATCGTTTGATTGTAAACATACTGAAAATGATTAAAGCTACTTAGGTTTTAGTGTTGTATTTTTCAAAACATAAAAATTATAAGAAATGTGCATAAATCTTGAATATTTTGATTGTAAACATGTTTAAAATGTGTAAAATTACTTATGTTTTGGTGTTGCATATTTAAAACTCAAAAATTATATTAAATTCACTTAAATTTTGAACCTTTTCATTGTAAATATGTTTCAAATGAGTAAAACCACCTATGTTTTGGAATTGCATTATTCAAAACTAAAAAAATATAGGAAACACATGTAAAGCTTGAATCTTTTGATTGTAAACATGCTCAAAATGAGTAAAACTGCCTAAGATATGGTCCTGCATTATTAAAAAACTCAAATATTAAAAGAAACATGCATAATGTGTGAATATTTTTATTGTAAACATGATCAAAATGAGTAAAACTACTTAAGTTTTGGTGTTACATTATGAAAAACTCAAAAATTATTGGAAAATCACATAAAGTTTGAATCTTTTGATTTTAAATATGCTCAAAACAAGTAAAATTGCCTATGTTTTGGTGTTCTATTATTTAAAACTCAAAAATTATAAGAAACAGACATAAATTTTGAATATTTTGGTTGTAAACATGATCAAAATGAGTAAAATTACCTATGTTTTTGTGTTACATTATTCAAAACTCAAAAATTATAGGAAACACACACAAATTTTGAATCTTTTAATTGAAAACATGCTCAAAATGAGTAAAATTTCCTAAGTTTTGTTGTTTCATTATTCAAAACTCATAAATTATGGGAAATACAAATAAATTTTGAATCTATTATTTTTAAACATGCTCAAAATGAGTAAAACTACTTAAGTTTTTCTATTTTATTATTTAAAAATAAAAAATTATAGGAAACATGCATAAGTTTTGAATCTGTTATTTGTAAACATTCTCAAAACAAGTAAAATTGCCTAAGTGTTGGTGTTGCATTATTCAAAACTCAAAAATTAATAGGAAACACAAATAATGTTTGAATACTTTGATTGTAAACATGCCTGTAACAAGTAAACGGACCTAACTTTTGGTGTTACATTATTCAAAACTCAAAAATTATATGAAACACACATAAAGTTTGAATAATTTGATTTTAAACATGCCAAAATGAGTAAAACCACCTAATTTTTTATGTTGATTTATTCAAAACTAAAAAATTATAGGAAATGTGCATAATGTTTAAATAATTGGATTGTAATCATGCAAGAAATGAGTAAAAGTGCTTATGTTTTGGTGTTTCATTATTCAAAACTCAAAAATTGTATGAAATATGCATAAAATTTAAATCTTTTCATTTTAAACATTCTCAAAATGAGTATAACCACCTCAGTTTTGGTGTTGCATTATTCAATAATAAAAAATTATAGGAAATGCACATACAATTTGAATATTTTGCAATTAAAAATGACTAAAATGAGAAAAACTACCTATGTTTTGGTGTTACGTTATTTGAAACTCAAAAATTATATGAAACACAAATCAATTTATAATATTTTGATTATAAACATGCCTGAAACAAGGAAAAGTGCTTTACTTTTGGTATCAAAATAATCAAAACACAAAAAATATAGGAAATGTGCATAAAGTTTGAATCTTTTGAATTTAAACATTCTTAAAATGAGAAAAATTACTTAAGTTTTGGTGTTGTATTATTCAAAACTAAAAAATTATAAAAAAATGTGCATAAAGTTTGAGTCTTTTGTTTATAAACATGCTCGAAATGAGTATAACCGCCTAGGTTTTGGTGTTTCATTATTCAAAACTCAAAAATTATAAATGATATTTAGTGTTAAAGCTTAAGTGGTTTTGAATGTATTTAAGATCCAAAGATTAAATATTTATGCACATTTCTCATCATGCATCACAACTTTTAAAGTTTAATGATATGTAATACCGAAGCTTAATTTGTTGTGCAAGTACTTAAGATCTAAAGATTCAAAGTTTAAGCACATTTCTCATGATGCATCATAATTCTAAAGTTGAATGATGTAATACCAAAGCCTAAGTGGTTTTGAACTTATTTGAGATCTGAAGATTCAAACTTTACCCATGTTCCTCATGATGCATCACAAATTTGAAATTTGAATGATATGTAATATTGAAGATTAAGCAGTTTTGAGCATGTTTAAGATCTAAAGATTCAAACATTGTGTGTTTTGTATGATGCATCACAATTTTGAAATTTGAATGATATTTAATATTGAAGCGTAAGTGGTTTTGAAGGTGTTTAAGATTCAAAGATTCAAACTGTATGTGCATTTATCACGATGCATCATAACTTTGAAGTTTGAATGATGTGTAATGCCAAAGCTTAAAATTCTAACTTTATGCGTGTTCTCATGATGCATTTCTCACAATGTAATGCAAATTTTAAATTTGAATTATTTAATATTGAGGCTTAAGTCGTTTTGAATGTGTTTAAGATCCAAAGATTAGAAATTTATGTGCATTTCTCATAATGCATCACAACTCTAAAATTTGAATGATATGTAATACCAAATCTTAGGTGGTTTTGAACTTATTTGAGATCCAAAGATTTGAACATGTTTATAATCAAAATATTCAAACTTTATGCATGATTCCTATAATTTTTGTGTTTTGAATAATGCATCACCAAAATTTATGTGGTTTTTATTGGTTCATGCATGTTCACAATCAATAAATTAAAACTTTATGTATGTTTCCTATATTATTAGAGTTTTGAATAATGAAACACTAAAACATAGGTGGTTTTACACATTTCAAGCATTTTTAAAATTAAAAGATTCAAACTTTATGCACATTTTGTATAATATTTGAGTTTTCAATAATGCAACACTAAAACTTAGGTTGTTTTACATGTTTTAAACATGTTACAATAAAAATATTCAAACTTTATGCATGTTTCTTATAATTTTTAGTTTTTGAATAATCAAACACAAAAACATAGGTGGTTTTACACATTTCTAGCATTTTTAAAATCAAAAGATTCAAACTTTATGCACATTTTCTATAATATTTGAGTTTTGAATAATGCAACACTAAAACTTGGGTGGTTTTACTGATTTCAAGCATGTTTACAATCAAAAGATTCAAATTTTATGCACATTTCCTATCATTTTTGAGTTTTGACAAAATACAACACCAAAACATAGGTTGTTTCACTCATTTTGAGAATGTTTACAATCAAAATATTTAATCTTTATGTGTGCTTCCTCTAATTTTTGAGTTTTGAATAATGAAACACAAAAACATAGGCAATTTTACTCATTTTGAGCATGTTTACAATAAAAAGATTCAAACTTTATGCACATTTCCTATATTTTTGTGTTTTGAATAATGTAACACCAAAACATCGGTAGTTTTACTCATTTTGAGCATGTTTACAATCAAAAGATTCAATATTTATGCATGTTTCATATAATTTTTTAGTTTTAAATAACTCAACACCATCGCTTAAGTTGTTTTACTCATTTTCAGCATGTTTACAATCAAAATATTCAAGCTAAATACATGCTTAATATAATTTGATTTTTGAATAATATGACACCAAAACATGGGCTTTTTTACTTATTTTGAGCTTGTTTACAATCAAAATATTGTAGACACAAAAATTTGAGTGGTTTTACTCATTTCAAGCATGTTTACAATTAAAATATTCAAACTTGATGCATGTTTATTGTAATTATTCAATTTATAATAATGCAACATCAAAAGTTAGGTGGTTTTACTCATTCTGAGCATGTTTGAAATCAAAATATTCAAACTTTATGCATGTTTCTTATAGTTTATGTTTTTAATAATATAGAAATAAAACATAAGTAGTTTTACTCATTTTGAGGAAGTTTACAATCAAAAGATTATTTGTAATTTTGATAATTTAAGTTTTGAATAATGAGACATCAAAATTGAGGCATTTTTACTCATTTTGAGCATGTTTACCATCAAAAGATTCAAACTTTATGCACGCTCCCTATAATTTTTAATTTTTGAATGATGAAACATAAAAATTTTGGTAGTTTTACTCATTTAAACCGTGTTTACAATTAAAAGATTCCAATTTTATGCATATTTTCTATATTTTATGGAACACCAAAACTTAGGCAGTTTTACTCATTCTGAACAAGTTTACAATCAAAATATTATAAATTTATGCATATTTCCTATATTTTTGAGTTTTGAATAATGTAACACCAGAACATAGGTAGGTTTACTCATTTATAACATGTTTACAATTAGAAGATTCAAACTTTATGTGCATTTTCTATAAGTTTTGAGTTCTGAATAATCAAACAATAAAACATAGGCAATTTAAGAAAATTTGAGCATGTTGACAATCAAAAGATTCAAACTTTAAGTGTCATTACCATAATTTTTAAGTTTTGAATAATGCAACACCAAAAGTTAGGAAGTTTTACTCATTTCGAGCATGTTGAAAAACGAAAGATTCAAACTTTATGTGTGTTTCTTATAATTTTTGAGTTTTGAATAATGCAACAACAAAACTTAATTGGTTTTACTCGTTTTAAACATGTTTAAAATAAAAATATACAAAATTTAAGCTTGTTTCCTTAAATTTTTGAGTTTTGAATAATGCAACATAAAAATTACATGATTTTACTCATTTTGAACATGTTTACAATCAAAATAATCAAACCTTATGCAAGTTTCCTATAATTTTTGAGTTTTTAATAATGTAAAATCAAAACACAGTCTGTTTTACTCATTTTGAGCATGTTTACAATCAAAAGATTCAAGCTTTATGCATGTTTCCTATAACTTGAGTTTTAAATAATGCAATAATAGAACATAGGTATTTTTACTTATTTTAAACATGCTTATAATCAAAAGATTCAAACTTTATGCATGTTTCCTATAATTTTTGAGTTTTGAATAATGCAAAACCCAAAATTAGGTAGTTTCTCTCATTTCAAGCATGTTTACAATCAAAATATTCAAACTTTATGTGCATTTCATATAACTTTTGAGTTTTGAATAATTCAACACCAACACTTATGTGGTTTTATGCATTTCGAGCATGTTTACAATCAAAAAGATTTAAATTTTATGCACTTTTCTTATAATTTGAGTTTTAAATAATGTAACAATAAAGCATAGGTGGTTTTATTCATTTTGAGCATGCTTACAATCAAAATATTCAAACTTTATGTGCCTTTCCTATAATATTTGAGTTTTGAATAATGCAACACCATAACTTAGGTAGTTTTACTCATTTCAAGCATGTTCAAACTTTATGCATGTTTCCTATATTTTTTGAGTTATGAATAATGCAATAATAAAACTTAAGCGGTTTTGCTCATTTTGATCATGCTTAAAATTAAAGCATACAAACTTTATGGGTGTTTCCTATAATTTTTGAGTTTTGAATAAAGCAACACCAAAAGTTAAGCAATTTGACTTGTTCGAAACATTTTTAAAATTAGAAGAGTCAAACTTTATTCACATTTCTCTTAATTTTTGAGTTTTAAATAATGCAACACCAAAACATGGTTAGTTTTACTCAATTTTGAGCATGTTGAAAATCAAAAGAGTCAAGCTTTATGTGTGTTTCTTACAATTTTTGAGTTTTGAATAATGCAACATTAAAACTTGAATGGTTTTACTTATTTCAATCATGTCTAAAGTTAAAAAATTCAAACTTTATGTGCATTTCCTTTAATTTTTTAATTTTTAATAATGAAACACTAAAAATTAGAAAAAATTACTCATTTTGAGCCTATTTAAAATGAAAAGATTTGAGATTTAAGTGTATTTTGTATAATTTTTTAGTTTTGAATGATGCAACACCAAAACTTAGGAAATTTTACTCATTTAGAGAATGTTTACAATCAAAAGATTAAAACATTACATGCATTTCCTATAATTTTTGAGTTTTGAATAATACAACACCAAAACTTACATGATTTTTCTCATTTCATGCATGTTTGCAATACAAAGATTAAAACTTTATGTGTTTCCTATATTATTTGAGTTTTGAAAAATCCAACACCAAAACTTACTTGGTTTTTCTCATATTGAGCTTTTTTAAAATTATAAAATTAAAACTTTATGTGCATTTACTATAATTATTTAGTTCTGAATAATGCAACACCAAAACTTAGGTAGTTTTACATGTTTCGAGCATGTTCATAATCAAAAGATTTAAATTTTATTCACTTTTCCTATCATTTTTTCATTTTGAAAATTGTAACAACAAAAATTAGATGGTTTTACTAATTTCAATCATGTTTACAATCAAAATATTCAAATTTATTCACGTTTCTTATATTTTTTGAATTTTGAATAATGCAACTCCAGAACATAGGTGGTTTTACTCATTTTTAACATGTTTACAACCAAAATATTCAAACTTCATGCTTATATCTTATAATTTTTGAGTTTTGAATAATTCAACACCAAAACATGGGTGGTTTTACTCATTTTTAATGAGTTTACAATCAAAAGATTAAAACTTTATGCACATATCCCATAATTTTTCAAATTTGAAAATTACAACACCAAAATTTAAGTGATTTTAATTGTTTTGAGCATTTTTACAATCAAACGATTCAAACATTATGTGGGTTTCCTATCTTTTTTGTGTTTTAAATAATGAAACACCAAAACTTAGGTGTTTTTACTCATTATGAGCTATTTAACAATTAAAAGATTAAAACTTTATGCACATTTCCAATAATTTTTTAGTTTTGAATAAGGTAACACCAAAATGTAGGTGATTTTAATCATTTTGAGCATGTTTACAATCAAAAGATTGAAAATTTAGGGATGTTTCCTATAATTTTTGAGTTTTGTATAAATCAAAACCAAAACTTAGGTAGTTTTACTCATTTTGAGCATGTTTACAATCAAAAGAATCAAACTTTATCCCTGTTTTGCTATAATTTTTGAGTTTTGAATGATGTAACAAAAATTGTTAGAAAGTTTTATTCATTTCAAGCATGCTTAAAATTAAAATAGTCAAAATTTATTTGTGTTTCCTATATTTTTTGAGTTTGAAATAGTGAAACAACAATACTTAGGTGATTTTACTCATTTCAAACATGTTTACAATGAAAAGAATCAAAATTTATGTGTTTTTCCCATATTTTATGTGTTTTTAATTGTAAAAAACAAAAACATAGATAGTTTTACTCATTTTGAGGATGTTTACATTCAAAAGATTCAAAATTTATGTGTATTTCCTTTAGCTTGAGTTTTGAATAATGAGACACCAAATCCTAGGCATTTTTACTCATTTTGAGCATGTTTACCATCAAAAGATTCAAACTTTACATGCATTTCCTATATCTTTTGAGTTTTGAATAATACATCAAAAGTTAAGTGGTTCTACTCATTTCAAGCATGTTTACAATCAAAAGATTTCAACTTAATACACATTTTATATAGTTTTTGAGTTTTGAATAATACCACACCAAAACATGGGTGGTTTTACTCATTTTGAGCATGTTTACAATCAAAATATTCAAAATTTATGTCTGTTTCCTATAATTTTTGAGTTTGGAATAATGGAACACCAAAATGTAGGTGGTTTTACTCATTTCAAGTATGTTTACAATCAAAAGATTTATATTTTATGCACATTTCTTATAATTTTTGAGTTTTTAATAATACAACAATAAAACATAGGTAGTTATACTCATTTTGAACATGTTTACAATTAAAAGATTCAATCTTTATGCATCTTTCCTATAATTTTTGAGTTTTGAATAATGAAAAACAAAAACATAGGTAGTTTTACTCTTTTTGAGCATGTTTAAAATCAAAAGATTTAAACTTTATGTGTGTTTCGTATAGTTTTTGAGTTTTGAATAATGCAATAATAAAACTTAAGTGGCTTTACTAATTTTGTATATGATTAAAAAGAAAATATATAAACTTTATGTGCATTTTGTATAATTTTTGAGTTTTGAATAATACCAGATCCTAGGGAGTTTTACTCATTTCAAGCATGTTTACAATCAAAAGGTTCAAACATTATGCATCTTTCATAGAATTTTTGAGTTTATAATAATAAGAAACCAAAACAGAGGTAGTTTTCCTCATATTGAACATGTTTACAATCAAAAGATTCCAGCTTTATGTATGTTTCCTATAATTTTAATTTTGAACACTGCGACACAAAAACATAGGCATTTTTACTCATTTTGAGCATGTTTACAATCAAATGATTCAAACTTTATGCATATTTCCTATAATTTTTGAGTTTTGAATAATGCAACACCAAAACTTAGGTAGTTTTACTCATTTCAAGCATGTTTTCAATCAAAATATTCAAACTTTATGCACATTTCCTATACTTTTTGAGTTTTGAATAATATCAAACCAAAACATAGGTAGTTTTACTAGTTTTGAGAATGTTTACAATTAAAATTTTTAAAATTAATGTACATTCCTTATAATTTTTGAGTTTTAAATAATGCAACAATAAAACATATGTAGCTTTACTCATTTTGAGCATGTTTACAATCAAAAGATTCAATCTTTATGTGTATTTCCTATAATTTTTGAGTTTTGAATAATGCAACACCAAACCTTAGGTAGTTTTACTCATTTTGAGCATGTTCAAACTTTATATACATTTCCTATAATTTTTGAGTTTTGAATATTGCAACCCCAAAACATAATTTTTTTTTCTCATTTCAAGCATGTTTAAAATCAAAACATATAACTTTATGTGTTTTGCTTATAATTTTTTAGTTTTGGATAATGCAACACCAAACTTTAAGTGGTTTTACTTATTTTAAACATGTTTAATATAAAAAGATTCAAAATTTATGCTTATTTCTTATAATTTTTGAGTTAAAAATAATGAAACACAAAAAAATTAATTATTTTACTCATTTCAAGCATGTTTATAATCAAAAGATTCAAACTTAATGCACATTTCCTATAATTTTTGTGTTTTCAATAATATAACACAAAAACATAAATGGTTTTACTCATTTCAAGCATGTTCAAAATCAAAATATTCAAAACTTATGCACATTTCGTATAATTTTTGAGTTTTGAAAAATAAAACACCAAAAATTAGGTGTTTTTACTCATTTTAAGCCTATTTAAAATCAAAAGATTCAAACTTTATGTGAATTTCCTATAATTTTTTTAGTTTTAAATAATGTAGCACCATAACTTAGGTGGTTTTACTCATTTGAAGCATGTTTAAAATCAAAAGATTCAAACTTTATGCATGTTTCTTATAATTTTTGAGTTTTAAATAATGTAACACTAATACTTAAGTAGTTTGCATGTTTACAATCAAAAGATTCAAACTTTATGCACTTTTCTTATAAATTTTTAGTTTAAAAAATGTAACACCAAAACTTAGATGGGTTTACTCATTTTGAGCATGTTTACAATCAAAATTTTTAAAATTTATACACGTTTCTTATAATTTATGAGTTTCAAATAATGCAACACAAAAACTTAAGCTATTCTACTCATTTTTAACATGTTTATAATTAAAAGATTCAAACTTTATGCATGTATCCTATAATTTTTTAGCTTTGAATAATATAATACCAAAACATTGGTGGTTTTAATCATCTTGAATGAGTTTACAATAAAAAGATTAAAACTTTATATGCGTTTCATATAATTTTTGAGTTGAGAATATTACAACAACAAAACTTTGGGAATTTCAATCATTTTGAGTATGTTTATAATCAAAAGATTCAAAATTCATACATGTTTCCTATAATGTTTTAGTTTTAAATAATTCAACACCAAAACATAGGTGGTTTTACTTGTTTAGATCATGTTTACAATCAAAATATTCAAACTTTATGAGTTTTTCCTATAATGTTTTTGTTTTAAATACTTCAACACCAAAACATAGGTGGTTTTACTTGTTTAGATCATGTTTACAATCAAAATATTCAAACTTTATGAGTTTTTCATATATTTTTGAGTTTTTAATAATGCAACACAAACACTTAGGTGGTTCTACTCATTTCTAGCATATTTACAATCAAAAGATTCAAACTTTATGCATGTATCCTATAATTTTTGAGATTTAAATAATGAAACACCAAAAAATTAGCGGTTTTATTCATTTTGAATGAGTTTTCAATCAAAAGATTAAAAAATTTATGTATATTTCCTATAATGTTCGAGTTTTGAATAATGCACCACAAAAATTGAAGTGATTTTAATCATTTTCATTGTGTTTACAATCAAAATATTCAAAATTTATGTGTGTTTCCTATATATTTTTTATTTTGAATAATGCAACACCAAACCATAGGCAATTTTACTCATTTAGAACATGTTTAAAATCAAAAGATTCAAAATCTATTCACATTTCCTATAATTTTTTTGTTTTGAATAATGCAACACAAAACTATAGGTAGTTTTACTCATTTCAAGCATGTTTACAATTATAAGATTCAAACATTATGCATTTTTCCTATAATTTTTGAATTTTGAATAATGAAACATCAAAATTTAAGTGATTTTACTCGTTCCAAGCATGTTTACAATGAAGAGATTCAAAATTTATGTATATTTTATATAATTTGTGTGTTTTTAATAATGCAAAACAATAACATATGTAGTTTTACTCATTTTGAGGATGTTTACAATTAAAATATTTAAACTTTATGCATATTTTATATAATTTGAGTTTTGAATAATAAGCCACCAAAATAGAGGCTATTTTACTCATTTTGAGCATGTTTACCATCAAAAGATTCAAACTTTATGTGTGTTTCTTATAATTTTTAAGTTTTGAATAATGCAAAACCAAAACATAGGTGGTTTTATTCATTCAAACAATGTTTACAATCAAAAGATTCCAATTTTATGCATATTTTATATAATTTTTTAGCATTAAATAATATAACACCAAAACTTAGGTGTTTTTACTAGTTTTAAGCATGTTTAAAATCATAAGACTCAAACTTTATGCATGTTTACTATAAATTATGAGTTTTGAATAATGCAACACCAAAACTTAGGTAGTTTTACTCATTTTGAGCATGTTTACAATCAATAGATTCAATTTTTTTACACATTTCCTACAATTTTTTAGTTTTGAATAATGCAACAATAAAAGATAGGCAGTTTTACTCATTTTGACCATGTTTACAATCATAAGATTCAATCTTTATGTGTCTTTCCTATAATTTTTGAATTTTAAATAGTGCAACACCAAAACTTAGGTAGTTTTACTCATGTTGAGCATATTTAAAATTAAAATATTCAGATTCTATGCGCATTTACGAGAATTTTTGAGTTTTGAATAATGCAACAACAAAAATTAACTCATTTTCTTCATTTTGAACATTTTTTAAATTAAAATATACAAAATTTATGTGTGTTTCATATAATTTTTGAGTTTTAAATAATGAAACACCAAAACTTAGGCAATTTTACTTGTTTAGAGCATGTTTGCAATCAAAACTTTCAAACTTTATGCATGTTTCCTATAATTTTTGAGTTTTTAATAATGCAAAACCAAAAGATAGGCAATTTTACTCATTTTTAGCATGTTTACATTCAAAATATTTAACATATATAAATGTTTCCTATAATTTGAGCTTTGAATAATGTGACACCAAAACATAGGATTTTTTTCTAATTTTGAGCATATTTACAATCAAAAAATTCAAACTTTTATGTATTTCTTATCATTTTTCAGTTTTGAATAATGCAACACCAAAACATAGGTGGTTTTACTCATTTCAAGCATGTTTACAATCAAAAAATTCAAACTTTATGTGAACTTATTATAATTTTTGAGTTTTGAATAATGCAACACCAAAACATAGATAGTTTTACTAATTTCAAGCATGTTTACAATCAAAATCTTCAAACTTTATGCACATTTCCTATAATTTTTGAGTATTGAATAATGCAACAATAAAACATAGGTAGTTTTACTGATTTTGAGCATGTTTACAAAAAAAAATTCAAACTTTATGGACCTTTCTTATATTTTTAGACCTCTGAATAATGCAACACCAAAACTTAGGTATATTTACTTTTTTTGAGCATGTTCAATCTTTATGCATATATCCTACAATGTTTGATTTTTAATAATGCAATAGAAAAATTTAAGTGGTTTTAATGGTTTTTAGCATGTTCAAAATCAAAATATACAATCTTAATGCATGTTTCCTATAATTTTAGAGTTTTGAATAATGCAACACCCAAATTTAGGTAGTTTTAGTTGTTTCAAAAATGTTTAAAATCAAAATATACAAACTTTATGCATGTTTACTATAATTTTAGAGTTTTGAATAATGCAACACCCAAATTTAGGTAGTTTTACTTGTTTCAAACATGTTTACAATCAAAAGATTAAAACTTTATGTATGTTTCGTATAATTTCAGATTTTTAATAATGTAAAATCAAAACATAGGCTATTTTACTTATTTTTAGCATGTTTACATTCAAAAGATTCAAGATTTATGCATGTTTCCTATAATTTGAGTTTTGAATAATGTGACACCAAAACATATGAATTTTTACTTATTTTGAACATGTTTAAAGTCGATTGATTCACGACTTTATGTGCATTTCCAATATTTTTTTGTTTTAAATCATTAATGCAACACCAAAACATAGGCAATTTTAATCATTTCAAGATGTTTACAATCAAAATAATTAAAATGTATACACATTTCCTATAATATTTGAGTTTTGAATAAAGTAACACCAAAAATTACATAGTTTTACTCATTTTGAGCATGTTTACAATCAAGAGATTCAAACTTTATGCACTTTTCCTATAATTTTTTAGTTTTAAATAATGCAACAATAAAACATAGGTGGTTTTAATCTTTTTAAGCATGTTTAAAATAAAAACATACAAACTTTATGGGTGTTTCCTATAATTTTTTAGTTTTAAATAATGCAACACCAAAACTTAAGTGTTTTTACTCTTTTTGAGCATGTTTAAAATTAAAACATTCAAACATTATGCTCATTTCCTATAATTTGTGAGTTTTAATTAATGCAACATAAAAACTTTAGTATTTTTACTCATTTCGATCATGTTTACAATCAAAAGATTCAAACCTTATGTAACAACAAAACTTAGGTGGTTTTACTCATTTCAAGCATGTTTATAATCAAAAGATTTCAACTTAATGCATGTTTCCTATATTATTTGAGTTTTGAATAGTGCAATACCAAAATATAGGTAATTATACCTATTTTGAGCATGTTTGAAATCAAAAGATTCAAACCTTATATGTGTTTCCTATCATATTTGAGTTTTGAATAATGCAACACCAATACTTATGTAGTTTTACTCATTTTGAGCATGTTTACAATAAAAAGATTCAAACTTTATGCAACACCAATAATTAGGTTGTTTTACTCATTTCAAGCATGCTTACAAATAAAAGACACAAAATTTTGAGTTTTGAAAAATGCATCAAAAAAACAAAGGTTGTTTTACTCATTTTGAGCATGTTTATAATCAAAAGTTTCAAATATTGTGTGTTTCCTATAATTTTTGAGTTTTTAATAATGCAACTCCAAAATATAGTAGGTATTTTCCCCATTTTATGCATGCTTACAATCAAACGATTCAAAATTTATGTGTGTTTCCTATATTATTTGAGTTTTGAATAATGTAACACTAAAATTTAGGTGGTTTTAATCATTTAAAATGTTTTTAAAATCAAAATATTCCAAATTTCTATTCATTTCGTATAGTTGTTGAGTTTTAAATAATGCAACACCAAAACTTAGGCAATTTTACTCATTTTGAACATGTTTAAAAACAAATGATTCAAACTCTATATGCTTTTCCTATAATGTTTTAGTTGTGAATAATGTAACACCAAAACTTAGAAAATTTTACTTGTTTTGAGCATGTTTACAATCAAAAGATTTAATTTTATTACACATTTCTTATAATTTTTGAGTTTTGAATAATGCAATACCAAAGCTTGGATGGTTTTACTCATTTCAAACATGTTAACACTCAAAATATTCAAACTTTATGTGTGTTTCTTGTAATTTTTGACTTTTCAATAAGGTAAAATCAAAACATAGGCATTTTTATTCATTTCAACATTAAAACTTTATGTGTTTCTTATAATTTATGAGATTTGATTAATGTAAAACCAAAACCTAGGTAGTTTTACTCATGTTGATAATGTTTACAATCAAAAGATTCAAACTTCATGCATGTTTCCAATAATTTTTGAGTTTTGAATAATGAAACACATAAACTTAGGTGGTTTAATCATTTTGAGAATGTTTAAAATCAAATGATTTGAACTTTATGCACATTCCCTATAATTTTAATGTTTTGAATATTAGAGCTCCAAAATATAGGTAAATTTAATCATTTAGAGCATGTTTGCAATCAAGATATTCAAAATTTATACACAATTATCATAATTTTTAAGTTTTGAATAATGCAACAACAAAACATAGGTATTTGTAGTCATTTTGAGCATCTTTACAATCAAAAGATTCAAACTTTATGCATGTCTCCTAAATTTTTTGTGTTTTGAATAATGCAACACCAAAACATAGGCAATTTTACTCCTTTCAAGCATGTTTACAATCAAAAGATTGAAACTTTATGTGTGTTTTATATAAGTTTTGAGTTTTTAATAATGCAACATTAAATCTTAAGTGGTTTTACTCATTTTGATCATATTTACAATCAAAAGATTCAAATTTTATGCACGTTTCCCATAATTTTTAAGTTTTGAATAATGCAACACCAAAACCTAGGTGGTTTAACTTGTTTAGAGCATGTTTATAATCAAAAGATTCAAAATTTATGCATTTTTCTTATAGTTTTTGAGTTTTGAACAGTGCAACACCAAAACTTATATGATTTTACTCATTTCAAGCATTTTTACAATCAAAACATTCAAACTTTATGCATGTTTCTTATAATTTTTGAGTTTTGAATTATGTAACACAAAAACTTTGGTAGTTTTTCTCCTTTGTAGGATGTTTACAATCAATAGATTCAAAATTTATGCATGTATTCTAAAATTTTAGAGTTTTGAATAATGCAACACTAAAACATGGGTAGTTTTACTCATTTCGAGCAAGTTTACAATCAAAATATTAAAAATTTATGTGCATTTCATTTAATTTTTGAGTTTTTAATAATGCACCACCAAAACATAGGGGATTTTAATCTTTTTGAGCATGTTTACAATCAAAAGATTCAAAATTTATGTATGTCTCCTATAATTTTTGAGTTTTGAATAATACAATACAAAAACTTAGGCAGTTTTTCTCGTTTCGTGCATGTCTACAATCAAAATATTCAAACTTTATGCGTGTTTCCAATATTATTTGATTTTTGAATAATGAAAAAAAAAAATTAGGAGGTTTAATTCATTTTAAACATGTTTAAAATTAAAAGATTCAAACTTTATGCATGTTTCCTATAGTTTTTGAGTTTTGAATAATGCATCATCAAATCTTAGGTGATTATACTCCTTTGTAGAATGCTTACATCAAAAGACTCAAACTTTATGCATTTTTCCTATATTGGTTTACTTTTGAATAATGAAACACCAAAACATAAGTGGTTTTACTCATTTCAAGCATTTGTACAATCAAAAGATTCAATCTTTATGCATATTTTTTTATAATTTTTTATTTTTGAATAATACAACACCAAAATGTAGGCCATTTTACTCATTTTGAGCATTTTTACAATCAAAAGATTCAAAATTTATGAACCTTTCTTATAAATTTTGATTTTTGAATAATGTAAAACCAAAACTTAGACAATTTTACTCATTTATAAACATGTTTACAATCAAAAGATCTAAATTTATGTGTGTATATTGTAATTTTTGAGTTTTAAATAATACATCACAAAACATGGGTGATTTAACTCATTTAAAACGACTTTACAATCAAGATTTTAAAACTTTATTTACATTTCCTATAATTTTTGAGTTTTGAAAATTACAACACAAAAACTTAGGTGGTTTTAATCATTTTGAGCATGTTTACAATCAAAATATTAAAAATTTATGCATGTTTCTTGTAATTTATGAATTTTGACTAATGCAACATCAAAAAATTTGTGGTTTTACTCATTTCAAGCATCTTTATAATCAAAAGACTCAAACTTTATGCATGCCTCCTATAATTTTTCAGCTTTGAATACTGCAACACAAAAACATAGGCAATTTTAATCATTTTGAGCATGTTTACAATCAACAGATTCAAACTTTATGTGTGATTCCTATAATTTTTGAGTTTTGAATAATACAACATCAAAACTTAAGTGGTTTTGCTCATATCGAGCATGTTTACAAATAAAAATTCAAACTTTATGCATGTTTCCTATAATTTTTTATTTTTTGAAAAATGCAAACCTAGGTAGTTTTACTTATTTAGAGCATGTTTACAATAAAAAGATTCAAGCTTTATGCATTCTCCCTATAATGAAACACATAAACTTCAATGTTTTTACTCATTTCAAGCATTTTTAAAATCAAAAGATTCAAATTTAATGGATGTTTCTCATAATTTTTGAGGTTTGAATAATGCAACACTAAAACTTAGTTTTACTCATTAAAGGCATGTTTATAATCAAGAGAGTCAAACTTTAGGCACATTTACTATAGTTTCTTATCCTTCAATAATACAAAACATAAACTTAGGTGGTTTTACTTATTTTGAGCATGTTTATAATCAAAAGATTCAAACTTTATGCATAATTCCTCTAATTTTTGAGTTTTGAATAATGCTACACTAAAAATGATGTAGTTTTACTCATTTCAAGCATGTTTACAATCAAAAGGTGAAAAATTTATATGCATTTCTTATAATTTTTGAGTTTTGAATAATGCAACACCAAAACATAGGTAGTTTTACTTGTTTTTAGCATGTTTACAATTAAAAATTCAAACCTTACATGTATTTTCCTATAACTTTTGTGTTTTGAATAATGCAACACCAAAACATATGTGGTTTTACTTGTTTAGAGCATGTTTACAATAAAAATATTCAAAAATTTTGCATGTTTAAAATAATTTTTGTGTTTTGAATAATGTAATGCCAAAACATAGGTAGTTTTACTCGGTTCGGGAATGTTTACAAAAAAAATTTCAAACTTTATGTATGCTTCCTATAATTTTTAAGTTTTGAATAATCCAACACCAAAACTTAGGTGGTTTTACTAATTTCGATAATGTTTACAATTAAAAATTTAAACTTTATTGGAATTTCAAATAATTTTTGAGTTTTGAATAATAAAATACCAAAAGTTAGTTGATTTTACTCATTTTGAGCATGTTTACAATCAAAAGAGTCAAACTTTATGTTTATTTCTTATATTTTTTGATATTTAAATAATCCAACACCAAAAATTAGGTAGTTTTACTCATTTTTAGTATGTTTTCGATCAAAAGATTCAAAATTTCTGCATGTTACCATTAATTTTTTATTTTTGAATAATGCAACACCAAAACTTATATAATTTTACACATTTTAAGAATGTTTACAATCAAAACATTCAAACATTATACATGTTTCATATAATTTTTTATTTTTTAATAATAAAACACCAAAACTTATGTAGTTTTACTCATTTTGGACATGTTTGCAATAAAAAGATTCAAAATTTATGCGTGTTTCCTATAATGTTTGAGTTTTGAATAATGCAACACCAAAACATAGGTAGTTTTACTAGTTTCAACCATGTTTACAATCAATAGATTCAAACTTGATACATGTTTCATATAATTTTTTAGTTTTGAATAATGGAAAACAAAACTTAGGTGGTTTTACTCATATTGAGCATGTTTACAATCAAATTATTCAAACTTTATGCATGTTTAATATAATGTTTTAGTTTTGAATAATTCAATATAAAAACTTACATGGTTTTACAAATTTTTTGCATATTTACAATCAAAATTTTCACAATTTATATGCATTTACTATAAATTTTGAGTTTTGAATAATACAATACCAGTTCTTACGTAGTTTTACTCATTTCAAGCATGTTTACAATCAAAAGACTCAAACTTTATGCACATTTCCTATAATGTTTTAGTTTCAAATAATGCAACACCAAAACTTTAGTTGTTTTAGTCATTTTGAGCATGTTTATAAATAAACAATTCAAACTTTATGTTCTTTTCCTATATTTTTTGTGTTTTGAATATTGAAATCCCAAAACTTAAGTGGTTTTACTTGTTTTGATCATGTTTACAATCAAAAGATTCAATGTTTATGTTTATTTCTTATAATTTTTGAGTTTTAAATAATGTAACAATAAAACATAGGTACTTTAACTCATTTTAAGCATTTTTACATTCAAAACATTCTAACTTTAGGCACATTTCTTATAATTTTTTAGTTTTAAATAGTACAACACAAAAATGTAGGTGGTTTTACTAATTTTTTTAATGTTTACAGTCAAAAGATTCAAACTTTATAGACATTTCCTATAATCTTTGAGTTCTAAATAATGCAATACCAAAAGTAAGGTGGTTTTACTTATTTTAAGCATGTTTATAATCAAAATATTCAAATTTTATACACTTTTCCTATAATTTTTGATTTTTCAATAATGCAACATAAAAATTTAGGTGGTTTAAGTTATTTCATGTACGTTTAGAATCAAAAGATTCAATCTTTATGCATGTTTCCTATAATTTTTGTGTTTTGAATAATGCAACACTAAAACATAGGTGGTTTTACTCATTTTGAGCATGTTTACAATCAAAAGATTCAAAATTTATATGTGTTTCCTATAATTTTTTGAGTTTTCAATAATGAAACACCAATACATAAGTGGTTTTACTCGTTTCAAGCATTTTTACAATTAAAAGATTCAAAATTTATACATTTTGCATATAATTTTTGAGTTTTGAATAACGTGACACCAAAATTTAGGTGCTTTTACTCGTTTCAAGTATGTTTGCAATCAAAAGATTCAAACTTTATGTGTGTTTCCTATAATTTTTAAGCTTTTAAAAATGCAACACTAAAGCTTAGATGGTTTATCCCATTTAGAGAATGTTTACAATCAAAATATTTAAACTTTATGCATGTTTCCTATAATTTTTTTGTTTTGAATAATGAAACACCAAAAACTAAGTTGTTTTACTCATTTCAAGCATGTTTACAATCATAAGATTCAAACTATATGTGTGTTTCCCATAATTTTTGAGTTTTAAATAATACAACACCAAAAATCACATAATTTTACTTGTTTTGAGCATGTTTACAATCAAAAGATTTAAACTTTATGTGGGTTTTATATAATTTTTGAGTTTTGAATATGCAACGCCAAAACATAGGTGATTTTACATGTTCAAAGCAAGCTTATAATCAAAAGATTAAAAATTTATGTACGTTTCTTATAATTTTTTAGTTTTCAGTAATGCAACACCAAAACTTAACTAAGTTTACTCATTTTGAGCATGTTCACAATAAAAAGATTCAAATTTTTTATGTTTTTGCTATAATTTTTGAGTTTTGAATAATGCAACATGAAAACATCAGTGGTTTTACTTGTTTCAAGCATGTTTACAATCAATAAATTCAAACTTTATGCACATTTCCTATACTTTTCATGTTTTGAATAATTCAACACCAAAACTTAAACAGTTTTGCTCATTTCAAGCATGTTTAAAATAAAAATATTCAAACTTTATGCATGTTTTGTATAAATTTTGAGTTTTAAATAATGTAACACCAAAACTTAGGTAATTTTACTCATTTTTAGCATGTTTACATTCAAAATATTCAAATTTTATGCATTTTTCAAATATTTTTGGAGTTTTGAATAACACAACACCGAAACTTAGGTAGTTTTACTTATTTAGAGAATGTTTGCAATCAAAATATTCAAACTTTATGAGCATTTCCTATAATTTTTATAGGTAGTTGTACTCATTTTGATCATGTTTAGAATCGAAAGATTCAAACTTTATGTGCATTTCTAATGTAGAGGCATTAGCAAAAAGTCCTAAATAGAATCATAATTTAATCCTAATCCAAATTGTCATTATTCTTATTTGATTTGATCTTCAATGTTCCATGTCTAATTCAGTCTTTCTCTTAGTTCGTTGGGCATTGGAATACTTTTGAGTAAATTTGTTATATTCTATTAATATTAAAATCAACACTTCATGAGAAATAATAATCTTATTTGACATTCATATTCACTTTATAACTTATTCTATCTTATTATATCCATTCATCTTTGATTCTTGCTTTTGTGTTTGTATTAGGTCACCATATCATAGGTCCTTAGGATAAAAGTTAGAACTAAGATTCAAAGGACCATTATTATTGTTTAGATAGGCTTAAAGGATCTCATCATACATGTAAATACCTATTTAAAATAATCTTGTACTCTTTACATGGGCATTTTTACTTATTTTGAGCATGCTTAAAACACAAAAATTCAAAATTTATGTGAGTTTCTTATAATTTTTGAGTTTTGAATAATCCAACACCAAAACATAAGTGATTTTACTTATTTTGAGTATATATAAAATCAAAATATTTAAATGTTATGCATGTTTCCTATAAGTTTTGAGTTTTGAATAATTCAACACCAATGCTTAGGTGGGTTTACTCAATTTGAGCATGTTTAAAATCAAAAGATTCAAAATTTATGGGAATTTACTATATTTATTGAGTTTGAAATGATTCATCATGAAAACTTAGGTAGTTTTACTCATTTTTACAATGTTTACAATTACAAGATTTAAACATTATGCACATTTTCAATAATTTTTTAGTTTTGAATAATGTTAAACCAAAACTTATGCACTTTTACTCATTTTGAACATGCTTTCAATCAAAAGATTCAAACTTTATGAATGTTTCCTATAATTTTTGAGTTTTGAAGAATGTAACGCCAAGACTTAGGTAATTTTACTTTTTTTAGCATGTTTTCAATCAAAAGATTCAAACTTTAAGTCTGTTTCCTATGATTTTTGAATTTTGAATAATACAACATAAAAACTGGGGTAATTTGACTTGTTTTTGCATCTTTATAATCAAAAGATTCAAATTCTATGTGTATTTCTTATAATTTTTGTGTTTTGAATAATTCAACACCAAAACATAATTAATTTTACTTACTTTGAGCATGTTTAGAATCAAAATATTGAAACTTTATGTGTGTTTCCTATAATGTTTGAGTTTTGAAAAATGTATATTCAAAACATAAGAAGTTTTACTCATTTGGATCATGTTTAAAATCAAAATATATAAATTTTATGCTTGTTTCTTGTAATTTTTAACTTTTGAATAATGCAACACCAAAACTTAAGCAATTTTACTCATTTTGATCATGTTTACAATCAATAAATTCAAAGTTGTTTTACATTTCCTATAATTTTTTGAGTTTTGAATATTTTAACACTAAATCTTAAAAAATTATTCATTACAAACATGTTTAAAATTAAAATATTCAAACTTTAAGTTCATTTCCTATCATTTTTATGTTTTGACTAATGCAACACAAAAATTTAATTAGTTTTACATGACTCAAGCATGTTTAAAATCAATATATTCAAACTTTACACACATTTCCAATAATTTTTGAGTTTTGAGTATGACAACAATAAAACCTAAGCAATTTTACTCATTTCAAGCATTATTACAATCAAACGATTCAAAATTGATGCATATTTCCTATAATTTATGAGTTTTAAATAATGAAACATCAAAACTTAAGTGGTTTTACTTGTTTTGAGAATCTTTACAATCAAAAGATTCAAACTTGATGTGCATTTCCTATAATTTCTGATTTTTGAATAATACAACACCAAAACATAAGTAGTTTACTCATTTGAGCATGTTTACAATCCAAAGATTCAAATATGATGGATGTTTCCTATAATTTTTCAATTTTGAATAATGTAAGACTAAAATTTAAGTGGTTTTGCTTGTTTTGAGCACATTTTCAATCAAAAGATTCAAACTTTATGTGTATTACCCATAATTTTTTAGTTTTGAATAATGTATCAAAAAAACTTAGGAATTTTTACTCATTTTAATCATGTTTACAATCAAAACATTCAAAATTATACACATTTCCTATAATTTTTTAGTTTTGAATAATATAACACAGAAATTTAGGGGGTTTTAGTTGTTTTGAGCATCTTTATAATTGAAAGATTCAATTTTATGCACCACTCCTAATTTTTTTGTGATTTTAATAATGGAACAAAAAAGCATAGGTAGTTTTATTTGTTTAAATCATGTTTACAATCAAAAGATTCAAACTTTATGTGTGTTTCCTATAATTTTTATGTTTTGAATAATGCAACATAAAAACTAAAGTAGTTTTACTCATTTCAAGCATGTTTAGAATAAAAAGATTAAAACTAAGTAAAACCATCTAGATTTTTGATGTTGTATTATTTAGAACTAAAAAATTATAGGAAATGGACATAAGGTTAAATTTTTTACTTTTAAACATGCTCAAAATGAATAAAACCACCTATGTTTTGGTGTTACAATATTAAAAACTCAAATATTATAGGAAAAATACCTTTAGTTTGAATATTTTGATTATAAATATCCTTGATATGAGTAAAACCACTTATGTTTTGGTGATAAATTATTCAAAACTCAAAAATTATAAGAAAGATGCATAAAGTTTGAATCTTTTGATTGTGAGCATGCTTGAAATGAGTAGAATTACTTATGTTTTGGTGTTACAATATTCAAAACACAAAAATTATAAGAAACACACATAATGTTTGAATCTTCTAATTGTACACAAATTTGAAATGAACAAAATTGCCTAAGTCTGTTGTATTATTCAAAACTCAAAAATTATTGGAAACATGCATAAAGTTTGAATCTATTGATTATAAACAAGATTGAAATGAGAAAACCCACCTAAATCTTGGTGTTTGATTATTCAAAACTCAAAAATTATAGTAAACGTGCATAAAGTTTAAATATTTTAATTGTAATCATGTTAGAATTGAGTAAAACTACCCGTGTTTTACTGTTGCGTTAATCAAAACTCAAAAATTAAAGGAAACATGCATAAATTTTAAATATATTTTATTGTAAACATCTTCAAAGTGAGTAAAACCACCTAAGTTTTGGTGTTTCATTATTCAAAACTCAAAAATTATAAGAAACATGCATAAAGCTTGAATCTTCTAATTGTAAACATGTTTGAAATGAGAAAAAACACCTAAGTTTTGGTGTTTCATTATTCAACACTCTAAAGTTATAATAAATGCATATAAAGTTTGAATATTTTGATTATAAATGTTCTCGAAATGAGAAAAATTTCCTATGTCTTGGTGTTGCATTATTCAAAACTCAAACATAATAGGAAACACATAAAGCTTAAATATTTTGATTGTAAACCTGCTCAAAATGACTAAAAATGCCTAACTCTTGGTGTTACATTATCTAGAACTCAAATTTTATCATAAATGCACATGAAGTTTCAATTGTTTTATTATAACCATGCTCTAAATGATTAAAATCACCTACGTATTTGTGTTACATTATTCAAAACTCAAAAATTAAAGGAAACATGCATAAAGTTTGATTGTTTTGATTGTAAACATGCTAAAAATGAGTAAAATCACTTACGTTTTGGTGTTACATTATTCAAAACTCAAATATTATAGGAAGCACACATAAAAGTTGAATCTTTTCATGGTAAACATGATCAAAATGAGTAAAACTATTTAAATTTTATTATTGCGTTATACAAAAATAAAAAATTATAGGAAACATGCATAAATTTTGAATCTTCTGATTTTAAACATACTCAAAACAAGAAAAAATACTTAACTTTTGGTGTTACATTATTCAAAACTAAAATATTATAGGAAATGCATATAAAATTTGAATCTTTTGAATGTAAAGATGTTCGAAACAAGTAAAACCTCCTATGTTTTTATGTTGCATTATTCAAAACACTATAATTATAAGAAAAACACATTAAGTTTGAATATTTTGATTTTAAAAATGCTAAAAATGAGAAAAACAACCTAAGTTTTGGTGTTGCATTATTTAAAACTAAAAAATTATAGGAAATGTGCATAAATTTGGAAACTTTTGGTTGTAAACATGCTCAAAATGAGTAAACCCACCTAATTTTTTATGTTGTATTATTAAAAACTCAAAAATTATAGGAAACAGACATAAATTTTTAAGTTTTTGAATGTAAACATGATCAAAATGTGTAAAACTACATAAGTTTTAGTGTTGTATTATTCAAAACTCAAAAATTAAGGAAACACTTGTAAAGTTTGAATTTTTTAATTCTAAGCATGCTCAAAATGAGTATAACTACTTAATATTCATTGTTGTATTATTCAAAACTCAAATATTATAGGAAATGTGCATAAAGTTTAAATCTTTTGATTGTAAACATACTAAAAATGATTAAAGTTACTTAGGTTTTAGTGTTGTATTTTTCAAAACATAAAAATTATAAGAAATGTGCATAAATCTTGAATATTTTGATTGTAAACATGTTTAAAGTGTTTAAAATTACTTATGTTTTGGTGTTGCATATTTAAAACTCAAAAATTATATTAAATTCACTTAAATTTCGAACCTTTTCATTGTAAATATGTTTCAAATGAGTAAAACCACCTATGTTTTGGTATTGCATTATTCAAACCTAAAAAAATATAGGAAACACATGTAAAGTTTGAATCTTTTGATTGTAAACATGCTCAAAATGAGTAAAACTGCCTAAGATATGGTGTTGCATTATTCAAAAACTCAAATATTAAAAGAAACATACATAATGTGTGAATATTTTTATTGTAAACATGCTCAAAATGAGTAAAACTACTTAAGTTTTGGTGTTACATTACGAAAAACTCAAAAATTATTGGAAAAGCACATAAAGTTTGAATCTTTTGATTTTAAATATGCTCAAAACAAGTAAAATTGCCTATGTTTTGGTGTTGTATTATTTAAAACTCAAAAATTATAAGAAACACACATAAAGTTTGGATATTTTGGTTGTAAACATGATCAAAATGAGTAAAATTACCTATGTTTTTCTGTTACATTATTCAAAACTCAAAAATTATAGGAAACACACACAAATTTTGAATCTTTTAATTGAAAACATGCTTAAAATGAGTAAAATTTCCTAAGTTTTGTTGTTTCATTATTCAAAACTCATAAATTATAGGAAATACAAATAAATTTTTAATCTATTATTTTTAAACATGCTCAAAATGAGTAAAACTACTTAAATGTTTCTATTTTATTATTTAAAAATAAAAAACTATAGGAAACATGCATAAGTTTTGAATCTGTTATTTGTAAACATTCTCAAAACAAGTAAAATTTCCTAAGTTTTGGTGTTGCATTATTCAAAACTCAAAAGTTAATAGGAAACACAAATAATGCTTGAACATTTTGATTGTAAACATGCCTGTAACAAGTAAAAGGACCTAACTTTTGGTGTTACATTATTCAAAACTCAAAAATTATATGAAAGACACATTAAGTTTGAATAATTTGATTTTAAACATGCTAAAATGAGTAAACCACCTAATTTTTTATGTTGATTTATTCAAAACTCAAAAATTATAGGAAATGTGCATAATGTTTAAATAATTTGATTGTAATCATGCAAGAAATGAGTAAAAGTGCTTATGTTTTGGTGTTTCATTATTCAAAACTCAAAAATTGTAGGAAATATGCATAAAATTTAAATCTTTTGATTTTAAACATTCTCAAAGCGAGGATAACCACCTCAGTTTTGGTGTTGCATTATTCAATACTAAAAAAATTATAGCAAATACACATAGAATTTGAATATTTTTCTTTTAAATATGACTGAAATGAGTAAAACTACATATGTTTTGGTGTTACGTTATTTGAAACTCAAAAATTATATGAAACACAAATAAATTTATAATATTTTGATTATAAACACGCCTGGAAAAAGCAAAAGCACTTTACTTTTGATATCAAAATATTCAAAACACAAAAATTATAGGAAATGTGCATAAAGTTTGAATATTTTGAATTTAAACATGCTCAAAATGAGAAAAATTACTTAATTTTTGGTGTTGTATTATTTAAAACTAAAAAATTATAAAAAATGTGCATAAAGTTTGAATCTTTTGTTTATAAACATGCTTGAAATGAGTATAACCGCCTAAGTTTTGGTGTTTCATTTTTCAAAACTCAAAAATTATAAATGATATTTAATGTTAAAGCTTAAGTGGTTTTGAATGTACTTAAGATCCAAAGATTCAATATTTATGCACATTTCTCATCATGCATCACAACTTTTAAAGTTGAATGATATGTAATACCGAAGCTTAATTTGTTGTGCAAGTACTTAAGATCTAAAGATTCAAAGTTTAAGCACATTTCTCATGATGCATCATAATTCTAAAGTTGAATGATGTAATACCAAAGCCTAAGTGGTTTTGAACTTATTTGAGATTTGAAGATTCAAACATTACCCATGTTCCTCATGATGCATCACAAATTTGAAATTTGAATGATATGTAATATTGAAGATTAAGCAGTTTAGAGCATGTTTAAGATCTAAAGATTCAAACATTATGTGTGTTTTGTATGATGCATCACAATTTTGAAATTTGAATGATATTTAATATTGAAGCTTAAGTGGTTTTGAAGGTGTTTAAGATTCAAAGATTCAAACAATATGTGCATTTATCATGATGCATCATATCTTTGAAGTTTGAATGATATGTAATGCCAAAGCTTAAAATTATAACTTTATGCATGTTCTCATGATGCATTTCTCACAATGTAATGCAAATTTCAAAGTTTAATTATTTAATATTGAGGCTTAAGTCATTTTGAATGTGTTTAAGATCCAAAGATTAGAAATTTATGTGCATTTCTCATAATGCATCACAACTCTAAAATTTGAATGATATGTAATACTAAATCTTAAGTGGTTTTGAACTTATTTGAGATCCAAATATTTGAACATGTTTATAATCAAAATATTCAAACTTTATGCATGATTCCTATAATTTTTGTGTTTTGAATAATGCATCACCAAAACTTATGTGGTTTTTATTGGTTCGTGCATGTTCACAATCAATAAATTAAAACTTTATGCATGTTTCCTATATTATTTGAGTTTTGAATAATGAAACACTAAAACATAGGTGGTTTTACACATTTCAAGCATTTTTAAAATTAAAAGATTCAAACTTTATGCACATTTTGTATAATATTTGAGTTTTGAATAATGCAACACTAAAACCTAGGTTGTTTTACACGTTTTAAACATGTTTACAATAAAAATATTCAAACTTTATACATGTTTCTTATAATTTTTGGTTTTTGAATAATCGAACACCAATACATATGTGGTTTTACACATTTCTAGCATTTTTAAAATCAAAAGATTCAAACTTTATGCACATTTTCTATAATATTTGAGTTTTCAATAATGCAACACTAAAACATGGGTGGTTTTACTCATTTCAAGCATGTTTACAATCAAAAGATTCAAATTTTATGCACATTTCCTATAATTTTTGTGTTTTGACAAAATACAACACCAAAACATAGGTTGTTTCACTCATTTTGAGAATGTTTACAATCAAAATATTTAATCTTTATGTGTGCTTCCTCTAATTTTTGAGTTTTGAATAATGAAACACAAAAACATAGGCAATTTTACTCATTTTGAGCATGTTTACAATAAAAAGATTCAAACTTTATGCACATTTCCTATATTTTTGTGTTTTGAATAATGTAACACCAAAACATTGGTAGTTTTACTCATTTTGAGCATGTTTACAATCAAAAGATTCAATATTTATGCATGTTTCATATAATTTTTTAGTTTTAAATAACTCAACACCATCGCTTAAGTTGTTTTACTCATTTTGAGCATGTTTACAATCAAAATATTCAAGCTTAATACATGCTTAATATAATTTGATTTTTGAATAATATGACACCAAAACATGGGCTTTTTTACTTATTTTGAGCTTGTTTACAATCAAAATATTGTAGACACAAAAATTTGAGTGGTTTTACTCATTTCAAGCATGTTTAAAATTAAAATATTCAAACTTGATGCATGTTTATTATAATTATTCAATTTATAATAATGCAACATCAAAAGTTAGGTGGTTTTACTCATTCTGAGCATGTTTGAAATCAAAATATTCAAACTTTATGCATGTTTCTTATAGTTTATGTTTTTAATAATATAGAAATAAAACATAAGTAGTTTTACTCATTTTGAGGAAGTTTACAATCAAAAGATTATTTGTAATTTTGATAATTTAAGTTTTGAATAATGAGACATCAAAATTGAGGCATTTTTACTCATTTTGAGCATGTTTACCATCAAAAGATTCAAACTTTATGCACGCTCCCTATAATTTTTAATTTTTGAATGATGAAACATAAAAATTTTGGTAGTTTTACTCATTTAAACCGTGTTTACAATTAAAAGATTCCAATTTTATGCATATTTTCTATATTTTATGGAACACCAAAACTTAGGCAGTTTTACTCATTCTGAACAAGTTTACAATCAAAATATTATAAATTTATGCATATTTCCTATATTTTTTAGTTTTGAATAATGTAACACCAGAACATAGGTAGGTTTACTCATTTATAACATGTTTACAATTAGAAGATTCAAACTTTATGTGCATTTTCTATAAGTTTTGAGTTCTGAATAATCAAACAATAAAACATAGGCAATTTAAGAAAATTTGAGCATGTTGACAATCAAAAGATTCAAACTTTAAGTGTCATTACCATAATTTTTAAGTTTTGAATAATGCAACACCAAAAGTTAGGAAGTTTTACTCATTTCGAGCATGTTGAAAAACGAAAGATTCAAACTTTATGTGTGTTTCTTATAATTTTTGAGTTTTGAATAATGCAACAACAAAACTTAATTGGTTTTACTCGTTTTAAACATGTTTAAAATAAAAATATACAAAATTTAAGCTTGTTTCCTTAAATTTTTGAGTTTTGAATAATGCAACATAAAAATTACATGATTTTACTCATTTTGAACATGTTTACAATCAAAATAATCAAACCTTATGCAAGTTTCCTATAATTTTTGAGTTTTTAATAGTGTAAAATCAAAACACAGTCTGTTTTACTCAATTTGTCCATGTTTACAATCAAAAGATTCAAGATTTATGCATGTTTCCTATAACTTGAGTTTTAAATAATGTAATAATAGAACATAGGTATTTTTACTTATTTTAAACATGCTTATAATCAAAAGATTCAAACTTTATGCATGTTTCCTATAATTTTTGAGTTTTGAATAATGCAAAACCAAAAATTAGGTAGTTTTACTCATTTCAAGCATGTTTACAATCAAAATATTTAAACTTTATGTGCATTTCATATAACTTTTGAGTTTTGAATAATTCAACACCAACACTTATGTGGTTTTATGCATTTTGATCATGTTTACAATAAAAAAGATTTAAATTTTATACACTTTTCGTATAATTTGAGTTTTAAATAATGTAACAATAAAGCATAGGTGGTTTTACTCATTTTGAGCATGGTTACAATCAAAATATTCAAACTTTATGTGCCTTTCCTATAATATTTGAGTTTTGAATAATGCAACACCATAACTAAGGTAGTTTTACTCATTTCAAGCATGTTCAAACTTTATGCATGTTTCCTATATTTTTTGAGTTATGAATAATGCAATAATAAAACTTAAGTGGTTTTGCTCATTTTGATCATGCTTAAAATTAAAACATACAAACTTTATGGGTGTTTCCTATAATTTTTGAGTTTTGAATAAAGCAACACCAAAAGTTAAGCAATTTGACTTGTTCGAAACATTTTTAAAATTAGAAGAGTCAAACTTTATTCACATTTCTCTTAATTTTTTGAGTTTTAAATAATGCAACACCAAAACATAGTTAGTTTTACTCAATTTTGAGCATGTTTAAAATCAAAAGAGTCAAGCTTTATTTGTATTTCTTACAATTTTTGAGTTTTGAATAATGCAACATTAAAACTTGAATGGTTTTACTTATTTCAATCATGTCTAAAATTAAAAAAATCAAACTTTATGTGCATTTCATTTAATTTTTTAATTTTTAATAATGAAACACTAAAAATTAGAAAATTTTACTCAATTTGAGCCTATTTAAAATGAAAAGATTTGAAATTTAAGTGTATTTCGTATAATTTTTTAGTTTTGAATGATGCAACACCAAAACATAGGAAATTTTACTCATTTAAAGAATGTTTACAATCGAAAGATTCAAAATTTACAGGCATTTCCTATAATTTTTGAGTTTTGAATAATACAACACCAAAACTTACATGATTTTTCTCATTTCATGCATGTTTGCAATACAAAGATTCAAACTTTATATGTGTTTCCTATATTATTTGAGTTTTGAAAAATCCAACACCAAAACTTAGTTGCTTTTTCTCATTTTTAGCTTTTTTAAAATTATAAAATTCAAACTTTATGTGCATTTACTATAATTATTAAGTTTTGAATAATGCAACACCAAAACTTAAGTAGTTTTACTGTTTCGAGCATGTTCATAATCAAAAGATTTAAATTTTATTCACTTTTCCTATAATTCTTTCATTTTGAAAATTGTAACAACAAAAATTAGATGGTTTTACTAATTTCAATCATGTTTACAATCAAAATATTCAAATTTATTCACGTTTCTTATATTTTTTGAGTTTTGAATAATGCAACTCCAGAACATAGGTGGTTTTACTCATTTTTAACATGTTTACAACCAAACGATTTAAACTTCATGCTTATATCTTATAATTTTTGAGTTTTGAATAATTCAACACCAAAACATGGGTGGTTTTACTCATTTTTAGTGAGTTTACAATCAAAAGATTACAACTTTATGCACATATCCCATAATTTTTCAAATTTGAAAGTTACAACACCAAAATTTAAGTGATTTTAATTGTTTTGAGCATTTTTAAAATTAAAAGATTCAAACATTATGTGTGTTTCCTATCTTTTTTGTGCTTTAAATAATGAAACACCAAAACTTAGGTGTTTTTACTCATTATGAGCTATTTAACAATTAAAAGATTAAAACTTTATGCACATTTCCAATAATTTTTTAGTTTTGAATAAGGTAACACCAAAATGTAGGTGATTTTAATCATTTTGAGCATGTTTACAATCAAAAGATTGAAAATTTATGGATGTTTCCTATAATTTTTGAGTTTTGTATAAATCAACACCAAAACTTAGGTAGTTTTACTCATTTTGAGCATGTTTACAATCAAAAGAATCAAACTTTATCCCTGTTCTGCTATAATTTTTGAGTTTTGAATGATGTAACAAAAAATGTTAGAAAGTTTTATTCATTTCAAGCATGCTTACAATTAAAATATTCAAAATTCATTTGTGTTTCCTATATTTTTTGAGTTTGAAATAGTGAAACAACAAAACTTAGGTGATTTTACTCATTTCAAACATGTTTACAATGAAAAGAATCAAAATTTATGTGTTTTTCCCATATTTTGTGTTTTTATAGTAAAAAACCAAAACATAGATAGTTTTACTGATTTTGAGGATGTTTACATTCAAAAGATTCAAAATTTATGTGAATTTCCTTTAATTTGAGTTTTGAATAATGAGACACCAAATCCTAGGCATTTTTACTCATTTTGAGCATGTTTACCATCAAAAGATTCAAAATTTACATGCATTTCCTGTAATTTTTGAGTTTTGAATAATACAACATCACAACTTAAGTGGTTCTACTCATTTCAAGCATATTTACAATCAAAATATTTCAACTTAATACACATATTATATAGTTTTTGAGTTTTGAATAATGCAACACCAAAACATGGGTGGTTTTACTCATTTTGAGCATGTTTACAATCAAAATATTCAAAATTTATGTGTGTTTCCTATAATTTTTGAGTTTTGAATAATGCAACACCAAAACTTAGGTGGTTTTACTCATTTCAAGTATGTTTACAACCAAAATATTTAAATTTTATGCACATTTCCTATAATTTTTGAGTTTTGAATAATACAACAATAAAACATAGGTAGTTCTAATCATTTTGAGCATGTTTACAATTAAAAGATTTAATCTTTATGCATCTTTCCTATAAGTTTTGAGTTTTGAATAATGAAACACCAAAACATAGGTAGTTTTACTCTTTTTTGAGCATTTTTAAAATCAAAAGATTCAAACTTTATGTGTGTTTCGTATAGTTTTTGAGTTTTGAAT
Organism: Torreya grandis; assembly: GCA_037957365.1. NCBI lineage: Eukaryota > Viridiplantae > Streptophyta > Pinopsida > Cupressales > Taxaceae > Torreya > Torreya grandis. Next base: position 145,546 of record JARHVA010005251.1, on the reverse strand, counting down.
AATGCAATAATAAAACTTAAGTGGTTTTACTAATTTTGTATATGATTAAAAATAAAATATATAAAATTTATGTGCATTATGTATAATTTTTGAGTTTTACATAATACCAAATCCTAGGGAGTTTTACTCATTTCAAGCATGTTTACAATTAAAAGGTTCAAACATTATGCATCTTTCATAGAATTTTTCAGTTTATAATAATAAGAAACCAAAATAGAGGTAGTTTTCTTCATATTGAACATGTTTACAATCAAAAGATTCTAGCTTTATGTATGTTTCCTATAATTTTAATTTACAATACTGCGACACCAAAACATAGGCATTTTTACTCATTTTGAGCATGTTTACAATCAAATGATTCAAACTTTATGCACATTTCCTATAATTTTTGAGTTTTGAATAATGCAACACCAAAACTTAGGTAGTTTTACTCATTTCAAGCATGTTTTCAATCAAATTATTCAAACTTTATGCACATTTCCTATACTTTTTGAGTTTTGAATAATATCAAACCAAAACATAGGTACTTTTACTAGCTTTGAGAATGTTTACAATTAAAAGATTTAAAATTAATGTACATTCCTTATAATTTTTGAGTTTTAAATAATGCAACAATAAAACATATGTAGTTTTACTCATTTGGAGCATGTTTACAATCAAAAGATTCAATCTTTATGTGTATTTCCTATAATTTTTGAGTTTTGAATAATGCAACACCAAACCTTAGGTAGTTTTACTCATTTTGAGCATGCTCAAACTTTATATACATTTCCTATAATTTTTGAGTTTTGAATAATGCAACCCCAAAACATAAATTTTTTTACTCATTTAAAGCATGTTTAAAATCAAAACATATAACTTTATGTGTTTTGCTTATAATTTTTTTGTTTTGGATAATGCAACACCAAACTTTAAGTGGTTTTACTTATTTTAAGCATGTTTAATATAAAAAGATTCAAAATTTATGCATATTTCTTATAATTTTTGAGTTTAAAATAATGAAACACAAAAAATTTGATTATTTTACTCATTTCAAGCACATTTATAATCAAAAGATTCAAACTTTATGCACATTTCCTATAATTTTTGTGTTTTCAACAATATAACACAAAAACATAAATGGTTTTACTCATTTCAAGCATGTTTAAAATCAAAAGCTTCAAAACTTATGCACATTTCATATAATTTTTGAGTTTTGAAAAATAAAACACCAAAAATTAGGTGTTTTTACTCATTTTGAACCTATTTAAAATCAAAAGATTCAAACTTTATTTATATTTCCTATAATTTTTTTAGTTTTAAATAATGTAGCACCATAACTTAGGTGGTTTTACTCATTTCAAGCATATTTAAAATCAAAAGATTCCAACTTTATGCATGTTTCCTATAATTTTTGAGTTTTGAATAATGTAACACTAATACTTAAGTAGTTTACATGTTTATAATCGAAAGATTCAAACTTTATGCACTTTTCTTATAAATTTTTAGTTTAAAAAATATAACACCAAAACATAGATGGTTTTACTCATTTTGAGCATGTTTACAATCAAAATATTTAAAATTTATGCACGTTTCTTATAATTTATGAGTTTTTAATAATGAAACACAAAAACTTAAGCTATTCTACTCATTTCTAACATGTTTATAATCAAAAGATTCAAAATTTATGCATGTATCCTATAATTTTTAGCTTTGAATAATATAGTACCAAAACATTGGTGATTTTAATCATCTTGAATGAGTTTACAGTAAAAAGATTAAAACTTTATATGCATTTCATATAACTTTTGAGTTGAGAATATTACGACAACAAAACTTAGGGAATTTCAATCATTTTGAGTATGTTTATAATCAAAAGATTCAAAATTCATACATGTTTCCTATAATGTTTTAGTTTTAAATAATTCAACACCAAAACATAGGTGGTTTTACTTGTTTAGATCATGTTTACAATCAAAATATTCAAACTTTATGAGTTTTTCCTATAATGTTTTTGTTTTAAATAATTCAGCACCAAAACATAGGCGGTTTTACTTGTTTAGATCATGTTTACAATCAAAATATTCAAGATTTATGAGTTTTTCATATATTTTTGAGTTTCTAATAATGCAACACAAACACTTAGGTGGTTCTACTCATTTATAGCATATTTGCAATCAAAAGATTCAAACTTTATGCATGTATCCTATAATTTTTGAGATTTGAATAATGAAACACCAAAACATTAGTGGTTTTATCCATTTTGAATGAGTTTTCAATCAAAAGATTAAAAAAATTATGTATATTTCCTATCATTTTTGAGTTTTGAATAATGCACCACAAAAATTGAAGTGATTTTAATCATTTTCAGTATGCTTAAAATCAAAATATTCAAAATTTGCGTGTGTTTCCTATATTTTTTTATTTTGAATAATACAACACCAAACCATAGGTAGTTTTACTCATTTAGAACATGTTTAAAATCAAAAGATTCAAAATCTATTCACATTTCCTATAATTTTTTTGATGTGAATAATGCAACACAAAACTGTAGGTAGTTTTACTCATTTCAAGCATGTTTACAATTATAAGATTCAAACATTATGCATTTTTCCTATAATTTTTGAATTTTGAATAATGAAACATCAAATTTTAAGTGATTTTACTCGTTCCAAGCACGTTTACAATGAAGAGATTCAAACATTATGCATGTTTTATATAATTTTTGTGTTTTTAATAATGCAAAACAATAACATAGGTAGTTTTACTCATTTTGAGGATGTTTACAAATAAAATATTTAAACTTTATGCATATTTTCTATAATTTGAGTTTTGAATAATAAGACACCGAAATAGAGTCTATTTTACTCATTTTGAGCATGTTTACCATCAAAAGATTCAAACTTTATGGGTGTTTCCCATAATTTTTAAGTTTTGAATAATGCAACGCCAAAACATAGGTAGTTTTATTCTTTTAAACAATGTTTACAATCAAAAGATTCCAATTTTATGCATATTTTATATAATTTTTGAGCTTTAAATAATATAACACCAAAACTTAGGTGTTTTTACTAGTTTTAAGCATGTCTAAAAATTAAAAGACTCAAACTTAATGCATGTTTACTATAAATTATGAGTTTTGAATAATGCAACACCAAAACTTAGGTAGTTTTACTCATTTTGAGCATGTTTACAATCAATAGATTCAATTTTTTTACACATTTCCTACAATTTTTTAGATTTGAATAATGCAACAATAAAAGATAGGCAGTTTTACTCATTTTGACCATGTTTACAATCATAAGATTCAATCTTTATGTGTCTTTCTTATAATTTTTGAATTTTAAATAGTGCAACACCAAAACTTAGGTAGTTTTACTCATTTTGAGCATATTTAAAATTAAAATATTCAAATTCTATGTGCATTTACTAGAATTTTTGAGTTTTGAATAATGCAACAACAAAAATTAACTCATTTTCCTCATTTTGAACATTTTTAAAATTAAAATGTACAAACTTTATGTGTGTTTCATATAATTTTTGAGTTTTAAATAATGAAACACCAAAACTTAGGCAATTTTACTTGTTTAGAGCATGTTTGCCATCAAAAACTTTCAAACTTTATGCATGTTTCCTATAATTTTTGAGTTTTTAATAATGCAAAACCAAAAGATAGGCAATTTTACTCATTTTTAGCATGTTTACATTCAAAATATTTAACATATATAAATGCTTCCTATAATTTGAGCTTTGAATAATGTGACACCAAAACATAGGAATTTTTACTAATTTTGAGCATATTTACAATCAAAAATTCAAACTTTTATGTATTTCTTATAATTTTTCAGTTTTGAATAATGCGACACCAAAACATAGGTGGTTTTACTCATTTCAAGCATGTTTACAATCAAAAAATTCAAACTTTATGTGAACTTATTAGAATTTTTGAGTTTTGAATAATGCAACACCAAAACATAGATAGTTTTACTAATTTCAAGCATGTTTACAATCAAAATATTCAAACTTTATGCACATTTCCTATAATTTTTGAGTATTGAATAATGCAACAATAAAACATAGGTAGTTTTACTCGTTTTGAGCATGTTTACAATAAAAAATTCAAACTTTATGGACCTTTCTTATATTTTTAGACTTTTGAATAATGCAACACCAAAACTTAGGTATATTTACTTTTTTTGAGCATGTTCAATCTTTATGCATATATCCTACAATGTTTGATTTTTAATAATGCAATAGAAAAATTTAAGTGGTTTTAATGGTTTGTAGTGTGTTCAAAATCAAAATATACAAAATTTATGTGCATTTCCTATAATTTTTGAGTTTTTTATAATGCAACAACATAACTTAAGTGATTTTACTTATTTCAATCATGTTTAAAATCAAAATATACAAACTTTATGAATGTTTCCTATAATTTTAGAGTTTTGAATAATGCAACACCCAAATTCAGGTAGTTTTACTTGTTTCAAACATGTTTACAATCAAAAGATTAAAACTTTATGTATGTTTCATATAATTTCAGAGTTTTTAATATGTAAAATCAAAACTTAGGCTATTTTACTTATTTTGAGCATGTTTACATTCAAAAGATTTAAGATTTATGCATGTTTCCTATAATTTGAGTTTTGAATAATATGACACCAAAACATATGCATTTTTACTTATTTTGAACATGTTTAAAGTCAATAGATTCATGACTTTATGTGCATTTCCTATATTTTTTTATTTTAAATCATTATTGCAACACCAAAACATAGGCAATTTTAATCATTTCAAGATGTTTACAATAAAAATATTTAAAATGTATACACATTTTCTATAATTTTTGAGTTTTGAATAAAGCAACACCAAAAATTAGATAGTTTTACTCATTTTGAGCATGTTTACAATCAAGAGATTCAAACTTTATGCACATTTCCTATAATTTTTTAGTTTTAAATAATGCAACAATAAAACATAGGTGGTTTTAATCTTTTTAAGCATGCTTAAAATAAAAGCATACAAACTTTATGGGTGTTTCCTATAATTTTTTAGTTTTAAATAATGCAACACCAAAACTTAAGTGTTTTTACTCTTTTTGAGCAAGTTTAAAATTAAAACATTCAAACATTATGATCATTTCCTATAATTTGTGAGTTTTAATTAATGCAACATAAAAACTTTAGTATTTTCACTCATTTCGAGCATGTTAACAATAAAATGATTCAAACCTTATGTAACAACAAAACTTAGGTGGTTTTACTCATTTCAATCATGTTTATAATCAAAAGATTTCAACTTAATGCATGTTTCCTATATTATTTGAGTTTTGAATAATGCAATACCAAAATATAGGTAATTATACCTATTTTGAGCATGTTTGAAATCAAAAGATTCAAACCTTATATGTGTTTCCTATCATATTTGAGTTTTGAATAATGCAACACCAATACTTATGTAGTTTTACTCATTTTGAGCATGTTTAGAATAAAAAGATTCAAACTTTATGCAACACCAATAATTAGGTTGTTTTACTCATTTCAAGCATGCTTACAATCAAAAAACTCAAAATTTTGAGTTTTGAAAAATGCAACAGAAAAACAAAGGTTGTTTTACTCATTTTGAGCATGTTTATAATCAAAAGTTTCAAATATTGTGTGTTTCCTATAATTTTTGAGTTTTTGATAATGCAACTCCAAAATATATGTATTTTCCCCATTTTATGCATGCTTACAATCAAACGATTCAAAATTTGTGTGTTTCCTAGATTATTCGAGTTTTGAATAATGTAACACCAAAATTTAGGTGGTTTTAATCATTTAGAATGTTTTTAAAATCAAAATATTCAATATTTCTATTCATTTCCTATAGTTTTTGAGTTTTAAATAATGCAACACCAAAACATAGGCAATTTTACTCTTTTTGAACATGTTTAAAAATAAATGATTCAAACTCTATATACTTTTCCTATAATGTTTTAGTTTTGAATAATGTAACACCAAAACTTAGACAATTTTACTTGTTTTGAGTATGTTTACAATCAAAAGATTTAATTTTATTACACATTTCTTATAAATTTTGAGTTTTGAATAATGCAATACCAAAGCTTGGATGGTTTTACTCATTTCAAACATGTTAATACTCAAAAGATTCAAACTTTATGTGTGTTTCTTGTAATTTTTGACTTTTCAATAAGGTAACACCAAAAAATAGGCATTTTAATTCATTTCAACATTCAAACTTTATGTGTTTCTTATAATTTATGAGATTTGATTAATGCAAAACCAAAAGCTAGGTAGTTTTACTCATTTTGATAATGTTTACAATCAAAAGATTCAAACTTTATGCATGTTTCCAATAATTTTTGAGTTTTGAACAATGCAACACCAAAACTTAGGCAATTTTACTCATTTCAAGCATGTTTACAATCAAAAGATTTCAACTTTATGTGTGTTTTATATAAGTTTTGAGTTTCTAATAATGCAACATTAAATCTTAAGAGGTTTTACTCATTTTGATCATGTTTACAATCAAAAGATTCAAATTTTATGCATGTTTCCCATAATTTTTAAGTTTTGAATAATGCAACACCAAAACCTAGGTGGTTTAACTTGTTTAGAGCATGTTTATAATCAAAAGATTCAAAATTTATGCATTTTTCTTATAGTTTTTGAGTTTTGAACAACGCAACACCAAAACTTATATGATTTTACTCATTTCAACCATTTTTACAATCAAAAGATTCAAACTTTATGCATGTTTCTTATAATTTTTGAGTTTTTAATTATGCCACACAAAAACTTTGGTAGTTTTTCTCCTTTGTAGGATGTTTACAATCAACAGATTCAAAAGTTATGCATGTATTCTATAATTTTAGAGTTTTGAATAATGCAACACTAAAACATGGGCGGTTTCACTCATTTCGAGCAAGTTTACAATCAAAATATTAAAAATTTATGTGCATGTCATTTAATTTTTGAGTTTTAAATAATCCACCACCAAAACATAGGGGATTTTAATCTTTTTGAGCATGTTTAAAATCAATAGATTCAAAATTTATGTATGTCTCCTATAATTTTTGAGTTTTGAATAATGCAACACCAAACTTAGGTAGTTTTTGTCATTTCGTGCATGTCTACAATCAAAAGATTCAAACTTTATGCATGTTTCCAATATTATTTGATTTTTGAATAATGAAAAAATAAATTTAGGAGTTTTAATTCATTTTAAACATGTTCAAAATTAAAAGATTCAAACTTTATGCATGTTTCCTATAGTTTTTGAGTTTTGAATAATGCATCATCAAATCTTAGGTGATTATACTCCTTTGTAGAATGTTTACATCAAAAGACTCAAACTTTATGCATGTTTCCTATATTGATTTAGTTTTGAATAATGAAATAGCAAAACATAAGTGGTTTTACTCATTTCAAGCATTTGTACAATCAAAAGATTCAATCTTTATGCATATTTTTTATAATTTTTTATTTTTGAATAATACAACACCAAAATGTAGGCCATTTTACTCATTTTGAGCATGTTTACAATCAAAAGATTCAAAATTTATGAACCTTTCTTATAAATTTTGATTTTTGAATAATGCAACACCAAAACATAGACAATTTTACTCATTTATAAACGTGCTTACAATCAAAAGATCAAAACTTATGTGTGTATATTGTAATTTTTGAGTTTTAAATAATACATCACAAAACATGGGTGATTTAACTCATTTAAAACGACTTTACAATCAAGATTTTAAAACTTTATGCACATTTCCTATAATTTTTGAGTTTTGAAAATTACAACACAAAAACTTAGGTGGTTTTAATCATTTTGATCATTTTTACAATCAAAATATTAAAAATGTATGCATGTTTCTTGTAATTTATGAATTTTGACTAATGCAATATCAAAAAATTTGTGGTTTTACTCATTTCAAGCATCTTTATAATCAAAAGACTCAAACTTTATGCATGTCTCCTATAATTTTTGAGCTTTGAATAATGCAACACAAAAACATAGGCAATTTTAATCATTTTGAGCATGTTTAAAATCAAAAGATTCAAACTTTATGTGTGATTCTTATATTTTTTTAGTTTTGAATAATGAAACATCAAAACTTAAGTGGTTTTGCTCATATAGAGCATGTTTACAAATAAAAATTCAAACTTTATGCATGTTTCCTATAATTTTTTATTTTTTGCATAATGCAACATGAAAACCTAGGTAGTTTTACTTATTTAGAGCATGTTTACAATCAAAAGATTCAAACTTTATGCATGCTCGCTATAATGAAACACATAAACTTCAATGGTTTTACTCATTTCAAGCATGTTTACAATCAAAAGATTCAAATTTAATGGATGTTTCTTATAATTTTTGAGGTTTGAATAATGCAACACTAAAACTTGTTAGTTTTACTCATTAAAGGCATGTTTATAATCAAGAGAGTCAAACTTTAGGCACATTTACTATAATTTTTTATCCTTCAATAATGCAAAACATAAACTTAGCTAGTTTTATTTATTTTGAGCATGTTTATAATCAAAAGATTCAAACTTTATGCATAATTCCTCTAATTTTTGAGTTTTGAATAATGCTACACTAAAAATGATGTAGTTTTACTCATTTCAAGCATGTTTACAATCAAAAGATGAAAACTTTATATGCATTTCTTATAATTTTTGAGTTTTGAATAATGCAACACCAAAACATAGGTAGTTTTACTTGTTTTGAGCATGTTTACAATTAAAAATTCAAACCTTATGTGTATTTTCCTATAACTTTTTTGTTTTGAATAATTCAACACCAAAACATATGTGGTTTTACTTGTTTAGAGCATGTTTACAAAAAAAATATTCAAAAGTTTTGCATGTTTAAAATAATTTTTGTGTTTTGAATAATGTAATGCCAAAACATAGGTAGTTTTACTCGGTTCGGGAATGTTTACAAAAAAATGTTTCAAACTTTATGCATGCTTCCTATAATTTTTAAGTTTTGAATAATCCAACACCAAAACATAGGTGGTTTTACTAATTTCGATAATGTTTACAATTAAAAATTTAAACTTTATTGGAATTTCAAATAATTTATTGAGTTTTGAATAATAAAATACCAAAAGTTAGGTGATTTTACTCATTTTGAGCATGTTTACAATCAAAAGAGTCAAACTTTATGTTTATTTCTTATATTTTTTGATATTTAAATAATCCAACACCAAAAATTAGGTAGTTTTACTCATTTTGAGTATTGTTTCGATCAAAAGATTCAAAATTTCTGCATGTTACCATTAATTTTTTATTTTTGAATAATGCAACACCAAAACTTACATAATTTTACACATTTTAAGAATGTTTACAATCAAAACATTCAAACATTATACATGTTTCATATAATTTTTTATTTTATAATAATAAAACACCAAAACTTAGGTAGTTTTACTCATTTTGAACATGTTTGCAATAAAAAGATTCAAAATTTATGCGTGTTTCCTATTATTTTTGAGTTTTGAATAATGCAACACCAAAACATAGGTAGTTTTACTAGTTTCAACCATGTTTACAATCAATAGATTCAAACTTGATACATGTTTCATATAATTTTTAAGTTTTGAATAATGGAAGACAAAACATAGGTGGTCTTACTCATTTTGAGCATGTTTAAAATCAAAATATTCAAACTTTATGCATGTTTAATATAATGTTTTAGTTTTGAATAATTCAACATTAAAGCTTACATGGTTTTACAAATTTTCAGCATATTTACAATCAAAAGTTTCAAAATTTATGTGTATTTACTATAAATTTTGAGTTTTGAATAATACAATACCAATTCTTACATAGTTTTACTCATTTCGAGCATGTTTACAATCAAAAGATTCAAACTTTATGCACATTTCCTATAATGTTTTAGTTTCAAATAATGCAACACCAAAACTTTAGTTGTTTTAGCCATTTTGAGCATGTTTATAAATAAATAATTCAAACTTTATGTTCTTTTCCTATAATTTTTGTGTTTTGAATATTGAAATCCCAAAACTTAAGTGGTTTTACTTGTTTTGATCATGTTTACAATCAAAAGATTCATTGTTTGTTTTTATTTATTATAATTTTTGAGTTTTAAATAATGTAACAATAAAACTTAGGTACTTTAACTCATTTTAAGCATTTTTACATTCAAAACATTCTAACTTTAGGCACATTTCTTATAATTTTTTAGTTTTAAATAGTACAACACAAAAATGTAGGTGGTTTTACTAATTTTTTTAATGTTTACAATCAAAAGATTCAAACTTTATAGACATTTCCTATAATCTTTCAGTTCTAAATAATGCAATACCAAAACTAAGGTGGTTTTACTTATTTTAAGCATGTTTACAATCAAAATATTCAAATTTTATACACTTTTCCTATAATTTTTGATTTTTCAATAATGCAACATAAAAATTTAGATGGTTTAAGTTATTTCATGTACGTTTAGAATCAAAAGATTCAATCTTTATGCATGTTTCCTATAATTTTTGTGTTTTGAATAATGCAACACTAAAACATAGGTGGTTTTACTCGTTTTGAGCATGTTTACAATCAAAAGATTCAAAATTTATATGTGTTTCCTATAATTTTTTGAGTTTTTAATAATGAAACACCAATACATAAGTGGTTTTACTCTTTTGAAGCATTTTTACAATTAAAAGATTCAAAATTTATACATGTTGCATATAATTTTTGAGTTTTGAATTATGTGACACCAAAATTTAGGTGCTTTTACTCGTTTCAAGTATGTTTGCAATCAAAAGATTCAAACTTTATGTGTGTTTCCTATAATTTTTAAGCTTTTAAAAATGCAACACTAAAGCTTAGATGGTTTATCCCATTTAGAGAATGTTTACAATCAAAATATTTAAAATTTATGCATGTTTCCTATAATTTTTTAGTTTTGAATAATGAAACACCAAAAACTAAGTTGTTTTACTCATTTCAAGCATGTTTACAATCATAAGATTCAAACTATATGTGTGTTTCCCACAATTTTTGAGTTTTAAATAATACAACACCAAAAATCACATAATTTTACTTGTATTGAGCATGTTTACAGTCAAAAGATTCAAACTTTATGTGGGTTTTATATAATTTTTTAGTTTTGAATATGCAACGCCAAAACATAGGTGATTTTACTTGTTCCAACCATGTTTATAATCAAAAGATTAAAAATTTATGTATGTTTCTTATAATTTTTTAGTTTGGAGTAATGCAACACCAAAACTTAACAAAGTTTACTCATTTTAAGCATGTTCACAATCAAAAGATTCCAATTTTATATGTTTTTGCTATAATTTTTGAGTTTTGAATAATGCAACATGAAAACATCAGTGGTTTTACTTGTTTCAAGCATGTTTAAAATCAATAGATTCAAACTTTATGCACATTTCCTATACTTTTCATGTTTTGAATAATTCAACACCAAAACTTAAACAGTTTTGCTCATTTCAAGCATGATTAAAATAAAAATATTCAATCTTTATGCATGTTTTGTATAATTTTTGAGTTTTAAATAATGTAACACCAAAACTCATTTAATTTTACTCATTTTGCGCATGTTTACATTCAAAATATTCAAATTTTATGCATTTTTCCTATATTTTTGGAGTTTTGAATAACACAACACCGAAACTTAGGTAGTTTTACTTATTTAGAGAATGTTTGCAATCAAAATATTCAAACTTTATGAGCATTTCCTATAATTTTTTTAGGCAGTTGTACTCATTTTGATCATGTTTAGAATTGAAAGATTCAAACTTTATGTGCATTTCTAATGTAGAGGCATTAGCAAAAAGTCCTAAATAGAATCATAATCTAAATCCTAATCCAAATTGTCATTATTCTTATATGATTTGATCTTTAATGTTTCATGTCTAATTCACTCTTTCTCTTAGTTCCTTGGGCTTTGGAATACTTTTGAGTAAATTCGTTAAATTATATTAATATTAAAATCACCTCTTCATGAGAAATAATAATCTTATATGACATTCATATTCACTTTATATCTTATTCTATCTTATTATATCCATTCATCTTTGATTCTTGCTTTTGTGTTTGTATTAGGTCACCATATCATAGGTCTTTAGGATAAAAGTTAGAACTAAGATTCAAAGGACCATTATTATTGTTTAGATAGGCTTAAAGGATCTCATCATACATATAAATACCTATTTAAAATAATCTCTTACTCTTTACATGGGCATTTTTACTTGTTTTGAGCATGCTTAAAACACAAAAATTCAAAATTTATGTGAGTTTCTTATAATTTTTGAGTTTTGAATAATCCAACACCAAAACTTAAGTGATTTTACTTATTTTTGAGTATATCTAAAATCCAAAGATTTGAATGTTATGCATGTTTCCTATAAGTTTTGAGTTTTGAATAATTCAACACCAATGCTTAGGTGGATTTACTCAATTTGAACATGTTTAAAATCAAAAGATTCAAAATTTATGGGAATTTCCTATAATTATTGAGTTTGAAATGATTCATCATGAGAACTTAGGTAGTTTTACTCAATTTGACAATGTTTAAAATTACAAGATTTAAACATTATGCACATTTTCAATAATTTTATAGTTTTGAATAATGTTAAACCAAAACTTATGCACTTTTACTCATTTTGAACACGCTTTCAATCAAAAGATTCAAACTTTATGTTTCCTATAATTTTTGAGCTTTGAAGAATGTAATGCCAAGACTTAGGTAATTTTACTTTTTTTTAGCATGTTTTCAATCAAAAAATTCAAACTTTATGTCTGTTTCCTATGATTTTTGAATTTTGAATAATACAACATAAAAAATGGGGTAATTTGACTTGTTTTTTCATCTTTATAATCATAAGATTCAAATTTTATGTGTATTTCTTATAATTTTTGTGTTTTGAATAATACAACACCAAAACATAATTAATTTTACTTACTTTGAGCATGTTGAGAGTCAAAATATTGAAACTTTATGTGTGTTTTCTATAATTTTTGAGTTTTGAAAAATGTATATTCAAAACATAAGAAGTTTTACTCATTTGGATCATGTTTAAAATCAAAATATATAAATTTTATGCTTGTTTCTTGTAATTTTTAACTTTTAAATAATGCAACACCAAAACTTAAGCAATTTTACTCATTTTGATCATGTTTACAATCAATAAATTCAAAGTTGTTTTACATTTCCTATAATTTTTTGAGTTTTGAATAATTCAAAACTAAATCTTAAAAAATTATTCATTACAAACATGTTTAAAATTAAAAGATTCAAACTTTAAGTTCATTTCCTATCATTTTTATGTTTTGACTAATGCAACACAAAAATTTAATCAGTTTTACATGAATCAAGCATGTTTAAAATCAATATATTCAAACTTTACACACATTTCCTATAATTTTTGAGTTTTGAGTATGACAACAATAAAACCTAAGCAGTTTTACTCATTTCAAGCATTACTACAATCAAAAGATTCAAAATTGATGCATATTTCCTATAATTTATGAGTTTTGAATAATGAAACATCAAAACTTAAGTGGTTTTACTTTTTTTGAGAATCGTTACAATCAAAAGATTCAAACTTGATGTGCATTTCCTATAATTTCTGATTTTTGAATAATACAACACCAAAACATAAGTAGTTTACTCATTTGAGCATGTTTACAATCCAAAGATTCAAACTTGATGGATGTTTCCTATAATTTTTCAATTTTGAATAATGTAAGACCAAAATTTAAGTGGTTTTGCTTATTTTGAGCACATTTTCAATCAAAAGATTCAAACTTTATGTGCATTACCCATAATTTTTTAGTTTTGAATAATTTATCACAAAAACTTAGGAATTGTTACTCATTTTAATCATGTTTACAATCAAAACATTCAAAATTATACATATTTCCTATAATTTTTTAGTTTTGAATAATATAACACAAAAATTTAGGGGGTTTTAGTTGTTTTGAGCATCTTTATAATTGAAAGATTCAATTTTATGCACCACTCCTAAATTTTTTGTGATTTTAATAATGGAACAAAAAATCATAGGTAGTTTTATTTGTTTAAATCGTGTTTACAATCAAAAGATTCAAACTTTATGTGTGTTTCCTATAATTTTTATGTTTTGATTAATGCAACACAAAAACTAAAGTAGTTTTACTCATTTCAAGCACGTTTAGAATAAAAAGATTCAAACTAAGTAAAACCATCTACGTTTTTGATGTTGTATTATTTAGAACTAAAAAATTATAGGAAATGGACATAAAGTTAAATTTTTTACTTTTAAACATGCTCAAAATGAATAAAACCACCTATGTTTTGGTGTTACAATATTCAAAACTCAAATATTATAGGAAAATTCCTTTAGTTTGAATATTTTGATTATAAATATCATTGATATGAGTAAAACCACTTATGTTTTGGTGATAAATTATTCAAAACTCAAAAATTATAAGAATGATGCATAAAGTTTGAATCTTTTGATTGTGAGCATGCTCGAAATGAGTAGAATTACCTATGTTTTGGTGTTACAATATTCAAAACACAAAAATTATAGGAAACACACATAATGTTTGAATCTTTTAATTGTAAACAAGTTTGAAATGAACAAAATTGCCTAAGTCTGTTGTATTATTCATAACTCAAAAATTATAGGAAACCTGCATAAAGTTTGAATCTATTGACTATAAACAAGATTGAAATGAGAAAAACCACCTAAGTCTTGGTTTTCGATTATTCAAAACTCAAAAATTATAGGAAACATGCATAAAGTTTAAATATTTTAATTATAATCATGTTCGAATTGAGTAAAACTACCCATGTTTTATTGTTGCATTAATCAAAACTCAATAATTAAAGGAAACATGCATAAATTTTAAATATATTTTATTGTAAACATCTTCAAAGTGAGTAAAACCACCTAAGTTTTGGTGTTTCATTATTCAAAACTCAAATATTATAAGAAACATGCATAAAGTTTGAATCTTCTAACTGTAAACATGTTTGAAATGAGAAAAACCACCTAAGTTTTGGTGTTTCATTATTCAACACTCTAAAGTTATAATAAATGCATATAAAGTTTGAATATTTTGATTATAAACGTTCTCAAAATGAGAAAAATTTCCTATGTCTTGCTGTCGCATTATTCAAAACTCATAAATCATAGGAAATACACATAAAGTTTGAATATTTTGATTGTAAACATGCTCAAAATGACTAAAAATGCCTAACTCTTGGTGTTGCATTATCTAGAACTCAAAATTTATAATAAATTCACATAAAGTTTCAATTTTTTGAATATAACCATGCTCTAAATGATTAAAATCACCTAAGTATTTGTGTTACATTATTCAAAACTCAAAAATTAAAAGAAACGTGCATAAATTTTGATTGTTTTGATTGTAAACATGCTAAAATGAGTAAAATCACTTAAGTTTTGGTGTTACATTATTCAAAACTCAAATATTATAGGAAGCACACATAAAAGTTGAATCTTTTCATGGTAAACATGATCGAAATGAGTAAAACTATTTAAATTTTATTATTGTGTTATACAAAAATAAAAAATTATAGGAAACATGCATAAATTTTGAATCTTTTGATTGTAAACATACTCAAAACAAGAAAAATTACTTAACTTTTGGTGTTACATTATTCAAAACTAAAATATTATAGGAAATGCATATAAAATTTGAATCTTTTGAATGTAAAGATGTTCGAAACAAGTAAAACCACCTATGTTTTTATGTTGCATTATTCAAAACACTAAAATTATAAGAAAAACACATTAAGTTTGAATATTTTGATTGTAAACATGCCAAAAATGAGAAAAATAGCCTAAGTTTTGGTGTTGCATTATTCAAAACTAAAAAATTATAGGAAATGTGCATAAATTTGGAAACTTTTGGTTGTAAACATGCTCAAAATGAGTAAACCCACCTAATTTTTTGTGTTGTATTATTAAAAACTCAAAAATTATAGGAAACAGACATAAATTTTGAAGTTTTTGATTGTAAACATGATCAAAATGTGTAAAACTACCTAAGTTTTAGTGTTGTATTGTTCAAAACTCAAAAATTATAAGAAACACTTGTAAAGTTTGAATTTTTTAATTCTAAGCATGCTCAAAATGAGTATAACTACTTAATATTTGTTGTTGTATTATTCAAAACTCAAATATTATAGGAAATGTGCATAAGGTTTAAATCTTTTGATTGTAAACATACTAAAAATGATTAAAGTTACTTAGGTTTTAGTGTTGTATTTTTCAAAACATAAAAATTATAAGAAATGTGCATAAATCTTGAATATTTTGATTGTAAACATGTTTAAAGTGTTTAAAATTACTTATGTTTTGGTGTTGCATATTTAAAACTCAAAAATTATATTAAATTCACTTAAATTTTGAACCTTTTCATTGTAAATATGTTTCAAATGAGTAAAACCACCTATGTTTTGGCATTGCATTATTCAAAACTGAAAAAATATAGGAAACACATGTAAAGTTTGAATCTTTTGATTGTAAACATGCTCAAAATGAGTAAAACTGCCTAAGATATGGTGTTGCATTATTCAAAAACTCAAATATTAAAGGAAACATGCATAATGTGTGAATATTTATATTGTAAACATGCTCAAAATGAGTAAAACTACTTAAGTTTTGGTGTTACATTACGAAAAACTCAAAACTTATTGGAAAAGCACATAAAGTTTGAATCTTTTGATTTTAAATATGCTCAAAACAAGAAAAATTGCCTATGTTTTGGTGTTGTATTATTTAAAACTCAAAAATTATAAGAAACACACATAAAGCTTGAATATTTTGGTTGTAAACATGATCAAAATGAGTAAAATTACCTATGTTTTTGTGTTACATTATTCAAAACACAAAAAATATAGGAACCACACATAAATTTTGAATCTTTTAATTGAAAACATGCTCAAAATGAGTAAAGTTTCCTAAGTTTTGTTGCTTCATTATTCAAAACTCAGAAATTATAGGAAATACAAATAAATTTTTAATCTATTATTTTTAAACATGCTCAAAATGGGTAAAACTACTTAAGTTTTTCTATTTTATTATTTAAAAAGAAAAAATTATAGGAAACATGCATAAGTTTTGAATCTATTATTTGTAAACATTCTCAAAACAAATAAAATTGCCTAAGTTTTGGTGTTGCATTATTCAAAACTCAAAAATTATATGAAACACACATAAAGTTTGAATAATTTGATTTTAAACATGCTAAAATGAGTAAAACCACCTAATTTTTTATGTTGATTTATTCAAAACTCAAAAATTATAGGAAATGTGCATAATATTTAAATAATTTGATTGTAATCATGCAAGAAATGAGTAAAAGTGCTTATGTTTTGGTGTTTCATTATTCAAAACTCAAAAATTGTATGAAATATGCATAAAATTTAAATCTTTCGATTTTAAACATGTTCAAAATGAGTATAACCACCTCAGTTTTAGTATTGCATTATTCAATACTAAAAAATTATAGGAAATGCACATACAATTTGAATATTTTGCTTTTTTAAAACATGACTAAAATGAGTAAAACTACCTATGTTTTGGTGTTACATTATTTGAAACTCAAAAATTATATGAAACACAAATAAATTTATAATATTTTGATTATAAACAAGCCTGAAACAAAGAAAAGTGCTTTACATTTGGTATCAAAATATTCAAAACACAAAAATTATAGGAAATGTGCATAAAGTTTGAATCTTTTGATTTTCAACATGCTCAAAATGAGAAAAATTACTTAAGTTTTGATGTTGTATTATTCAAAACTCAAAAATTATAAAAAATGTGCATAAAGTTTGAATCTTTTGTTTATAAACATGCTCGAAATGAGTATAACCGCCTAGGTTTTGGTGTTTCATTATTCAAAACTCAAAAATTATAAATGATATTTGATATTAAAGCTTAAGTGGTCTTGAATGTATTTAATATCCAAAGATTCAATATTTATGCACATTTCTCATCATGCACCACAACTTTTAAATTTGAATGATATGTAATACCGAAGCTTAATTTGTTGTGCAGGTACTTAAGATCTAGAGATTCAAAGTTTAAGCACATTTATCATGATGCATCATAATTCTAAATTTTAATGATTTAATACCAAAGCCTAAGTGGTTTTGAACTTATTTGAGATCCAAAGATTCAAACATTACCCATGTTCCTCAAGATGCATCACAAATTTCAAATTTGAATGATGTGTAATATTGAAGATTAAGCAGTTTTGAGCATGTTTAAGATCTAAAGATTCAAACATTATGTGTGTTTTGTATGATGCATCACAATTTTGAAATTTGAATGATATTTAATATTGAAGCTTAAGGGGTTTTGAAGGTGTTTAAGATTCAAAGATTCAAATTGTATGTGCATTTATCATGATGCATCATAACTTTGAAGTTTGAATGATATGTAATGCCAAAGCTTAAAATTCTAACTTTATGCATGTTCTCATGATGCATTTCTCACAATGTAATGCAAATTTTAAATTTGAATTATTTAATATTGAGGCTTAAGTAATTTTAAATGTGTTTAAGATCCAAAATTTAGATATTTATGTGCATTTCTCATAATGCATCACAACTCTGAAATTTGAATGATATGTAATACCAAATCTTAAGCAGGTTTTGAACTTATTTGAGATCCAAAGATTTGAACATATTTATAATCAAAAGATTCAAACTTTATGCACGATTCTTATAATTTTTGTGTTTTGAATAATGCATCACCAAAACTTATGTGGTTTTTATTGGTTCATGCATGTTCACAATCAATAAATTAAAACTTTATGCATGTTTCCTATATTATTAGAGTTTTGAATAATGAAACACTAAAACATAGGTGGTTTTACACATTTCGAGCATTTCTAAAATTAAAAGATTCAAACTTTATGCACATTTTATATAATATTTGAGTTTTGAATAATGCAACACTAAAACTTAGATTGTTTTACACGTTTAAAACATGTTTACATTAAAAAGATTCAACCTTTATGCATGTTTCTTATAATTTTTGGTTTTTGAATAATCGAACACCAAAACATCGGTGGTTTTACACATTTTTAGCATTTTTAAAATTAAAAGATTCAAACTTTATGCACATTTTCTATAATATTTGAGTTTTGAATAATGCAACACTAAAACTTGGGTGGTTTTACTCATTTCAAGCATGTTTACAATCAAAAGATTCAAATTTTATGCACATTTCCTATAGTTTTTGGGTTTTGACAAAATACAACACCAAAACATAGGTTTTTTCACTCATTTTGAGAATGTTTACAATCAAAATATTTAATCTTTATGTGTGGTTCCTCTAATTTTTGAGTTTTGATTAATGAAACACAAAAACATAGGCAATTTTACTCATTTTGAGCATGTTTATAATCAAAAGATTCAAAATTTATGCACATCTCCTATATTTTTGTGTTTTGAATAGTGTAACACCAAAACATTAGTAGTTTTACTCATTTTGAGCATGTTTACAATCAAAAGATTCAATATTTATGGATGTTTCATATAATTTTTTAGTTTTAAATAACCCAACACCATCGCTTAAGTTGTTTTACTCATTTTGAGAATGTTTACAATAAAAATATTGAAGCTTAATACATGTTTCATATAATTTTATTTTTGAATAATATGACACCAAAACATGGGCTTTTTTGCTTATTTTGAGCTTGTTTACCATCAAAATATTGTAGACACAAAAATTTTGGTGGTTTTACTCATTTCAAGCATGTTTACAATTAAAATATTCAAACTTGATGCATGTTTCTTATAATTATTCAATTTATAATAATGCAACATCAAAACTTAGGTGGTTTTACTCATTTTGAGCATGTTTGAAATCAAAATATTCAAACTTTATGCATATTTCCTATAGTTTATGTTTTTAATAGTACAAAAACAAAATATAAGTAGTTTTACTCATTTTGAGGAAGTTTAAAATTAAAGGATTTAAAATTTATATCTAATTTTGATAATTTAAGTTTTGAATAATGAGACATCAAAATCGAGGCATTTTTTACTCATTTCGAGCATGTTTACCATCAAAAGATTCAAACTTTATGCACGCTTCCTATAATTTTTTTTTTTTTTGAATAATGAAACATAAAAAATTAGGTAGTTTTACTCATTTCAACCATGTTTACAATTAAAAAATTCCAATTTTATGCATATTTTCTATATTTTATGCAACACCAAAACTTAGGTAGTTTTACTCATTCTGAACAAGTTTACAATGAAAATATTTTAAATTTATGCATATTTCCTTATTTTTGAGATTTGAATAATGTAACACCAGAACATAGGTAGGTTTACTCATTTATAACATGTTTACAACTAGAAGATTCAAACTTTATGTGCATTTTCTATAAGTTTAGAGTTATGAATAATCAAACAATAAAACATAGGCAATTTTACTAATTTTGAGCATGTTGACAATCAAAAGATTCAAACTTTAAGTGTCATTACCATAATTTTTAAGTTTTGAATAATGCAACACCAAAAGTTAGGAAGTTTTACTCATTTCGAGCATGTTGAAAAACAAAAGATTCAAACTTTATGTGTGTTTCTTATAATTTTTGAGTTTTGAATAATGCAACAACAAAACTTAATTACTTTTACTCGTTTTAAACATGTTTAAAATAAAAATATGCAAACTTTAAGCATGTTTCCTTAAATTTTTGAGTTTAGAATAATGCAACATAAAAATTACATGATTTTACTTATTTTGAACATGTTTACAATCAAAATATTCAAACTTTATGCAAGTTTCCTATAATTTTTGAGTTTTTAATAATGTAAAATCAAAACACAGTATGTTTTACTCATTTTGAGCATGTTTACAATCAAAAGATTCAAGCTTTATGCATGCTTCCTATAACTTGAGTTTTAAATAATGCAATAATAGAACATAGGTATTTTTACTTATTTTGAACATGCTTATAATCAAAAGATTCAAACTTTATGCATGTTTCCTATAATTTTTGAGTTTTGAATAATGCAACACCAAAAATTAGGTAGTTTTACTCATTCCAAGCATGTTTACAATCAAAATATTGAAACTTTATGTGCATTTCATATAACTTTTGAGTTTTGAATAATTCAACACCAACACTTATGTGGTTTTATGCATTTCGAGCATGTTTACAATCGAAAAGTTTTAAATTTTATGCACTTTTCTTATAATTTGAGTTTTAAATAATGTAACAATAAAGCATAGGTGGTTTTACTCATTTTGAGCATGCTTACAATCAAAATATTCAAACTTTCTGTGCCTTTCCTATAATATTTGAGTTTTGAATAATGCAACACCATAACTTAGGTAGTTTTACTCATTTCAAGCATGTTCAAACTATATGCACGTTTCCTATATTTTTTGATTTATGAATAATGCAATAATAAAACTTAAGTGGTTTTGCTCATTTTGATCATGCTTAAAATAAAAACATACAAACTTTATGGGTGTTTCCTATAATTTTTGAGATTTGAATAAAGCAACACAAAAAGTTAAGCAATTTGACTTGTTCGAAACATGATTAAAATTAGTAGAGTCAAACTTTAATCATATTTCACTTAATTTTTTAGTTTTAAATAATGCAACACCAAAACATAGTTAGTTTTACTAAATTTTGAGCATGTTTAAAATCAAAAGATTCAAGCTTTATGTGTATTTCTTACAATTTTTGAGTTTTGAATAATGCAACATTAAAACTTGAATGGTTTTACTAATTTCAATCATGTCTAAAATTAAAAAATTCAAACTTTATGTGCATTTCATTTAATTTTTTAATTTTTAATAATGAAACACTAAAAATTAGAAAATTTTACTCATTTTGAGCCTATTTAAAATGAAAAGATTTGAAATTTAAGTGTATTTCATATAATTTTTTAGTTTTGAATGATGCAACACAAAAACATAGGAAATTTTACTCATTTAGAGAATTTTTACAATCAAAAGATTCAAACATTACAGGCATTTCCTATAATTTTTGAGTTTTGAATAATACAACATCAAAACGTACATTATTTTTCTCATTTCATGCATGTTTGCAATACAAAGATTCAAACTTTATATGTGTTTCCTATATTATTTGAGTTTTGAAAAATGCAACACCAAAACATAGTTGGTTTTACTCATTTTGAGATTTTTTAAAATTATAAAATTCAAACTTTATGTGCATTTACTATAATTATTTAGTTTTGAATAATGCAACACCAAAACTTAGGTAGTTTTACATGTTTCGAGCATGTTCACAATCAAAAGATTTAAATTTTATTCATTTTTCCTATAATTTTTTCATTTTGAAAATTGTAACAACAAAAATTAGATGGTTTTACTAATTTCAATCATGTTTACAATCAAAATATTCAAATTTATTCATGTTTCTTATAATTTTTGAGTTTTGAATAATGCAACCCCAGAACATAGGTGGTTTTACTCATTTCAAACATGTTTACAATGAAAAGATTCAAACTTCATGCTTATATCTTATAATTTTTGAGTTTTGAAAATTTCAACACCAAAACATGGGTGGTTTTACTCATTTTTAGTGAGTTTACATTCAAAAGATTAAAAGTTTATGCACATTTCCCATAATTTTTCAAGTTTGAAAATTACAACACCAAAATTTAAGTGATTTTAATTGTTTTGAGCATGTTTACAATCAAAAGATTCAAACATTATGTGTGTTTCCTATGTTTTTTATGTTTTAAATAATGAAACACCAAAACTTAGGAGTTTTTACTCATTATGAGCTATTTAACAATTAAAAGATTAAAACTTTATGCACATTTCCAATAACTTTTGAGTTTTGAATAAGGTAACACCAAAATGTTGGTGATTTTAATCATTTTGAGCATGTTTACAATCAAAAGATTCAAAATTTATGGATGTTTCCTATAATTTTTGAGTTTTGTATAAATCAACACCAAAACCTAGGTAGTTTTACTCATTTTGAGCATGTTTACAATCAAAAGAATCAAACTTTATCCCTGTTTTGCTATAATTTTTGAGTTTTGAATGATGTAACAAAAAATGTTAGAAAGTATTATTCATTTCAAGCATGCTTACAATTAAAATATTCAAAATTTATTTGTGTTTCCTATATTTTTTGAGTTCGAAATAGTGAAACATCAAAACTTAGGTGATTTTACTCATTCCAAACATGTTTACAAAGAAGAGTATCAAAATTTATGTGTTTTCCCCATATTTTATGTGTTTTTAATAGTAAAAAACCAAAACATAGATAGTTTTACTCATTTTGAGGATGTTTACATTCAAAAGATTCAAAATTTGTGTATTTCCTTTAATTTGAGTTTTGAATAATGAGACACCAAATCCTAGGCATTTTTACTCATTTTGAGCATGTTTACCATCAAAAGATTCAAACTTTACATGCATTTTCTATAACTTTTGAGTTTTGAATAATACAACATCAAAACCTAAGTGGTTCTACTCAATTCAAGCATGTTTACAATCAAAAGATTTCAACTTAATACACATGTTATATAGTTTTTGAGATTTGAATAATGCAACACCAAAACATGGGTGGTTTTACTCATTTTGAGCATGTTTACAATCAAAATATTCAAAATTTATGTATGTTTCCTATAATTTTTGAGTTTTGAATAATTCAACACCAAAACTTAAGTGGTTTTACTCATTTCAAGTATGTTTACAATCAAAAGATTTAAATTTTATGCACATTTCCTCTAATTTTTTAGTTTTGAATAATACAACAATAAAACATAGGTAGTTCTACTCATTTTGAGCATGTTTACAATTAAAAGATTCAATCTTTATGCATCTTTCCTATAAGTTTTGAGTTTTGAATAATTCAACACCAAAACATAGGTAGTTTTACTCTTTTTTGAGCATGTTTAAAATAAAAAGATTCAAACTTTATGTGTGTTTCATATAGTTTTTGAGCTTTGAATAATGCAATAATAAAACTTAAGTGGTTTTACTAATCTTGTATATTATTTAAGAAAAATTATACAAACTTTATGTGCATTTTGTATAATTTTTGAGTTTTGAATAATACCAAATCCTAGGGAGTTTTACTCATTTCAAGCATGTTTACAATCAAAAGGTTCAAACATTATGCATCTTTCATAGAATTTTTGAGTTTATAATAATAAGAAACCAAAACAGAGGTAGTTTTCCTCGTATTGAACATGTTTACAATCAAAAGATTCCAGCTTTATGTATGTTTCCTATAATTTTAATTTACAATACTGTGACACCAAAACATAGGCATTTTTACTCATTTTGAGCATGTTTACAATCAAATGATTCAAACATTATGCACATTTTATATAATTTTTGAGTTTTGAATAATGCAACACCAAAACTTAGGTAGTTTTACTCATTTCAAGCATGTTTTCAATCAAAATATTCAAACTTTATGCACATTTCCTATACTTTTTGAGTTTTCAATAATACCAAACCAAAACATAGGTACATTCCTTATAATTTTTGAGTTTTAAATAATGCAACAATAAAACATATGTAGTTTTACTCATTTTCAACATGTTTACAATCAAAAGATTCAATCTTTACGTGTATTTATAGGAAATGTGCATAATGTTTAAATAATTTGATTGTAATCATGTAAGAAATGAGTAAAAGTGCTTATGTTTTGGTGTTTCATTATTCAAAACTAAAAAATTGTAGGAAATATGGATAAAATTTAAATCTTTTGATTTTAAACATGCTCAAAATGAGTATAACCACCTCAGTTTTCGTGTTGCATAATTCAATACTAAAAAATTATCGGAAATGCACATACAACTTGAATATTTTAATTTTAAACATAACTAAAATGAGTAAAACTACCTATGTTTTGTTGTTACATTATTTGAAACACAAAAATTATATGAAACACAAATAAATTTATGATATTTTGATTATAAACATGCTTGAAACAAGGAAAAACACTTTACTTTTGGTATCAAAATATTCAAAACACAAACATTATAGGAATTGTGCATAAAGTTTGAATCTATTGAATTTAAACATGCTCAAAATGAGAAAAATTACTTAAGTTTTGATGTTGTATTATTCAAAACTCAAAAATTATAAAAAATGTGCGTAAAGTTTGAATCTTTTGTTTATAAACATGCTTGAAATGAGTATAACCACCTAGGTTTTGGTGTTTCATTATTCAAAAGTCAAAAATTATAAATGATTTTAAATGTTAAAGCTTAAGTGGTTTTGAATGTATTTAAGATCCAAATATTCAATATTTATGCACATTTCTTGTCATGCATCACAACTTTTAAAGTTGAATGATATGTAATACTGAAGCTTAATTTGTTGTGCAGGTACTTAAGATCTAAAGATTCAAAGTTTAAGCGCATTTCTCATGATGCATCATAATTCTATATTTGAATGATGTAATACCAAAGCCTAAGTGGTTTTGAACTTATTTGACATCCAAAGATTCAAACTTCACCCATGTTCCTCATGATGCATCACAAATTTGAAATTTGAATGATATGTAATATTGAAGATTAAGATGTTTTGAGCATGCTTAAGATCTAAAGATTCAAACATTATGTGTGTTTTATATGATGCATCACAATTTTGAAATTTGAATGATATTTAATATTGAATCTTAAGTCGTTTTGAATGTGTTTAAGATTTAAAGATTCAAACTGTATGTGCATTTATCATGATGCATCATAACTTTGAAGTTTGAATGATATGTAATGCCAAATCTTAAAATTCTAACTTTATGCATGTTCTCATGATGCATTTCTCACAATGTAATGCAAATTTTAAATTTCAATTACTTAATATTGAGGCTTAAGTCATTTTGAATGTGTTTAAGATCCAAAGATTAGAAATTTATGTGCATTTCTCATAATGCATCACAACTCTGAAATTTGAATGATATGTAATACCAAATCTTAAGTGGTTTTGAACTTATTTGAAATCCAAAGATTTGAACATGTTTATAATACAAAGATTCAAACTTTATGCATGATTCCTATAATTTTTGTGCTTTGAATAATGCATCACCAAAACTTATGTGGTTTTTATTGGTTCATGCATGTTCACAATCAATAAATTAAAACTTTATGCATGTTTCCTATATTATTTGAGTTTTGAATAATGAAACACTAAAACATAGGTGGTTTTACACATTTCGAGCATTTTTAAAATTAAAATATTCAAATTTTATGCACATTTTGTATAATATTTGAGTTTTGAATAATGCAACACTAAAACTTAGATTGTTTTACATGTTTTAAACATGTTTACAATAAAAAGATTCAAACTTTATGCATGTTTCTTATAATTTTTGATTTTTGAATAATCGAACACCAAAACATAGGTAGTTTTACACATTTATAGCATTTTTTAAATCAAAAGATTCAAACTTTATGCACATTTTCTATAATATTTGAGTTTTGAATAATGCAACACTAAAACTTGGGTGGTTTTACTCATTTCAAGCATGTTTACAATCAAAAGATTCAAATTTTATGCACATTTCTTATAATGTTTGAGTTTTGACAAAATACAACACCAAAACATAGGTTGTTTCACTCATTTTGAGAATGTTTACAATCAAAATATTTAATCTTTATGTGTGGTTCCTCTAATTTTTGAGTTTTGATTAATGAAACACAAAAACATAGGCAATTTTACTCATTTTGAGCATGTTTACAATAAAAAGATTCAAACTTTATGCACGTTTCTTATATTTTTGTGTTTTGAATAATGTAACACCAAAACATCAGGAGTTTTACTCATTTTGAGCATGTTTACAATCAAAAGATTCAATATTTATGCATGTTTCATATAATTTTTTAGTTTTAATTAACCCAACACCATTGCTTAAGTTGTTGTACTCATTTTGAGCACGTTTACAATCTAAATATTCAAGCTTAATACATGTTTCATATAATTTGATTTTTGAATAATATGACACCAAGACATGGGCTTTTTTACTTATTTTGAGCTTGTTTATGATCAAAATATTGTAGACACAAAAATTTAGGTGGTTTTACTCATTTCAAGCATGTTTACAATTAAAATATTCAAACTTGATGCATGTTTCTTATAATTATTCCATTTATAATAATGCAACATCAAAACTTAGGTGGTTTTACTCACTTTGAGCATGTTTGAAATCAGAATATTCAAACTTTATGCATGTTTCCTATAGTTTTTTTTTTTAATAGTAAAAAAACAAAACATAAGTAGTTTTACTGATTTTTAGGAAGTTTGCAATCAAAGGATTTAAAATTTATATGTAATTTTGATAATTTAAGTTTTGAATAATGAGACATCAAAATCGAGGCTTTTTTTAGTCATTTCGAGCATGTTTACCATCAAAAGATTCAAACTTTATGCACGCTTCCTATAATTTTTTCTTTTTGATTCATGAAACATAAAAAATTAGGCAGTTTTACTCATTTCAACCATGTTTACAATGAAAATATTCCAATTTTATGCATATTTTAAATATTTTATGCAACACCAAAACTTAGGCAGTTTTACTCATTCTGAACAAGTTTACAATCAAAATGTTATAAATTTATCTATATTTCCTATATTTTTGAGTTTTGAGTAATGTAACACCAGAACATAGGTAGGTTTAGTCATTTATAACATGCTTACAATTAGAAGATTCAAACTTTATGTTCATTTTCTATAAGTTTAGAGTTATGAATAATCAATGAATAAAACATAGGCAATTTTACTAATTTTGAGCATGTTGACAATCAAAAGATTCAAACTTTAAGTGTCATTACCATAATTTTTATGTTTTGAATAATGCAACACCAAAAGTTAGGAAGTTTTACTCATTTCGATCATGTTGAAAAACAAAAGATTCAAACTTTATGTGTGTTTCTTATAATTTTTGAGTTTTGAATAATGCAACAACAAAACTTAATTGATTTTACTCATTTTAAACATGTTTAAAATAAAAATATAAAAACTTTAAGCTTGTTTCCTTAAATTTTAGAGTTTTGAATAATGCAACATAAAAATTACATGATTTCACTCATTTTGAACATGTTTACAATCAAAATATTCAAGCTTTATGCAAGTCTCCTATAATTTTTGAGTTTTTAATAATGTAAAATCAAAACACAGTCTGTTTTTCTCATTTTGAGCATGTTTACAATCAAAAGATTCAAGCTTTATGCATGTTTCCTATAACTTGAGTTTTAAATAATGCAATAATAGAACATAGGTTTTTTTACTTATTTTGAACATGCTTATAATCAAAAGATTCAAACTTTATGCATGTTTCCTATAATTTTTGAGATTTGAATAATGCAACACCAAAAATTAGGTAGTTTTACTCATTTAAAGCATATTTACAATAAAAATATTGAAACTTTATGTGCATTTCATATAAATTTTGAGTTTTGAATAATTCAACACCAACACTTATGCGATTTTATGCATTTCGACATGTTTACAATCAAAAAGATTTAAATTTTATGCACTTTTCTTATAATTTGAGTTTTAAATAATGTAACAATAAAGCATAGGTGATTTTACTCATTTTGAGCATGCTTACAATCAAAATATTCAAACTTTATGTGTGTTTCCTATAATATTTGAGTTTTGAATAATGCAACACTATAACTTAGGTAGTTTTACTCATTTCAAGCATGTTCAAACTTTATGCACGTTTTCTATATTTGTTGAGTTATGAATAATGCAATAATAAAACTTAAGTGGTTTTGCTCATTTTGATCATGCTTAAAATTAAAACATATAAACTTTATGGGTATTTCCTATAATATTTGAGTTTTGAATAAAGCAACACCAAAAAGTTAAGCAATTTGACTTGTTCAAAACATGTTTAAAATTAGTAGAGTCAAACTTTATTCACATTTCTCTCAATTTTTGAGTTTTAAATAATGCAACACCAAAACATAGTTAGTTTTACTCAATCTTGAGCATGCTTAAAATCAAAAGATTCAAGCTTTATGTTTGTTTCTTACAAATTTTGAGTTTTGAATAATGCAACATTAAAAATTGAATGGTTTTACTTATTTCAATCATGTCTAAAATTAAAAAATTCAAAATTTATGTGCATTTCATTTAATTTTTTAATTTTTAATAATGAAACACTAAAAATTAGAAAATTTTACTCATTTTGAGCCTATTTAAAATGAAAAGATTTGAAATTTAAGTGTATTTCGTATAATTTTTTAGTTTTCAATGATGCAACACCAAAACATAGGAAATTTTACTCATTTATAGAATGTTTACAATCAAAAGATTCAAAAATTACAGGCATTTCCTATAATTTTTGAGTTTTGAATAATAAAACACCAAAACTTACATGATTTTTCTCATTTCATGCATGTTTGCGATACAAAGATTCAAACTTTATATGTGTTTCCTATATTATTTGTATTTTGAAAAATGCAACACCAAAACTTAGTTGGTTTTACTCATTTTGAGCTTTTTTAAAATTATAAAATTCAAACTTTATGTGCATTTACTATAATTATTTAGTTTTGAATAATGCAACACCAAAACTTAGGTAGTTTTACATGTTTTGAGCATGTTCACAATCAAAAGATTTAAATTTTATTCACTTTTCCTATAATTTTTTCATTTTGAAAATTGTAACAACAAAAATTAGATGGTTTTACTAATTTCAATCATGTTTACAATCAAAATATTCAAATTTATTCACGTTTCTTATAATTTTTGAGTTTTCAATAATGCAACTCCAGAACATAGGTGGTTTTACTCATTTTTAAAATGTTTACAACCAAAAGATTCAAACTTCATGCTTATATCTTATAATTTTTGAGTTTTGAATAATTCAACACCAAAACATGGATGGTTTACTCATTTTTAGTGAGTTTACAATCAAAAGATTAAAACTTTATACACATTTCCCATAATTTTTCAAATTTGAAAATTACAACACCAAAATTTAAGTGATTTTAATTGTTTTGAGCATGTTTACAATCAAACGATTCAAACATTATTTGTGTTTCCTATGTTTTTTGTGTTTTAAATAATGAAACACCAAAACATAGGTGTTTTTACTCATTATGAGCTATTTAACAATTAAAAGATTAAAACTTTATGCACATTTACAATAATTTTTGAGTTTTGAATAAGGTAACACCAAAATGTAGGTGATTTTAATCATTTTGAGCATGTTTACAATCAAAAGATTCAAAAGTTATGGATGTTTCCTATAACTTTTGAGTTTTGTATAAATCAACACCAAAACCTAGGTAGTTTTACTCATTTTGAGCATGTTTACAATCAAAAGAATCAAACTTTATGCCTATTCTGCTATAATTTTTGAGTTTTGAATGATCTAACAAAAAACGTTAGAAAGTTTTATTCATTTCAAGCATGCTTACAATTAAAATATTCAAAATTTATTTGTGTTTCCTATATTTTTTGAGTTTGAAGTAGTGAAACATAAAAACTTACGTGATTTTACGCATTTCAAACATGTTTAAAATGAAGATAATCGAAATTTATGTGTTTTTCCCATATTTTATGTGTTTTTAATAGTAAAAAACCAAAACATAGATAGTTTTACTCATTTTGAGGATGTTTACATTCAAAAGATTCAAAATTTACGTGTATTTCCTTTAATTTGAGTTTTGAATAATGAGACACCAAATCCTAGGCATTTTTACTCATTTTGAGCATGTTTACCATCAAAAGATTCAAAATTTACATGCATTTCCATTAATTTTTGAGTTTTGAATAATACAACATCACAACATAAGTGGTTCTACTCATTTCAAGCATATTTACAATCAAAAGATTTCAACTTAATACGCATATTATATAGTTTTTGAGTTTTGAATAATGCAACACCAAAACATGGGTGGTTTTACTCATTTTGAACATGTTTACAATCAAAATATTCAAAATTTTTGTATGTTTCCTATAATTTTTGAGTTTTGAATAATTCAACACCAAAACTTAGGTGGTTTTACTCATTTCAAGTATGTTTACAATCAAAAGATTTAAATTTTATGCACATTTTCTCTAATTTCTGAGTTTTGAATAATACAACAATAAAACATAGGTAGTTATAATAATTTTGAGCATGTTTACAATT
This sequence comes from Torreya grandis, assembly GCA_037957365.1. Taxonomy (NCBI): domain Eukaryota; kingdom Viridiplantae; phylum Streptophyta; class Pinopsida; order Cupressales; family Taxaceae; genus Torreya; species Torreya grandis. Next base: position 114,428 of record JARHVA010005251.1, on the reverse strand, counting down.
AAAAGATTCAATCTTTATGCATCTTTCCTATAAGTTTTGAGTTTTGAATAATGAAACACCAAAACATAGGTAGTTTTACTCTTTTTTGAGCATGTTTAAAATAAAAAGATTCAAACTTTATGTGTGTTTCGTATAGTTTTTGAGTTTTGAATAATGCAATAATAAAACTTAAGTGGTTTTACTAATCTTGTATATGATTAAAAAATATATATACAAACTTTATGTGCATTTTGTATAATTTTTGAGTTTTGAATAATACCAAATCCTAGGGAGTTTTACTCATTTCAAGCATGTTTACAATCAAAAGGTTCAAAAATTATGCATCTTACATAGAATTTTTGAGTTTATAATAATAAGAAACCAAAACAGAGGTAGTTTTCCTCATATTGAACATGTTTACAATCAAAAAGATTCCAGCTTTATTTATGTTTCCTATAATTTTAATTTTGAATACTGTGACACCAAAAGATAGGCATTTTTACTCATTTCAAGCATGTTTTCAATCAAAATATTCAATCTTTATGCACATTTCCTATACTTTTTGAGTTTTGAATAATACCAAACCAAAACATAGGTACTTTTACTAGTTTTGAGAATGTTTACAATTAAAAGATTTAAAATTAATGTACATTCCTTATAATTTTTGAGTTTTAAATAATGCAACAATAAAGCATATGTAGTTTTACTCATTTTGAGCATGTTTACAATCAAAATATTCAATATTTATGTGTATTTATAGGAAATGTGCATAATGTTTAAATAATTTGATTGTAATCATGCAAGAAATGAGTAAAAGTGCTTATGTTTTGGTGTTTCATTATTCAAAACTCAGAAATTGTAGGAAATATGCATAAAATTTGAATCTTTTGATTTTAAACATGCTCAAAATCAGTATAACCACCTCAGTTTTGGTGTTGCATAATTCAATACTAAAAAATTATAGGAAATGCACATACAATTTGAATATTTTGCTTTTAAACATGACTAAAATGAGTAAAACTACCTATGTTTTGGTGTTCCATTATTTGAAACTCAAAAATTATAAGAAACATAAAATAAATTTATAATATTTTGATTATAAACACGCCTGAAACAAGGAAAAGCGCTTTACTTTTGGTATCAAAATATTTGAAACACAAAAATTATAGGAAATGTGCATAAAGTTTGAATCTTTTGAATTTAAACATGCTCAAAATGAGAAAAATTACTTAAGTTTTGATTTTTTATTATTCAAACTAAAAAATTATTAAAAAATGTGCATAAAGTTTGAATCTTTTGTTTATAAACATGCTCAAAATGAGTATAACTGCCTAGGTTTTGGTGTTTCATTTTTCAAAACTCAAAAATTATAAATGATTTTTAATGTTAAAGCTTAAGTTGTTTTGAATGTATTTAAGATATAAAGATTCAATATTTATGCACATTTCTCATCACGCATCACTTTTAAAGTTGAATGATATGTAATACCAAAGCTTAATTTGTTGTGCAGGTACTTAAGATCTAAAGATTCAAAGTTTAAGGACATTTCTCATGATGCATCATAATTATATATTTGAATGATGTAATACCAAAGCCTAAGTGGTTTTGAACTTATTTGAGAGCCAAAGATTCAATCTTTACCCATGTTCATCATGATGCATCACAAATTTGAAATTTGAATGATATGTAATATTCAAGATTAAGCAACAATAAAACAAAATAATCAAATCTTACTCTTTCACCTCTCCCTATAAATGATGGAAGTGATTATGAATACAATAGTGAACATGGAAATGAATATGAAAATGTAGATGGATATGAAAATGATGATTCGAATTCTTTTATTTCATAAGAAAGAAATGAATATTGTGATAATGCATGGAATAATGATGAATACTATGTATATAATGAAGAAGAAACTACATCTCATGCTTCTAACCCTTCTCTCAAGTCTCATGCATGCCAAAATGTTGATTCTAAAACTATGAATGATTCTATTTCCAATCATGCACATGTTAATATTACAAGCGCATCTTCTACTAATTTAGAATGTGATTCAATAAAACATAAAGATATCAATGAATCTCCCAAGATACCCCTCACTATAGTAGAACCCAATTCTCACCCATCACCCAAAGAGAATGGTAGCCCACATCCCTCTCACAAGTTCCAAGCTACTATTACTCCCAAGGTTCAAGTCAGTACACCTCCTCTTTATGATCCCATTGCTAAATGTAGCATTTTCATGGTTAAAATTAACAATCAAATTCAATGATTAAATGAACCACTTCAAGATACTAATGTACCATCCCAAGAGATCCTTTCCTTGATGCATGAAATTAGTGAATTACCACACCAAGTACATCTTCTTACATTGGAAAACAAAGCTTATAAATTTTGGATTGATGCCAATGATCTACATGGTAACCCTGTTCAAAAGACATTCATAAAATCCACATTTCCTAAGCATTTACAGACACCATCATTACATCAATTTAATGGAACTGGAGATCCATTATCACATCTTCAAGCCTTTCAAAAGGATTTACAACCTCATGCAATCCATTTGATTCTAATCAAGGTATTTTAGTATGCATTAGTGGGGGAAATATAGAATTGGTTCTTTCATCCAATCCCCATCAGTTCATTGCACATATATGATTATGGAGAGGAGGCATTTCTTAGGAATTATAGTACAAACACAAGTCCTCATATTACATATCAGAAGCTTGTCACACTACATCAAAATTCTTTAGAGCCATTAAGTGAGTACATCTTAATATTTAAGGGTCATTTGTTAAGATTGTTATACAAACCAAAAGACCTAGAGGTTCAACATATATTTATTAAGGAGCTTTGTCAACCTCTCCTTAAACATCTAATTTATCTGATAAAGCCTTATTTTAGACATTTATGTTACACAGTGCTAGTATTGTAAAATAAATTGGGATTGATTGAGGTAGATTTAATCAATTAAATCACTCTAGATTTAATAGTAACATATTTATTTATAGCTCTTACCACTCAATATCTACCATGTCCTGGACAAGATAGGAGACCACAACTAGAAAAACAACTAGTCAAGAATAAAGAGCAAGTTTTCAAAACACAACCTACATTATGCAATATAAAGAACTACCAAAAATTACCACTATATTTTTATTCATAATGAGATAGCCCATATAACAGATTATCATCACTACTAGATAGGAGGTTAATCACATTACCTTCTATTCATCAACGAGATCCACATATTTTTCATAAACATCTATATCAACCATTTTGTAATTATCATCATATCCATGGACACAATGATGATAATTGTTTCAAACTCCATGATTGTATTTCTAGATGTGTTGTTCATGGATTTATATCATTCACATAGGGGGCACAAAGATGTCCTTCATCATGGAACTCTAGACCTCATTCCTCCATGACTGAGTCATCCCAGGACATTCCTTCATAGAAGTCATCGATCATTCATCACACGAGTCATGTGGCTCATAGGATAAAATCTCATAAGAGATCTCCTATTTCATCTATTCAAAAAGTTTATAAACTATTACAACACAAACAAACCACATATAGCAGTGTAGACTATGGTATACATAGTGAAATTCCATATACATATCCAATAGAGTTAGAGGCACCATAATAGAGCATAGATTTAGAGAGATATTCACTCTGGGTAGAATTTCTAGGTCCTATTTTGCACAACAATCCACTACATTTGAGATTAAATGAACATTCTATATAACATAAAGTTTTAATAAAATAGCCAATCAGATTACATTTTCCATAGTTATCACAACCTGCTACAATTAGTACATAACATTCATCATCAGCTTCAAGATAGGTTTTTACACAACATAAGTAATATGGACACTTGTTTACTTGGTTGTTAAGGTTTAGATAGTATTATAACACATTGTGATACAATATACATTCATTTCAACATTAGTTTATAGCTTCACTTAGTAGGGAAATGATGGAGCCAAAGGTCTAGCTAACCTTTGTATTCTTTAGCCACTCTTGGGAAGGTAATATGCACATAAGTCTATCTAATTTTTCCCTTTTACTAAAAACTAACATTACCAATCCCAAATAGCAATCCCTAGCTAAGAACCAACCTATTAAATTCCAAATCTTACCAAATCAACTGATATAAACATTTTACTAATCTTGAAATAATTTAACTTATCTAAACAAGTTACCAATCTCAAAAGCTATACCTTACTTATATCCTACTTACAAACTAATTCAGTTTACCAAATCAATATTACCAATTACAAAAACCCAATAAGATTTTCACTTACATATGACTAAAAATCAAACAATTACATCCAAACATATCCTAAATATCATCTTACCAAATATATCAACACAAACAAATCACATATCCTACATACTACTTACCAAGCACATACAACTTCAACATCAAACATCAAATAAATTATTCCAAACCATAACATTATAGTATTGGGAGTATAACATGAGTTTCAAAATCAAACAAGTATCTACACACACACACACACACACACACACACACACACACACACACACACACACACACACACACACACACACACACACACACACACACACACACACACACACACACACACACACACACACACACACACACACACACACACACACACACACACACACACACACACACACACACACACACACACACACACACACACACACACACACACACACACACACACACACACACACACACACACACACACACACACACACACATACACGCGCGCGCGCGTGCACACGCATGCACGCACGCGCGCGCACACACACACACACACATTTATCACAAAGTTTTTAAAAACATATACATCATGTTAGGGTCAATCAATCATAAAAGGGGGTCATTCCCTCACTCTCTCCTCTGGTGATGGCCCATAATCATGTCTAACACTCGATGACTCTCCACCTCCTCGAGCTCATAAACACCTCTTGTGCTAAGTGTTTTGTTCTAATTAATGACCATACACCTCACACAAATCTACATGTCACTACTGATGGTCCATATAGTCATCCATAATCTTAGATCTCATTGCTTTATGATCTAGAGGAAGCATCCTATGTCTATCTCACTCAGATCTCAACTCATCTCTCTCTCTTGCTACCTTAACATAGGTAGTTGTAGCTATAGTATCTTAGTCAAATAAGTGAGCATAAACACTAGTCGTAACTATATCTCTCTCTATCAAACCCTCCATAGAATCATCATGAATATGCCATGTAAGCTCACATATTGTAGACTCAATAATAGTCTCCCAAAACACATCATCCCCACCACTAACTTTAATATGTGCCTCACCTTGCACATCCACCACCTCACCTAGGTACACAACATTACACTTTGATTAGTTACACATAATCTACAAGTAATAACAAAACATACATATAAGTTATGAGATCACATTATAACCACTCACCTACCACCCTCTGAATTGGCTTATACTACTCATATATAGGAACATCTATCACACTAGTTAGATATAGTGTATCCCATTGATGCCTTAACCACCACACCATTTACCTATTTGTGCATCCCATATCATCTACATTAGGAACATCTATAAACTCATCTCATGCATGCAATGGTAATGGTACTAACTCCACCTTAGTTGGTCTAGAATGAGCTCCCACTCTCATTGGTGCTTGTACACTACTCAACCATATCCATGATAGAAGATGAACATATTGTAGAACTCTAAAATCCCTAGTCACATGCTCATATTGAGAGCACTCATAAAATCTAGACCAATGATCATGTAACTAATAACTCACTCTCATAAGTTGTAGCTACTTCTATCCACTAGCTATCCAAGAAATCCTCTATAGGGCCTCCATCTAATGTCATCAGCCACCAATATGTCTATAGACCACCTATAGTGGTCCATTCTAGGGGATCAAATATCCAACTAACTATTCTAATTCTCACAAAATGGATATGGATATGACAAACTCACCCTTGGCAAACCAATCATCCACATAACCACTATATGCTCATAAGCCCAATAATGTAACAAAGTGGTTGTACCCATAGTACCACTAAAATACTCCTACATAAATATATACAAATATTTATAAAAATGAGAAATCATGGTCCTCCTCCATGAAAACATTATACCATACATCTCAATACTTTGAACCATTCTATGTATCCTATAAGAAATAGATACTTCACTACCATCCATAGTAATAAAAGAAACGAATAAGATAGCCAACCACTTCTAAAGATGTAGAACACTTGACTACACAATAATCAATAGTTAAATATCACTCTCATTACCCCTATGGTGTACTCCTATATGTGCACCTAAAAATTATCTTGGTGCTTGGTCAATGTCATTCACACCTATGTCATCTTGTAGCAATACTCACCACCCACTGATCGACAAATGTAAAATTTGATACACATCCTCTAGAGTCATAGTAATCTCCCCTATCAAAACTTAGAATATGTATGTATTAACATTACACCTCTCACATAATGTAATTATCAAATATTTATCCCATTGCACTCTACCAAAATCACATATGTATCTCAGTCTAGCTCTATCCATCACAACCCTTTCATCAGTTGATAAAGGTAGTAGTCTTAGAATCTCCATAACTTGGCCTCTATGGAACTCTCGCATCTATAACTCACCTTTAAAAACACCATCAAATATACTATATGTTAGATAAAAAACACCTAAGAAATATTAGAGAAATAATAACTCAAAAATTAAAAAATTCATCCACAATGGACACTAGTGTTGTAGGACACGCACTGCAACCTAGACAATAATGTTGAATTTAGGATAGTAGCACTGAACCTATGACATTAGCACTTGAATTAGTTAACCATTTTTAAAATTTATTAAAAATTCCTCAAAATAACTAAAATTTGGAAAAAATCAAGCCTTACAAACATATAAAAATCAAAGGATTGTCATTACTCACCAGGGCAACTCCCTCACCAGCCTGAATCTATGCAACTAGATGCTCATAGTGATTCATGGGGGATACTCATCTCCTAAGCATCCTCTAACTCTATAGCTCCAATTTAAAAATAAAAAATGAACAAATGAATAATTAATCAGTTAAATCCTTCTTATATCAAACACCTTTCTAAACAAAAAGTAACATTTTATTTTGACAATAACTTGAGCTCTGTAGCTCCATTTTGCAAACCATTTTGTTCCTCAGCCTCATAACACTGAAACCTTTAAAATAAAGTAGGACTATCTCTCTTAATATTTTATTTACCTACTATTACACACATGTCTCTACACCTATTTTATACATAGGTTAATCCCTAAAAGTCAAACACCTATTCAAAAACATTCAAATAACCTAGCCTATTCGATCAAATCAATATTTCATCCCATTAAATCTATTTTTACCTCATTTTATTACTAGGGTAAAATATCTCCTATATAACTCATAAAAACTATATGTTATTTTTTATCCTAATCAACCAAAGATACCTTTCACTCCTAATAGTTCAATCTCATCAATTTAAACACTAAGCCTTCAATTTACTCAAATTACATGCCAACCACATTTCTATACATCCTACCACTAGTCATCACTTTTGTCTCAACCTCCTCTATCTTAAATATCATCCTTTTTCCCAAAAAGGGGGAATCATTTATAATATCTTTACTTCCATATTTTATCTAGTATACCTATCTAGTACATCATGGTTCTTATGCACCTAATTGTTAAACTATCAAGATTCAGCTCAGAATGATCAAAACATTTAATGATTCAGACTACATGGGTCACTCAACATGGTTTTTACACCTTTAGTATATAAATTAATATCACTACACACTCAACTTAGATTGGTAAAATATTTCATAAGTGGTTTAGAATTCATGAGTCACTTAGCATTACTTAGCTCATATTGGTCAAATATTTCACAAATGGTTCAAACTCTAGGGGTCACTTAGCATTACTCAGCTTAGATTCGTCAAAGATTTCACAAGTGGTTAAAAATATATGGGTCACTTAGAATTAATTAGTTTAGATTGGTTAAATATTTCATAAGTGGTTCAAACTCTAGGGGTCACTTACCATTACTCATCTCAGATTGGTCAAATTATACAATGATTCAAACTAGATTGGGTCACTTAGCATTACACAAGACATTCAAGGGATACACCTTCAGTTTATAGATATATAAATCTCTACATTATCAAATGCATCACTCATATACTATATTTTGGGCCATGGTATACATGTTCATGTCCTTCATCTTCTTGGTAAGACATGCCATTTTCTTCTTACACATTTTACCAGCATTTTTAGTATACACCCAAGCATTACTTAGGTTGTCACCAAGAGGATCATATGGTCATCTACAATGGTAGGTCCATAATATTACTTAGACCCATGAGTTTGTGTAGGACAAAGGATAAGCATTGGTTTCAGACCTCAAAGCACTTCTCAAATCTAGTTTATATATTCAAATACACTACAGGGGGCATCTATTGTAAGGATTACTTCCCTTTTTTAGGCACTATTCATGATTAGTTTATGGGGAATATATTGAATGGATTCCTTCTTTTCCTTTAGAACTATTTCAGTTCTTTAATCCACCTCCCTACCTAGGAAGTTGGATCCTTTTAACACACTTATCTTCACACAAGTATGTCTAGGTATGCATCTTTTCTCTTTCTTTTACTCTAGTAGTTCATTTCATTACATTAATAGAATAGAAGGGGGGCAAATTTAATCAATATAAATTGGTCAAGCAAACATACATATTATGTCTTTTCATGGTCCTTTCATAGGAGACTCCAATTTTATAATATGAGCTTTGTTTGTATTTAATCAGATCCTTCTATCTGTCTTATCTTGGTTTCACTATATTCCCTAAACATCTCTTTACTAATTCCTAGGCATTCATAGCTTAACATGATTGACCCTTTCAAGCCTAGAGACCTCTTTTGGACCCTAATCCATTACCCTAGGTCCCAAACCCCCTAGATAATAACACCAAAAACTAGACTATAGCATTGAAACCTAGGGTGTCTAGTTTCTATTGCTATTATCCAAAGTCAATATGACCCCCAATGATTAGTTTTATCCACTAGATAGGTCCTAATACCTTTATTTGCTTCATTCCTAAGTCTCCCCTTTGTCATCCAAATGCAAATAAAGCTCCAAAATTTGAAATAAAAAGTCTCTTATATAAAGGACTTCAAAAGACATTTTATATCTTACACTTACTACTTTGGCACACTAGACATAATAAAAATCAATCAATAGGATATCTCAACTTCTCTACATCACACTTATATTTGCATGCTTGATCAAGGAAGGGCCTAAGTGAATTTCATTCTTGCATCAATCATGCATGTTGACTAAGTACATTCCCTAAGGGAGAATTACATTGAATCTAATACCCTAGCTTGAGGTTTAATGTAGGAAGCAATAAAAATAACAGGTGTTCTATATTGTGTGATCATTCTTCCCCTAACCTAGTTTTTCCACCTTTGGCATTTAATCTATTTTTTTGTTTCCATGTGCATAGACAAGTACAGGTATTGAAGATGGAAATAAACACTCAACAAGACTTTTTGACTTCCAAAAGCTAAAATATTATATGTAGGGTCTCTTAGAACTAAGGGATAAAACCCAAAAGGATCTAACAATGTAGATCAAAAGGATTATAGTGCCAAAAATAGGACTATATCACTAGACCCCAAAGTGTCTACTTTTTGGTGCTACTATCCAGGTAAAAATACAATTAGGTCTTATTTCTAACAATCCAGCTAGTCATATTAGTGATTTGCATTTCCAAAATACTCTCTTTCAATTCAAAAATTAGATAAGTTTACATCATATCCCCTGTTTACTAATCAAATCTAGATTTACCAAAACTAGTAGGTTAACCTAGGCATATTACTATTCACTATTTTTTAGGATTAATCCAGACCCTTTACTAATTAATAAATTAAACACATATAGTTTCCCAAAAATAGTAAAATAATAATAGATTCTTGATAGAGTATATATTTAGAGTAGGTTTAGGATATCACTTTAAACATGATAGACTATTTTAGTTGTATCATATGTTGAACAGGATCTGCATCTCTTGATTTACAAGAACAATAAAATCATTTACTACACATTTTTCCTACCTCATTGTTTATCATGCCTTTCATTTTTCATTCACCTTGCCATTATTCCATACCCTAACATTTCCATTAACTTATCACTTTAGGGTAACCCTATTATCATTATATCTCTTTTATCATAGCATCATCTTGCCTTTCCCTTTGCCTTACCTTACCATCCTACCATGCCTTTTCTAGAGACCAAAGTTGTTTTTAAATTTTTTGCCTACCCATTTTTACATTGGTTCTAATCCATTAGTTTTTTGATCACCTTCAGTGACGGGATTCAGATGAAATTTTAGTATTTTATTTAGTATTCTAGATAGAGGCAATATCTTAGACTAATATGATAGTGGTTTTGTAGTTGCATCCCTCATTTATTTTTTCATTTCATTCTAAGTGTTATTAGATAAAATTACCTTTGTAAAAATACATATCCCACTCCATGATACTAATTATAACCACCTTTGGGAAAATTACTACCATTTATCTATGTCATTGTTTCCTAATTATAATTGCCTATGGGAAAATTAGGAACAACACCTTTAACTATTCCTTATTGAAGCACCTTACCATTTCTATGTTATTTTATATCATTTGCTTAAATTTGAGACCCTTTTTTTACCTAGTTGATTCCTTCACTAAAAGGAGAAACTAAAGTGACCTGAGGTCCTATTTTGGGACCATGTAGGCAACACTTTATTTCTATTGAAGTTAACTTAATCACCCTTTTCCAACATTAGTTATTTTGTGATTAAGCTACGACAATGCTCATATTGTTTTGAGATCAGTATCTTGTCAATTTATAATAAGTTAAGATACCTCAAATTTCCAAAAACATTAAAAAAATTTCAAAATCCTAAAAATTAGAAAATCAGCTTATAATCTCCTTAAGAGATATAAAGCCTCCACATCTAAAAACATTTGTCCTATCTACACCTAGTCAACCATCCTTGATCTACCTTACAAGGGAAAAATACATTATTGGTTTTATTTTATTCCATTTTCATTAGAGGTGTGATATTCCCTTTATATGTATCCTTTCTTGGGGTCACCACTTATTTATCATTCCATTGAGCATTCACACATCTATATTGAGTTCATTGATGATAGGATGTGATCTCTTGCTTTTACTTTCAAGTTTTATAATTATTTGCTTAGTTGGTTGTTGTTTGTTTTCCTATTTTTTTGATTTCATTATTCTGACTTGATTCATTCTATATGTGTTAATTGGGTGATTCCTTATGCACTATTCTTGAGTCCATTCATATTTATATTTTTCCATTATCATCATATTTTTTATTATTAGTACATTATTTTCAATTGTTTATTGGATTGGGAGTCAATCCTTATGCATGTTATAGCTAGGTTATTATGGTGTTTTATGTCATACTGCATACCATCAAGTGCTATAAGAAAACATAGCTCAAGAAATCTTACAATTAATGGTTCCACATAAAATTCTTATGGTTCACCTTGTAAAATCCTCTCATCATCCTTGATTGAATCAACCCATTCAACATTCTAGTTATCTCAATGATAGTAAGGATGAACATATTTGCATTGGTAGATATGACTAAATCATTCAAATTGATTAATTTTTATTCTTCTATTCTATTCCTCATTCCATTTTTTCCCACATTTGGGTAAACTACATTGTCTTGATGTCTATTTAGACTATGTAGACAAGACTTGGATACATGACATATCTCAAGTCATATCAAACACCTTTATTATTCTAATAATATCTTTCATCACATTGTGAATCCTCATGTGCCTGGTTATTTGTGGCTTCTTTAGTCATTAGAACATCTCATCTACATTTTCACTTGCTCATCTATAATTTATATGATAGGTTATATCTTTGAGTTATGATTGCCACTCTACCCTAATGGGGTATAAACAAAAATAATTAATTAGTATAGGTAATCTTAATGATTATAAGCACCTATGGGAAAATCATTATTTTGACTCATCTACCCTATTAGGACATGTGCCTATGCCACTGATTATAACCATCTTTAGAAAAATCAGTGTCTCAATCTTTGTTATTAATTATAACCACCTTTGGGAAAATAATTAATTTTTTAAATCAATATGTGAAAGCATTATATCAATTGGATTAATCTCACCCATTGATTAATTCCATTCTAACTCTTACTTATTTTTTAGGGACCCTCCATCAATAATATTTATCATCCACTCCCTCAAGGGGGTATCATTATAGGCTTCCAAAACATTGTTTAGAGCTTCTTATTCATTAATTATCATCTTTATTTATTAATGGATTTTTAATTATTTTATAGTATGTTATTGTTTCTATAAGTTTTAATGCCTTTCCAAATAAGGGAAACTTGTAGACACCCCATTCCATCCATAACTAGCTTCAAACTAGACTTTAGACTAATTTCTACCAAAAATTAAATATTAAGCCTAGGAATAACTAAACATCCTAATTTCATCTATACACCATTCGTAAAATCTTATAATTATGTTAGGTCATCATTATTTGGGATACTAGCCAATACACAATAATAACCTCTCAGGGATTCATCCCATCAGCTTATGACCTAACAAATAACAATTTCGCTTATGAATATTTTAAGTGGGACTAACCAAAATGAGTCATCTAATTAAATATGATCAAATTATTAGTTTAATTATCCAAGTGTAATTAATGAATATGTAAAAATTGAAATTCCAAAAATCAAACTATTAAGCATTTTCATTATTGCCTTTATTTGTTGTCAAGCTTTTTAAAAATATCTCAAAATATGTAATTTGAGATCCATGCCTAGTAATTTAAAAACATAATTAAATGAAAAAAATTAACTCAATTGGAGTTAGACTCAACTCACTTAGGGTTAGTTTGAGCTCAATCCACTTTTAAACTCAACCTTAACTCACCTTGGGTGAGAGTTAACTTTTAGGTCTATAAATACAAGGCCATACCTATTTATATCTAATCTATATTGGTTTAATGTTACAATACTTAGATAGATGAATATAAACCTTTTGAGTAGTGTTACCATGCCAAATTCGTAAGCTAATCCAAGCTAGTCATCCAAGCCAAGGTACCAAGGAAAGGTAAAGCAAATGAAGCTCCATTGATGAACATTTCTTGATTCACAAACTAAGAAAGCCACTTCAAAAATAAATTTAGAGTTATAAGGAAGATTAAATAATGATTTATTTTATTTTCTAGTTGTACTTTCATTTTAATGTTTGTCACCTATGCTCCCCCTAGTTTCTAGGCTATAGGTGTTAGTATTTTAGTGTGTTATTTTGATGTGTTTATTGGAACATCACTAGAATAACCTCCCCTATATGTATTCCTTGTTCAAATTTATGTATACATATACAAACACCAACCAACCCATCAACCAAGTGATTTCCTCCTCTACTCAATTAGGTTCACCACTACCTTCTTCAGGACCAGTTCAAACCACAATAATGGTGGAAAAAAATACCCCAATAAAAAACCTATCTATGTTGTGCATCCCATGCCATACATTATGAACATATACTTCTCCAAGATAATTTTGACCTCAATTCCTAATCTATATACTAAGCTTGACCTAATCTAGAGAAGGATGCACAAGTAGAATCACAAACATGACATCCATCAAATATGACTCTTCCATATTGGGCCAAGGAGATAGGAGTGTCATCTTTTAAGAGGCATAATTTGAAGAACACCAAGCTAAACATTATGATATCTCTATTTGATAAAGTAACAACCTCAATAAAAAGGGTTAATAAGGGTAAGATTGAAGATAACAATGGCATTGGATTGATTCTAGAATAAAAATAAGAGATTTAATTTATTTCAAAAAGGTATGATAGAATGAAGGGTTAGTCCCCTTATGTTAAGGACCTCAAGTCCTATCTAGAGACCCAAACTAAAGTAGTATTAGACATCAATGAGGGAATGAAGTAGTCCATAAAATAATTAGAAGAATATCTAGAATCTCTTAGAGAGTAGTAGTAGGTAATATGAGTTCCCCCTAACATAGAGAAATATGTATAAAGTGAGACATTAAGGTTATACAAAATTTTAGATACCATTTATTCTTTTAGAGTCTAGTTGGTTCCACCTATAACTAAAATAGCAAAATTATTTAAACTTGTCAAATAAGATGCAATAAATTGAATTTATTGGTGTTGTACACTCCTAATAAGGTATTCAACCACTTAAATCTAATGACCTCATTGAAGGAAGCTAATGCATTGAATTTAGTTATCATAATAAATTATGAGGTCCTAGGATTAGGAGAGTGTTGTTGATGCTCTAGTGAATAAACTCACTAAATAGGAAAAGAATGCAGCACAAATTTTGGATTAGATAGAATAAATAGGAGTAAGAGATAATACTAGAAAGTTGGTATCTTGAGCTATTTTAGATCAAATTATTCAAAAAACTTTAGATAGTTTCAATAAAATTATACAAGGACTAAGTTTAGATGGAATTAAAGTGAATTTGAATATAGTAAGGAAGAAGGCAACTCAAGTGGATGTATTTTGGGTTGGATTCTGAGCCACAAAGATAGAGAATGCAAGGCTAGTGGAATCGGTAGATATGTTAACTAGATCTCCTCTCCTTGATATGCACATTATTTTGGAATAACATGCCAAAGAATAAAAACATTATCAAGAGTTTGTAATGAATAAGAAAGTAGCCTAAGCACCACTTGCTAGTTATATTTCTTAGAATCCACTAATAGTTTTCATCACAACACCATCATCAACTTTAGTTTCTCTTTTCTCAACAAGTGCATCAATGACACTTATAATATTAGCTCTAGTTATAACTCTAGTTCAAGTTGTGAGTTCAGCCCTAGCTTCAACTCTAATTTCCATGGCTATTACAATAATGAATTTAACTATAATTGCTAGTACAACCCATATTATAACTTTAATTTCAATAATAACCTTAAAAAGTGTTAAATAGGACCCAAAATAGCCTTAGTTAAAGGCTATTTTTTTATAATTTTGAATGTAACAATTAAAAATGACTAGATAAGTCTTTGTTATGACCATGTTGTAATCAAAAAATTTGTATTTTATTGGCATACACACATTACATGTCTAAGATAACCTATAAGTTAAAACATGTAATTTTGTATTGAGCTATAACTTAAGTTCTAGTTATCTTTGATGTAATTAAAGTTTTTTATACTTGGAGGATAATGTTACTCCTTTCCCAAGTCCTTGAAACTATTTTTTTCTTTATTTTTCCCTTTTTACGTTAATAAATTTTAGGTTTCTTTATTTGTATCATTTAAATAATTTTGAAGTGTGTTATTGTTATAAATGAATCTAATTATTTTAATTGATGAATATTGATCTTAGATGTGATACAAAAATTGAGTATTTGTAGTATTAATTAGTTTAATAAATTAGTACTTGTTGAAAGCATAGTTTAGGTGTGTAGAGGTATTTCTTTTGGTATAATCATCTAAATTGTGATCCATAACTACCCTAGGCAAATTTTTGGTTCAAGTTGTAATCTCTCAGATAAGGGTCTACAAAAACATCCCTAAGGATATTAACCTTCAATTGAGATCATTGAGAGTCATATTATTTCTAAACCAAAATACTAACCATGCTTGTTTATGAGTGTGTAATAGCTGCAAGTGGAAAACACTAGCCTTGGATATACTTATCAACCAAAGAAATAGTCTTAGAAGTGGACTTTTAGGAACATAAAGCCTTATTTTTTACCTTACCCTTCTTTCAATTGTTGAGTTTATTTGAGATATACCCACCATTTAATAATTATCCACCAATTCAATCCACTTATTTATTACTTTATATTAGATTCCATGCATCTATCCATAAAACCTGGTTAAACAACCCACAATCTCAACATGTTATTCCATCACTTTGTTGTTCTAACGACATACCTCCAACTCATGCCATGGAGTGTAACCTTGTTTCATAGAGATCCCAAAATTTTAGAGGCTACCTCATTTAATATGATATGGTATGCATAAAACCCATACAAACAAGCAACATTAACTTACCTAAAGCAATGTTTACTTTCCCACACTAGAAGAATTTTTAGGCACTCCCAATCCTTCACAAGGAGATTCTCTAATTTTAAGAAGTGATGTTTTTATTATTCGAAGCATAAATCATAATATTGGAGTACCCTTCAATATTTTTTTTATAAATACCACACTTAACTTCCATCTTAATCCCTCTCACTAAGGCTTTAGCTTGGGCTCCATTATTAGTTTAATCTAGGAGATTCTAAGATAGATCCCTGATGAGAAAACTACTACAATCATTTAAAATACATCCATCTTTAGAAGCACCAAGATTTACTCTAGTGGTTCCATCAAAATTTAGTTTAAACCTCCCTAGAGGAGGAGGAAGACAAATTGCATGGTCTTTTATATTTACTTTAACTAAGGATGTTATTGACCCATTAACAAGTGGATAATATTGCTTTTTTACATATAGAGACAAATTATTTTTATATGTATAATGTTATAATGTATTGAATGGATGGATTTAGTAATGCTGATGTGAATTCAATGTGGTAATAAAATCAAATTGTCTTCTAGTTGATAAGGTGAATGTTATGTATTTTTTAGTAAATGTTAAATTATATGATTAGTGGGTAGAAGACTATTACATAATTCTAAGTATGTAGTTTATTTGTAATTATATTATGTTTTCATATTATTTTGATTTAATAATGTCATTTTAGTCTTAAATTGGTCTTTGTTATTTAATGATAAACTATTGCATGCACTTGAAATTTGTAAATAGATTTGAATACTAATGGTATTATCAAACTAGATTTCATATAAATGATTTATTTTGTACCCATTTTTAGTTAATGCATGTCTATTTTCAAATGAGTAAATTATTTTAGAAAATTTAGTTGATTATTAAACACTTTTGGTGGAAATTTGAATCCAAGCCCCCAATTTCAATCCATTCATTGCAAAAATCCCACAAATAATAAAAAGTTAATAACTTGGGATTAAGATAATTTTAGAGAACTCATTTTTTGAATTAAATCAAAATTGATATAATAAATATTAATGCTTTATGTGAAGTTTACATTTTGGTAATGAATTAAAGATGTTTTATAATTATTTATTTGAATGGTAAATTGAATCATATATTTGTATTTCAATAAATTAAATATAGAGATATATTCAATTACTAATGGGAAGTCAATGAGCCAAAACATATTTGGTTAATAAACATTTCTTTTAGATTATGAGTGGGTTCATATTTTGACATTAAATAGTGTAGTTTTGATCTTAAATCCTTAACGTCTTAATAAGGTGAAATCACTTACTAAGAATTAATTTTTAATGCATTAGACTTACCAAGATATGATTAATAATAAGTCCCTAGTTGGATGGGTATTAGTGATCTTGTGGAAGATATGCTTTAGTGTATTTATTACCTTTGGGAGTAATGTTTTTCAAAAGTTATCTACATTAGCTATTAAAAATTAACATTTCACACTAAACATGTGGAAACTATTATAAGTAGGCATGTTTATTAATAAGGGTTAATTAATACCATTGAGTTTTATAAAAGAGACATGTATCCTCATGATTTAAAATGGGTCTTTAATAACTCCCTTGCCTAACTAAGCTTAATATACTCATTATAAATACTTGAGGATGTTTTTCAATGCATGCATTATTATTTTTTGTATGAGGATAATGATGTAATTCCAATTTAATCTATTTTTTAATAGTTATGCTCTAGTGTATTTGTTACACCTTGTATATCTAATTAATTTCATGTAAATAGTTATAGTGGCATCAACAATAGTTATGAATAGTAAAATATATTGGAGATAAGAGCAAATATGTTACTATTTTAGACCTAGTGAAGTATGATGATTATTTTGATTATATGTGAATAGGTAGATGTTTACTATCAAGTAAGGTGGGCCTAGTTGATTATACATGAATATCACATTGTTGTGTTACATCAACCTAGTTCCCATCTCATGAAATTGTTGGAATTACCTTTAATGAATAATGGTTTATTTTTGTAATTTGGGACTCACAACCTTAGAACTAAGGAAAAAAAATAGTTGTGTTTTTGGGTTCATGATACATTTTTGGAATGAACCATATTTAGACATGTGTGTTTTATTCACGCCATTGAAATATCACAACCTTCCTTAGGCTTTTGAAAAAAATTACCATAACACACTATGAGGATGTGATGAATTTTTAAATATGATTTATATTAATCATCATAGTTAATCATTCTCCTTTTTCATTTTCTAGAATTATTATTTTACAAATCACATTCCCAATTCTAATTTTAATATTATAAAAACACATGCTACCTGATCACATGATAGTGTTATTGGAATAGCACATTCTTACTTTTTATAAGAAATAATTGGTGACTCTAAGGATGTTATACTTTAGTGAATTATTATTTATTATTCATTGATTATAGACATACATAGTGAACATACACATATAAGATAAAAGTATCTTCCGATAGAGGCATGCATTTCAAAGTACACTTAGAGAAAGATATTATAAAGAAAAATTTTAGTCAAAGTTAACACTACAAAATGAGATCCATTAAAAACAAGAAATGTAAAGATTTATAAATGTAAAATTATAAATAAATAAATTATCAAAACTCAAGAAATTGGTTTATGACTTAAACTAAGTTTAATACATAATTTTGAAATCTTTATGAACCTAATTTTATGCTATTATTTTAAAATTTAGGGTCTTATACTATCATGATGTAATTTTAGATAAAATAATTTTTTTTAGGAAAATAATAGTATCCTAATTAAATTATATGTGTCACTTATTCCTTATTGAATAAGGGTATGTTGGTGACAAAAAATGGTGACTAGGTGGGGAAAACATTGGAAGTATTTAGAACTCATAATATTTGCTTCCAGCTAAATAAAAGATAATCAAAATTTTAATTTAATTCATGCTCTCAATAGAGAACAAATCACAACACAACATATTATACCTATTACATATTAATGAGTTAAGAGTGTATGTTTTTTTTAAATACTAGCTTGATGAATAATTGAAATTTGGAAAGAGAAAGACCAATTCTATGAGACTACTATTTTCATAGTTCTTACTTTAAAATTTTGTTGTGGTACACATCTTGGTAAGATGTGCATTATGTGTTGTTGAGTCATGATATGACAAATTTATTTTATTTTTTAGACAAGGATTCTAAACGTTATGATATGTTTATTTTTTAATTATGAAATAACAATTATACATGCTTAGATTAAATGATTATTCTATGCATTATGATATCAATTTAATCATGTTATTTTTCCATGCATTATGATGTGTTTTGATTTTATACCACTAAAGATATTTTTATTAAGCATGAATTTAAATTATACATATGTTTAAATTATTGACACTACTTTATTACCATTGATATTTGATGCCTTGGATATGAAATTTTCATTTTGTGTTCACTGAGATCACTTGTATTTTTTATATTATGTAACTTCAGATATCTAGGGTAGGGGTTTTTTATGTGCACAATGTTATGTAGGTGATAGAGGAGTATGATGATGTATCTAGGACTAAGTTAGACATGATCAAATCATTTATAAATTGGTGACATGATTAGTTAACCCTACCATGACCCAAACCACTCCTTGTATCATATATAGACCTAGTTAGAAGTGTAAACTTCCTTAATCCTCCTAGCACTAGTCACCCCCTTGGATACTATTCTCACTTTCCTTGTTAAAATTATGAATTCTATTTAGGCTATATTTCATTATTAAATTTTTTTAAATCTATGTAAGTGACACCATTTGACTCTAAAATCAGATGGATTAGAAGATCCAACACTAAAAAGGGACATAAATTAGTTTTTAGATATTTTGTGTTGATTTTTTATGTCTTTGGACTAATAGGAATGTTGGAGAGTCTTTATAGAAACCAAAGAGGACATTTGAGGTAGTCCATATGCCATTTTATGACATAGGATAGTGAGCTAATTTATGAGTTATGGAATTTATCTCTTTCCCACATTATATTTTTAATGTAGTTATGGATAGGGAAGGGTAATTTACCATGAACCAAGAAATGAGAAAATAACACATGTCACTTTCCCATAGGCTTGTAGAGAAAGGAGTTTAGTCTATATGAGAAAGGAAATCCTTCCTTGAGAGGAATTTTTATCATTTGAAATTTTAAAATCTAGATGTGGATAAGAGGAGAAAGAGAGAGAAGAGATACAAGGAAGGGCTTAGAGAAGGATGAGGAGAACCATTACCTAAAGATTGTAAAAGGTATTATTGAGTGGATTAAAGAAGTAATTATGATAGGATTACATTCCCCCATTTTATTTAATTATACTTATATATGTATACCTTCCTTTGATTATACTTTTCAAGAGGTGTAAGGCCATTTTTCATACCCTCTTCCTTTTCTTATATTCCATGGTTGTGTCAATGGCCACCATGTGAATTCTAATTCCCATTTTTTCTTAGAGATGTAACATCCATTATAAATTTTTATATTTTTAATTCCTTTTTATTGACATAAAAATTAAGATCTATGATATCAAAATTTGTTTGAAATTTTCTTTATTTTCTATGTTGTTTTGAGTAGTGATAGTGACTACTATGAAACCATGTTCTTGTGCCATTATACATGGTTATCCATTATGTAATGATAGTGAATACTATGAAACCAAGTTTTAGATTAAGGTAAAAACAGGTTTTGAAGGGACCCCGAAACCCTTTAACAGGATCAATAAAGATAAAGCATTACCATGCACCAGGAAAAGCCAGCCTAAAACCAAGTTATTAAGACATTATGAATTGTATTCATTATATATTGGTAGTGGCTACTATTGACCAATTTTGGTCTAAATACCAAATTTTACCTAGTACAAGAGTTCAATGGTAGTAGAAAGTCTAAATATGTAGTTTACCAATGTTATATCTCACACATGTGATGGTTTATAGAGAAAATAATCACATGGGTTTTCTCATTTTAGTTCCAAGTTGTTATGTGAAAAATATCAAGTCCTCCACCAAAACACATCAAAAGATATTGAGGTCCAAATATGTTTCCCTAGGCAGCTTCACTAGGTTTTCCATAATTAGACAAATAAGCTAAAACATCACCAAAATATCATATGAGCATGAATGAAATAGTTAAATTTTAAATTATTTATCTTCACTCAGAAGGCTTTTGAGATCAGTAGAACAAATTGGTTCATCCCTTTTAGTCTTAAGAACATATCTTATAAATTTATCCCCTCCATGATTCATGTGTTTCAAGATATTATTGTCAAACTTGATCAAATAATGAATGACAGTCACACAAGAGTCAAAATAAAGACAATTAAAAAATCCATATGAGCTTAAATATGATGGTTTATGTAATTTAAAATATGTTTACACAAATGTCAAATGATGTTAGCATGAAGATCAATTTTAATCAAGGTAAGTAACTATTTGGGTTCAAAAGGTCCTTAAAAGTTTTGAGGTTAGTCAAGATCTAACAGTCTGTGAGAGCCCTCATACTAACACAAGATGTAATGATCTATATTTCATTCAAGCAAGTCAAAATTTCCCCATGTTAAAGCCTTTAAAAAACTACAAGTTGGACACAATCCAATGGTGCAAGATAATTAATCGAAGATCTAACTGAGCAAAATAATTGATAGGAAAGTGGAACTAGGGATTTTATGGTGTGTGTGAACTCATACATCTTGATTGGATGACACATGTGATTCAAAATAGTTAGTGAATCTAAAGATCTAATTAGTCAATGACAAGTGGCATAAGTGCATTTAGTTGGAATAAAATAAATGGCTCATGGGAATTCATGCATAAGAAAATCAATGAAGCAAACAAGAGTTAGAAAAGTCAAGGGTCCAAGTCAGCATTTGAAAACAAATGAGAAAGATCGAGCCCTGGGATATTTAGATGAAGGTCAAGGAGATGGTTTTTGACCTTATTAAGCTAATAAAAAGGAAACAAAGCTCAAGCATGATCCATGTCAAGTCAAGGTGAATATTTTAGGATCAAGCATTATCAGTAGAGCTCCTTGAAGATAGGAGTGGTCTTTTAGACCTATTTCAATCGAAGGTGAACATTTGGTTTTAAAAATGAGACTAGGCATTAATAAATAGGAAAACCAATGATATGATTAGTTTTCAATCTATAAAGAGATCTATGCTTAGTTATAGCCTTTAAAATAAGGGTACATCTAGCCATTCAAAACAAACTACCAATCTCTTTTAGTTCTAAGGTATAAGGGATTAGTCTTCTTAAATAGATCAAGTGGAAATGGCATATAATATTGAGATGATGACCTGGTGGCTAGATAAGGATCAATGGAGCATTAATATATTTTTCAAAGTCCATTGAAATTATACCTTCTTTATAGGATCCTTACTCATATATATCCTCAAATTTATGCAAATCTATTATAAGTAGTTGGTACTTTTCCAATGCATAATTCTCTCTCTCCCCTTCTTTTTCTATAAATGTAAGATTCTAAGCCTTTAAAACAACATGATAATACCTCTCTTGGGGATGACTAGACTCTACCTATATTTGAAATTTGTAACATTTTGAGATAAATAAAGAGCTCTTTTTCATATTTCATGATTCTAGTATAGTGCGTTAATGTTAGATTGATTTGCATATGTTGTAGAAATATCTCCCTTATCAAATCTTGATCTCACCTAGCTACAAGATTATATTATTTTATAGGTCATGTTTAGTGTTAAATGTCATTTGATTAAATATAACAAGTGGATACATTGATTGGTTAGTGCCTTGAATCAATCATCCCCATCAATTCCCTTAGGGTTTGATCATTTGGTGAACCTTTTCATGAAATAATAATTTAACATTTTTGGGAATATTTGTGTATTAGTCCTAATTTAGTTAAAGGGTCTGAGTAGTAAAATTAGTAAATAAATATGCAATTATTAATCTACTAATTTGTATAATTTGAATTTTTTTAAAAATAGTAATATGGGAAAGAAAATAAGACTTAGCTAGAAACTAACTGATATGATTGAGATAGAGGCTAGAAGTCATTGTGTAGGACTAAGACATAATCAAAAATCAAGATCTAGCCTTAATTTTATGATTGGATAATAACAATAAAAATAGGACACCCTGGGCTCCAACGCCATAGTCTTCTTCTACTGCTATTATCCAAGAGATGTGATCTTTTTGGGTTTTGTTTTCTATGTCTATGAGACCCTACCTATGAAATTTCAACTATTGTATATCCATAAAATTCACTATAGAGATAATTTTATATTCAAACCCGAGACTCATTTGTGCTTTAACCAATTTTGAGAAAGAGGTGGGGTTAGTGTGTGTAACATTCATTGAACATGTATCCACACCCCTTGTGTGGGAATGTTGCATACATACTAATATTCTGAAGAGGGATCAAGCCATATGTAGTTCTCCCACTCTATGTGATTTTTGCAATAGTGTCTATGAAGATGAAAAATGCTAAACTAAGTGTGCTTCAGGTGACTAGGGATTGGTGTAAGGATTTAGATAAGATTTTAAGTTTATTGGTTGGTTATATGCAGAGAATATGGAAGATTACTTGAGTAGTCTTTCTTGTATTCTTTCTTGCTTAGTGATAATTGCCAACCCATTCTAAATAAAATATTAATGGGATATTATAGGTATATATTGGTCATGGGTAAAATGTATTCATATTAGGCTAATAATTAAGAGGAAAGGAAGTATAAGGAAATGACCTTTTAGGCTCAAAATGTTATTGGATAGGAGTACCAAAAATGGGACACCCTAGGGTCTAGTGATATAATCCAAGTTTGGTGCTATAGTCTTGAGCTGATAAGACCTAGGGGGATATATATATCATGGAAAGAGGAGTCTATATTAGCTAGGATCAGGTCTAGGAGGCTATGTATGACTGGGAATTAGTGAAAATATGCCTATGAGGGGCATGCAAGCAAGTATGAGGGACCTATGGGATGAATGTCATAAGTCACACTTAACTTAGCAATTTTCACATTTTATATGACTACATTCCCCCCTTGGTTTATTCTAGTGATGTATAAAAGTGAAATAGTAGGATAAAAGAATAAATAAAAAGTGTACCTAAACTTACCTACAAGGGTGAAGCTCATCAATATATTATGATGTTAGATGTGCATAGAGAGAGCACAATGTGAAGTGTGAATATGCAAGAGCAAACAAAAAGTAGATCAATTCTTACTAGATGCAATATATCTAAAATAATAATATACAAAGCTAGGTAAGAGAGAGAGGAAGAGAAAGGAATGAATACACCTCATCAGGTACATGAACCAATAGAAAGCTTATTGTGATATTGAGCAATGTTAGATGATGTTATACCAAGAGTAATATAATGAATGAAGTTGTGTGCTTAATTCCTCAAGAGTGACTCAAGAATGCAAAGGATGGCCCTTTAGCTCCATCATCACCCACTAAGTGAATTTATGTGATCATGTATGTGTTAATAGATGTTTGGATTATGTGTCCAATCCCTCTCAATATGTGGCTCAAGAATATAAAGGATGACTAGTCCTTTGGCTCCATCATTACTCCATTAAGTGAAGCTATAAACTATTACCAGTATGAAATGTGTGCTATATGATATGGCTCTTAAATCCCATGAATGTTCTATTGTCTAAAAATGTTGGCATGTATAGCTGAATGTATGCTAGAAACTAGGCCACTCTTGGCCATTATGAAAGATGGAAATTAGATTTGTATGAAACCCTCTCTAAAACTAAGAACTAAGCTTATATGAAATCAATTCCAAAATGTGGAGGTTAGGCTTGTATAAAATACACTCTTAAAGATGGATTTTAGGCTTGTATGAAAGCCTCTCCAAAACTAGGCAATAGGCTTATATGAAGGCCATTCTAAAATGTGGAGGTTAGGCTTGTATTAAATCAACTTTGAAGTGATGCCAACCACCTTCAGATAGAGGAAGCCACACAACTACTAAGAATACCTAGGTAATATGATGAACTTGGAAAAAAAAATGTGCTACACACATTGCCTCTAATCACTGGTGTTTTAAACATGGATTTTGATTTGGAAGTTATACCAACTACCTATCTAAAATTGGAAATGAGAGCCATCAAGTCATGCTTGATGCCCCTATATCTAGATTCTCTAATCAAAAGTGTACTAAAAATTGTTGATTCTAAACTAGTCTAAAAGTGCAAAACTATAGTTGAACCTACTTTTCTACTTGCTTATAGAAAATTTTGTTTTTCTACTATTTGAAAATGATCACCAAAAATAAGACACCCTAGTATATAGTTCTATTATCCATGTCTGACGTTGTTGTTCTTTGATGGAACTAAAAACTATTCTAGAATCATCATTATTTTTATGGATTGTTCTACATACTTTGATCTCTGATTACTATTTTAAGTGTTCTAAAACTAGTTTTTTTCAACTTGTAAGAGCTTTGATATGTATGGAAAAGCCCTTGTTTATTGTCCCATCTTTTGAGGGTAGGAGTGAAGACCTTGCAATGACTACCCTCAGAAGAAAGAGCCTACTAAGTGTGTTATGGTATGAAATACATGATATAACAATGATAATCAACAAGATATCTCAAGATATAACATAGTTTGTAATGTGAGATTGTTAGATCCATAGGGACATGCATAGATAGATATAACAATGTAATAATATGTGTAATGTACTTAATTGAAACTATAACTAAAAGTTTGGTTAATTATTAGTTGGTAAGGAGGGATGAATCATGATGTCCATCATGGCATCTAAGATAGAAAGATAATGCATGATATGGATCATGGCATTGCAAACAATGATAATCAAATAAACACACAAGGCAAGAAGCAAAAATCATAGAAGATTGGCCAAGGGGCCAAGAAAACAAGGGACATGGGTACATCCCACTTAAACTAGAAATCAAGAATACAAGGCATGTTTAAATATCACATACACATACATTTCAAAACAAGCAAGGTTGGTTTGAAATCCACAATCACATAGAAGATTATAGGAAAAGGACATTTGAAAATTTCTTAAGGCACACACATGAATAAAAGAAAATGACATTGGCAAATATCCTAAGGCACACACATGAATAAAAGCAAAGGACATTGGAAAATTTCCTAAGTCACATATACGAGACAAAATATGAATTGAGGAATGTAATCACATAAAACTGCACTAAGAAAGAAAAGAAACCATTTAAAAACTAGAAATATAATGACATCTAACTAATCAAAGCAAGAAATGACAGTATGCAAGACATGAAGTATAAGACTAGGTAGATGCCAATAAATACACAAGTGTTATATACTAGTGAATGTTGATATAGTAATCTATATAAGCTAGTAAGTAATGTACATCAACATGATAACTAGAGTGTGTGGTTTAGGCATGACAACCTAGATGGTGTAGTCATATAGAAGATGCCCCATGTTGATATATATGTCTATTTATGTCTTGAATGTAGAAGTAGGATGACCCATCAATGGGTAGAGTGAAGAAATCAAGGATCTAGATGTCATTGCACACACTCAAATAAGATCAACTGAAGCATGGTAATGTAGATAAATTAATAAACAATAGAATAGAACAACAAATGTAAGTCTAGCATGGTAGTATAAATTTAAAGCATGGATAATTCCTACAATTGAAATGTTTTTTGTGTTTTGATATATTTGAATGCTTTTCTAATTTTGAAAAAGTTGAATGTTTTTTGTGTTTTTGTTAAATTGTATTGTTTTTGTATTTTTGATATAATCTATGTATAATCAAGCATAAGAAACTATGTACATTTAAGTTGAGAAAGGATGATACTAAATGATGAGTCTCATGGGAGACTCCCTATCATGGAGTCCTATATCAAGGAGTGGAATCATGCATGATCATGAAGCACAATGGAAATGTTGAGATAGTAGCTCTAAAATATTTATATGGTGTAAATTCTCTAAAATCTCTAAAATATAAACTATGTGTGAGGTCTCCCTATAACTCTAAGAAGTGGATTCAACTATAGTTCTCTTAGGGAGCCATATAGTAGTGGGAAAATCTCTCTAAATATGTGCTCTATGAATATAGCTATGAGACCTCAATGATACTACCCTAGCTATGAATATTATAGCTAGAAGCTATCTATAATACTGAAACCATGAATGCTCTAAAATACACCTCTATAGAAGTGTATGAAATCTATATGATAGTGATGGAGGCCTCATCTATGTCAGAATCTAAACTAGAGAAAGAATTGAAACTAGTGGAGAAACTAAAACTAGTAGATGCACTAAAACTAGTAATTACAAAAGAGTATATGGTTCTAAAGTGGGGAGTGGTAACTCATATGAAACTCCACAAAATTTAATAACCTACTTAGTGTGAATGAATTTAACACATCTATGAAATATATAAGGTAATGATCAAAGTTTTTGAATATATGGCTGACCAAGTAACATGTCAAAAACTCTTGCACTAGGAACTATAGTAAATGGTGTGGCCACATGTGTTGGACCAACCTATAGATGAAGTACAATCTATCCTAATGAATCTTGTATGTTCCCATTGAATCCACTAATAACTATGTCCATTAGGGTAATATCCTAATCTAAATATCCCAAATGTTGTAGTAATGTCATAGTGCACATGTTTACACTAGATGCATTGTTTATGAGAACACTATGAATAAGATGATTATGAATGTAAGTTCTAATAAAGAGTGCATGATAATCATAATCATCCTTAATGATCTCCTACTCTAAGAAGGAAATGGAAGGTCTAACTATAACTATGTAATTATATACACCAATCATGTTCCTCAAAGGATGTAACTCAATTGAAGGTGTTGTATATGTATCTGGTGGGGGATGTGAATGATATGCATGATGAACCCCTAATGTATCCCATATCTCTTATATAGAATGTTGTGGAAAGGGATTTGAGAATATGTTCAAAGTTTTATCGTGTGTTTTCTTTTTCTTGAGGAGTCTTAATTGAAGTGACAATATCAATATGATTTCCATCTATCAAATCCTATATCTTGTGTCTCAAACTAACGCATCTATTTATTTTATGGCCTAGTACCTTGTGAAGCTAACAAAATTCATGTTGATCATATCCCCATGGAAGAGGATTTTTTGGGTAAACTTATTTAATATGAGGGAGAGATATGATGCTACATTCAAATATCTATTGTAAAACTTTTGTTAGAGAAAATGGTAGATTGGTAATGGTTCATTGATGAGGTGTTGATAAAACCACATGTTGAAGGGGATCAAAATCCATATTAACTATCAGTTGATTCTGAATCTTGCTATAATTAACCTTGACTTTGTATGGGAATTTGTTGTTACTCTTATTTTTTGTTCTTGACATACTTGTGTACTTGATTTTTCCCATTTCAATTAGTTTGACTTCTCTTTTCTTTTAGTGTGTGACATAATTCAGTGAAGGAAGATAATATTTTAAACATAATTGATTCATGAAAAGCTAGTAGAAGACTCTATTTGAAGAGATTTTGTAACACTTGATCAACCATGGGACTAGTCATCTTAGCCAAAATAGTCTTATATCAAAGAACATAAACTATGAGAAGTTCATCTGACCTTTGTTTCTATTGTGCAACTTGGGCATATGAAACCTTATCACTAATGTTAATGCTAAAATGAGCTAGGAACATGTTGGCTAAATGATTGAATGCATTGATTGACTATTTTAGTAGAATGTATAACCATTATAAATCATAATACTTTAGGCTCCATGATAATATCTTGGTATGCATCTAGTCATTTGGTACATAATCCAAGCATGCTATTTGAAAATCTCTAAAATGTGTCTCTGGATCACCCTTGCCATCATATAGAGTAAGCTTGGGTTGAACAAAACCTTGTGGAAAGGTTATAGAATTAATATAATGTGCTAATGGTGTATGAAATATAGCAAAAGAATCTAAATCATGTGTAGGTTTAGAGTCACCTTGCTCAAGATGTAGCACCTTGGATTGAAGAGATCTTATCTCTTGCACAAAGGCTACCACATTAGGAGAGAAAGATGTACTAGCTATAGTTGGTGGTATAATAGAGGTAGGTTAGGCTACTATAGGTGGTATTTGAGACATATTTTACCCTGTAGTGTCATTTATTATTGGTTTCTTTGTGGTTTGAGAAGATTCAATTTGTTTAGCCTTTTTTACTTCCATGATAGATTGTAAAATAAGAGTAATATCTTCAGGTTGGTCCCTGAGTCTTTCTCAAAAACTTTGTAGGATCAAATCTTTATTGATGAAAAAATCATTATTTATAATTGGTGGAAGTTAATGAAGATTTTGATGTGGTGGATCATGAACATATGAGTTTGTGTCATCATTATTATTCTCATCCTGCTCATCATCAAAATTATCCTCATTGAGATTGGTGTAATTTGGATATGTGGGGTCTATAACATGAGTCTAAGCTAGTTGTTTATCCATGGTTATGGTTGAGTTAAAGGAATCTAGGTGAATTTAGGAGGGTTGCCACTAGGTCTTGTACTTCATCTCAAAGGAAGAGATGCAAGGATCTTATGTGGCATAAGGAAAATAACTTGGATAATAGTAGAAAATATTAAATAGATATAATCTAAATAAGGAACTGGAATATGCATGAAAAGGATACAAATCTCACAAACATGTCAGCTGATACCTCAAGAAGAAATGGGACATAGTATATGCAACTAGGGTTTGTAAGATGATTATTTTGAAAATTACTATGAAATCTTGAAATTTAATGTGAATTTCTAAGTGAAATATGCAAGTAAGAAATCAAAAAATTATTGGAAAATTTATGATTTAAAGATACCTAGTAGATGCAACTAAGGTTTTGAATAATAAACATTTCTAAAAATTACTATTGAATTTTGAAATTTAAGTTAAATTTATGATTGTAATATGGTAGTAAAAAATCATAAAATTATTGAAAAATTACTTTGAAAATACTAGGACCTAATATAGACAGCTAGTGTTTGAAAGAAAATTATTTTAAAATTACTATGAAATTTTAAATTTAATGCTAATTTTTTATTTTATTATGCAGGTAAAAATAAAAAAATATAGGAAAAATCAATAGGAAATTTACCCTAGGGTTTTTAGGGTTTTTATATGTAAATGAAGTAAGTCAAGTTCACCAAATGATTTAACCTTTTTAGGAATATTCATGTATTATTCCTAATTTAGCTAAAGGATTTGAATAGTAAAATCAATAAATAAAAATGAAATTATTAAGCTACTAATTTGTATAATTTTATTATAATTTGATTTTTTTTAAAAATAGTAATAAGGGAAAGAAATTAAGACTTAGTTGAAAACTGATTGATATGACTAAGACAAAGGTTAAAATTCACTATGTAGGACTAAGACACTGTCACAAATCAAGATCTAGTTGAAACTTCATTTTATGATCAGATAGGAGCACCAAAAATAGGACACTCTAGGATCTAACACTATATTTGTCTTTTATCACTATTGTCTAGGAGACCTAAGCATTTTGGGTTTTGTTAGTTGTGTCTATGACACCCTACCTATGAAATTTTGACTATTAGATGTCCACAAAACTCCATGTAGAGATTATTTTATCTCCAAACCCTAGACTTCATTATTATTTGACAAATTTTTAGAAATATGGGGGGGATTAGTATGTGTAAGATTCACTGAACATGTATTTACACCCTTTGTGTAGGTACGTTGCCTACATATCAATACTTTGAAGAGGGATCAAGCCATATGTAGTTCTCCCACTTGATGTACTTTATGAAATAGTGTCTGTGAAGATGAAAAATGCTAAACTGAGTGTGTTTGAGGTGACTAGGGATTGGTGTAAGGATTTGAATAAGCTTGTAAGTGTATTGTATATTTATATGTAGAGAATAGGGAATATTGCTTGAGTAGTCTTTCTTGTATTTTTGCTTACTTAGTGATAATTTCCAACCCCTTCTAAATGAACTTTGAATGGGATTTTGTAGGGATATGTTGGTCATGGTTTAAATGTATTCATGTTAGGCTGAGAAAGAGGATAGGAAATATAAGGAAATGACCATTTGGGCTTGAAATGTGATTGAATAGGAGTGTCAGAAATAAGACACCCTAGGGTCTAGTGTTATAGTCTAATTTGGGTGCTATAGTCCTAAGATGATAGGACCTAGGGGGATGGATGTGTCATGAAAAGAAGAGTCTAAATCACATAAGATGAGGTCTAGAAGACTATGGATGACTATGAATTAGTGAAAATTTGCCTATGAGGGTCATAAAAGCTAGTAGGAGGGACCTATGGGATGGATGTCATAAGTCACACTCAATTTACCAATTTTGACATTTTATATGACTACAAATAGTAATGCATAAACAACCATTAAGAGTTAAAAATATGATCTTATTAGTGTTTATTATAAGTTTATATAGATTGGATGAACAAGCATATTACTAGTGCATCACCTCATTTACATATTTTCATGCTTTGTTACCCATTTTTCTCTCACTTTTCTTAATCATTTTTAGTTTCGGTGATAAATGCAAAAGGAAATCAACCTTCTTTAAAGGTATGATCCATTATTAGTATACCCATAACCTAGGATCAATCCCATGTTGGTCTAAATTTAAGAAGATGACTTGAATAATCCCATTTCTCAACTAGGGTGCAATCTAGAACCCTAACAATTTTGGCACTCCTAGTGGGACCCATTGGAGCTTGTCTTAGTGAAATTGCAGTTTCTAAGTAAGTTCATTTTTATTGCACTATTTTGATGTTATTTTCATGGCTGTGTATGAAGGAAATACTTATGTTATACCTACTTATCATCCCTATGATGGATCATACCAGCCTTGTCATGATCCATATGAGCATTATTATCAGTGAAATCAACCTTATTAGGAGTTTTAGCATAGTTATGATGAGCCTTATAAAATTTACCATGATCCTTATTACCAAGATCATGACTCTTACCTTCTTTATGAATCATTTCAGTTTCAAGACCAAATTTCACCTTTCCCATATGGATATGATGTAGTACATGAGCAACCTTGTCTCCAAGAGAGAATAGATGAAATAGAGCTTAAATTTATAGCATATGCAAGAAAAGTATGTTCAGATTCCTAGTATGAGGAAGTGAATGAGAAGTTTTTTTAGAATGTGGATAATGATCTAGACGAGAGGCTTAATTTTTATAGCCTTTTATTATAAAAATAGAGGCTTGTGAGAGGTATCAAATTTAGTTGGATTAGTTGTCTTAATAACCCTCTTTTATTCCTTACTAGCCTTCATATGTTCCTTATTATCGTAAAGTTCTTGACCATGTTCAGTGTGATCCAATGGAGATTCCTAGTTAGAGTTAAGAACTTATTAAATAGCCTATTCAAAGGGATAACCATTATTATTATTCCCTTTCTTCACCACTTACCCCTCAATCTCATGTTATCCATGAGGATAAAAAGGTCTTAGACCTTGATGAAGTAATAGCCAAGTGAAAAGAGCAGAATGTGGAAGTTCTCAAAAGTTTCTCCTTCCCTCCTCTTCAAGATTCTGTAAATGATTCCATTTCCCTTAAGATCCAAAAATATAATCCTGATCAACCTCCCATTCTTCATACTTACTCTCAAGAAAATTAATTTCATCACCCTCCCACCATCTCTCTTTTTCAAGAGCAGCCTATTTTATGGGAAATAGAAAAAGAAGTTGTAGTTAAAAATCAAGTTCATGAATAATGTGAAGAAGATGATTCGGGTGTGTATGATGAAGATTTTTTCATTTATACTCCACTTAAATTCCAAGTTTAAACTAAGATTGTAGATGGTATTTAAGAAGTTATCTCAGGTATGTAGCAGAAGAATGGTCTTAATTTGCAAGAAATCCATGATAAATTGATAGAGGCTAATGTCATAAATGATGCTAAGATCTCTCCAATAGAGGAAGATCAAGATACCTTTCAAAATGATATTATTCAAGTTTATTAAAGTGAAGATAAAAAATATTATTAACAACTATATTTTGATTCTCTGTAAGAGATTGAAGAGCTTTGTAAGGATATGATACCCATTGGAGAGCATAATATTCAAAATTTTAATCAAGAATCACTTGTTAAAGATCATGATACAACTTGGTTTGAATATTCATAGCTCCTTGAATAGTTGGATGAAGTTGAAATAGTTGATAAGAAGGATAAGGTCATCCAAATATCATGCATAGATGAGATGTCACTTGACAAGGTTGTAGTTAACAAGGAGCATAAAGAAAATCTAGAAGTGCAAAATGAATTTCTTATTGGTGATTGATTTACTATCAATGGCTCATTTTAGGAGATGTTAAGTAATATAATTGGTAAAAAGAGTGCCTCTTCAAAGGTCATGTTTAATAAACCCCCTAATTTGAAACTTGTACCATCATTTGTAATTAATGAGTTCATGAATTTCCCTTTTGATCTTGGTGGATCATGTTTTGTCATGGTTATTTAGGTTAGTTTGCTTATATTTTGTCCCAAATAAGTTCTTTATTTTCACATTTACTTTGTTAGGATAGTTTCCCTACTTTATTTTATTTTCTTCACTATTTTGGTGGATTCCATTGTCTTCACAAATCAAGAGGTTTTCTACATTCAATGAATATATGTGTTATATGTTATGAATTAGAAATCATGTAAATAGTCTAAGTTCAAGCATAGTAGGCATGCTGCCTAGCTAAGTTGCCAAATATGTTGACCAATTTTGGTCTACATACCAAAATTTGTCTATTCCAAGAATTCAATGGAAGTAGTAAAAAGTTTAAATAGGTAATTTTTGATGTTATATCTCACACATGTGATAGTTTTTGGATAAAATAATCACATGGGTTTGCTCATTTTAGGCCCAAGTTACTATGTACCAAATCTCAAGTTCTCTACCAAAGCACATTGAAAGATATTGAAGTTCAAAGTTGCCTCCCCATGAATTTATGCTAAGTTTTCCATACTTAGCCAAATTAGTTAGAATGTCACTGGGACATCATGTGAGAATAAATGAGACAATTAAATTATATATTTTTATCTTCACTCAGAAGGCTTTCAAGACCATTAGATCAAATGGGTTCATCCCTTTTAGTATCAAGAACATATCTTGAAAATTTGGCCCCTCCATGATTCCTACATTTCAAGATATAAATTATGAAAGTTGATCAAATAATGAAAGATAGCCAAATGAGAGTCAAAATAAAAACACTTTAGAAATCCATATGAGCTTAAATTTGATGTTTTGTAGAACATCACATACATCTACATGGACATTAAATGATGTTAGCATGAACATCAATTTTAATCAAGTCAAGTAACCATTTGGGTTTAAAAGGTCCCTAAAAGGTTTAGATTTGGTCAAGATCTAACAGTCTGTAGGAGCCCTCATACTGACACATAAGATCTAGTAATTTGTGATGC
The DNA here is from genome assembly GCA_037957365.1 of Torreya grandis. Lineage (NCBI taxonomy): Eukaryota > Viridiplantae > Streptophyta > Pinopsida > Cupressales > Taxaceae > Torreya > Torreya grandis. The sequence goes on along the minus strand of JARHVA010005251.1, from coordinate 79,862 downwards.
AATCAACAAAGTTAAAAGGTCCCCAGGTTAAAGCCTTTAATTTATACAAGTTAGACATATTCTAATGGTGTGGGATAATCAATCCAAGATTCAATGGAGTGAAATAACTAACAAGAAAGTGGGACAAGGGAGATATACAATGCACTTGAACTCATACAACTTGATCAGATGGTGCACATCAATCAAACTAGTCAACAAATCCAAAGAGCTAATGAACCAAGGATAAGTGGCATAAGCAAATTCAATTGGAAAAAAATCAATAGCTTATGGGCATCCATTCATATGTAGATTAGTGGAGTGCATAAGAGTCAAAAAATTCAAGGCTCTTAGTCAAAATTTTATAACCAATGAGAAAGATCGAGCCTTAAGACATTTTAACGTAGGCCAAGGAGATAGTTTTTGACTTAGGTAAGCTAATACAAAGGAAACAGAGCTTGAGCATGATTTGAGTCAATTTTGGGTGAATATTTTTGGACCAAGCATCATCAGTAGAGCTCCTTGAAGATAGGATTGGTATTTTAGAACTAATTTATTCAAAGGTTAACATTTGGTTTTCAAAATGAGACTAGACATTGAGCTATAGGAAAACTAGTAATATGATTGGTTTTTAATTTATAAAGAGATTTGTGCTTAGTTATAGCCTTGACAAAAAAGGTACATATAACCATTCAAAATAGACTAAGAATGTCTTTTAGTTCTAAGGCATAAAGGATTAATCATCTTCAATAGATCAAGTGGAAATGGCATGAAATCCTGAGATGATGACTTGGTGGCCAAATAAGGATCAATGGAGCATTAATTTATTTTGCAAAGACCTTTGAACTTTTGCCCTTTTAATAAGATCCTGACTAAGCCACATCCTCAAATTATTGATAACCCATCACAAGCAATTGGTCCTTTTCCAATGCACAGTTCTCACTCTCCTTTTTTTTTAAATGTAGGATTTTAAGCCTTGAAAATAAATTGATAATCCCTCTTCTTGGCTTGACTAGACTTTTTATAAATTTGATCTTTGTAACCTCTTAAGATAAATAAAGGACTCTTTCTTAGATTTCATGAATCTAGTATAGTGTGTTAATGCCAGATTGATTTGCATATGTGGTAGAAATCTCTCCCTTATGAAATATTGATCTCACTTAGCTACTAGATTATATTATTTTGTAAGTCATGTTTAGTGTCAAATGTCATTTGGTTAAAGATAAAAAGTGGATAAATTAACTATTTGGTGCCTTAAATCAAGCCTTCCCATCAATTCCCTTAGGTTTTTATCATTTGGTGAACCTTGTCATGAAATACTAATGCGTAAATAACCATTTGGAGTTACACATCTAATCTCATTAGTGTTTGTTAGCAGTTCAAATGGAGTAGATGAACAATCACATTACTAGTGCATCACCTCCTTTACATGTTTTCATGCTTTTTTACCAATTTATCTCTCCTTTTTCTTAATCAATTTTAGTTTAGGTGATAAATCTAGAAGGAAGTTGACCTTCTCTAGAGGTATGATCTATTATTAGGATACCCATAGCCTAGGATTAGTCCCATGTTGGTCTATATTTGAGTAGAGGACCTGAACAATCCCCTTGCTCATCTAGGGTGTAATATAAAACCCCAATAGCTACTTGTAACCTTTATTCTTATTCCCTCATATGTGTAATTTTTCATGGTTAATTATGCATATGCTCTCCTATGGACAGGACATAGTATAATGGAGGTGAGTTATCCCAACGTTATTCTTCTCATTAGATAGACATTTTTGGTGTTAGAAAAATGTTATGCATATTTTTATCATTTAGAATTTGATATTGTGTTTTTACTTCCCTGTATGTTGGTTTTAGGGTATGAAATCTTGTTTATGTAGATGAACTTGAGCCCCCTAGGTGTGTTTCCTAGTGAGTGTTTTTTATCACTTCTTAGCTACTATCTAAACATCCTTTTTACCAACTTTTCCACCTTAAAAAATGACGTGATGATTCTTGGAGTTTATATTCTTAGCATCTAGGGTGCCTAGTGAAGCTACTTGATGATGGAAAAAGGATGAGAGGTGAGCCCCTCTTTCAGATGGCCTCTTAGCTTCCATATGAGTTCTTATGAAGGAATTTTTTTGCAACCCCTTGTATAATTTGTAGTTAAATTATATTTTATATTTAAGGGCCATGTTATTGTTATTGTTCAATTGAAAATATGTATATATTGGATTTAAATTGTATTAGTCATTGGTAAATAGTGTGGTGTTTCTAAATCACTTGCATACCCTTCTTATTGAGTGTATTGGATTATAAAATTGATGAGGTGATAATTTTGTGTGCAAAATAAAATTATATAATCTATATTGGAAATTTAGTTATCTATATTTTTTACTTTTGACTGCAAAATAATGTTCTCTCTTTCCAAAAAAAATAAAATTCATTTATTTATGTCAAATAAAGAAAGGTTTGATGCATTTGTATAAATTTTATGTAATTTAAAACTCATTTATTTTTACTCGAGTAAATTTGAATAGAAAAGAGGATTTCTTAAGATTATGTAGAAATTTACCCTTCATGTATTACTATTTCAAAGCTATAAAGTTTTAAACATTAGTCACTAAAAATGGTTTGTCCTTAATCAAATACCTTGAATTTCACTTCTTGTTCATGCACACTTATCATGACATTACACCTCTCAAAATAAATAATTTAAGTGTGAAATTATGGATTTTATTAACTTGGTTCCTTTCATTTCATAATTTTTAATATGAATTTTTATAGTTATGATTTATTTTTGAAAATTAGTCCTCTATAGGAAACTTTTGTAATCACATATGCCCTTTTGGAGGGAATTATACCCTTTTTGTAGGGTATATTAAATATGGGGTCTAGTGGTCACCCATGTGACCATGTAAAAAGTAGTAAATATCTAAGGTCTAGTTGGAAATGGAAAAAGCCCCAAGGACTGAGAGGATTTGGTGGTTAGGGTTGGAAGATACCATCTAACAGTTTGTTTAGTTGAAGTTAAATGATGGAAACCACATGGATATTATTTCAAGTGGTTATCTCCCTACCTTATAGAAAAGTGACATTGGTTATTCAAATAATATACAATAATTTTTACTAAAACTTATCAATATCATTATTATTTTAAACTTATTCATTTTCTAAATTTAATACCCATAACTTTATTTTTTTAAACTAGAAGCTTTAATTAGCCTAGATTTGAGTGTTATATAGTTGATCAAGTGATATGAATACTGATGAGTTGGATGGACATAAAAGGGACCGCTTCCAATAATGACCCCTTTATCACATAGGTGTTTTATTATAAAATTTCAATTAATCTTCCTATTTTATTTCTATGATTGTGGAGACCTAGTGATCTTAATGTGGGGGAACCTAAAATGGACTCCACCCCCCAAAAAAAAAATTGCTTTCCCCTTCCACATATAATATTTTTTGGAACCTATAACCTCATGGTTTTCACTTTGTGTAAGTTTTATTTGAGAGAGGCCTTTTTGGCCTTGTTATCTTGTGTGGGATACTAGAAACCCCAAAACTAGTTGACCCAAAAGGAAAACTCTACTATTTTTGTACCCTCTACCTCTTCAACTAAAAATATAAGATTAAAAATAATATTATAAGGTATTTTATTCATAAAACTTGTTAGTGGACATTAATAACTATGACACATTTTGAATCTCCCTAAGACCTTTTTTGAAACTATGGGAGATTGAGACCTCATAAAACCTTTCCAAAATGATGGGAAACTATAAAATAAAACCATGTATATATGTATAAAAAACATGTTGAAAAATAATTAAGTGGAAAAATGATAAACATCTTAGAGACTCCACTAATGGCAGTCATCTAAGGTTAAAGAAGGAAAGGATGATGGATATGGATAAGTATCATCATCAACACTTCTTCCCTCCATTATTTTTTATGATTTTTTCATTTAATGTATAATTTTAATCCCATAATTAATTCCATAAATATTTATAAGGATTCCTCACCATTGAATGAACATGAAATTCATGTTTGAATTGATCTAATCGTTAGTATGGATGGATCCATACTCAAGGGACTTATTTGGGCTATTTAATACAACTTTTTATTTCCTATAGGGAATAAATTATATTTTTAAATAACTTTCCTATAAGAAAGGTTAACTCAAAATTTTACATTAATCACACAAGTGTGAACTGAGCCTTGTGATTGGCTAGATTCACCTAGACACTTTTTGAGCACCTAAAAGAGTTAGACTGTATAGTTTGGTCTAGTGGTTCATTGAACACGCTTAAAATTCATTTAAAATTATTTAGGGCCTTGATATTTTGGGTCTATATATGCCAACTTGGAATGTTTTAGGCTTTTTTGATAGCTTATGGGATTATTAGATCAAGTTGGGCTAACATAGTTGTGTAGTAATTATGTGACCACTTACACATTAGGATCCATATAATTTAGGCATGATATTTTATTTGGATTCATTATGGATATTATGAAAAATTATTGGATAGTAAATGTTAAATGTGACTATGTAAAATGTGGATTATACACTAAAAAAATTGGCTTAATATTGTGTGTGTTTTCATTGTGTTAATTTTTTAGCATGACTTTTTGGTATCAGATCATGATTAAAACATTATGATATCTAGGAATCATTGTTTGATACTAGTTATTCCACATCAAAACTATGTGTGTAATTTTTTGGGTGTTAGACCTTGTTAAAGAGGTAAAAACATTATGCTTGAAGATATCCTTAGATTATGGACTCTTCGACTAAGTATTAGATGTTTGGATTAATTTTTTTGTCTCTATTCTTGAGAGACCTATGCTAAGAGTTTTGGACATCCACTCATATTTTTGAATATATGAGGTTTGATGAAGGCATGAATGAATGTTCCTACCAAGTTTTGGTAATTTTTATTACTTCATGGGCCAAGTGAATGTTAGTTCACTCATGAGCTCTTGTGTGCTAGGTCAATTGGAATTTCCCATGACCATTGTCATATGCATCTTGTCTTTAAGGACTTATTATATTATTTGTTTGATAGATTTATTTATATTATTAATTCTATGTATATTTATTTTATCTAGATAGTAGAGTGTATTATATGTTTAGGGTCTAGATGGGATTTTTTAAGTTTAACGACCCCCTTTTAAGCAAACATTTCATTACCACTCAAGTGGAGTAGGATAAAAGGTTACTTTATGTCTCTCACCTTGAGTAATGAGATTAGAATATATATATAGATACATTAATGAATTGATTCCCTTTTTTATTAGTTTTTAACTCTTACCTTATGAGTAATTCAAACAAGAGTTTAGGCATAGTATCTCCTTAGGTGAAAATATTTATCTTTGTGGACCATAAATAGTTACATAGAATTAGGGGAAATAATTGGTATTATGTGAGGGGATGAGACCATTGTGGTGTTTCACATTGTTTTCCACTTGAATTTTTTTTAAACACATGTAAGTCTTGTGAGATTTAATACTGATCATGTTTAATAGACTGGTGATACCACATGGATGGCCTTGATAGGGAGCCTCCTCTAGGTCACTTTTTTATTATCCTTGCATGTATTATCCTTTGTCTCCATTTGGTAGTAATAAATGCATTTTTATATCCATAAATTGGAGAGATTTTCCATTGTAGTTGGGCATCGGTGTTAGTTAGAGAGGAACATGTAGGCCTTTATGGCATCTTGGCACCAAGTAGGTCTAATCATCAACTTAGTTAATTTAATCCTATGTTAAAGTGGTAATTTTATCTCTTGTACATAGGTGATTGATATCAAATTTATATGGATTTATTGGATGTTGATATTTGAATGATTTCATCACCAACATCTTTGAGTTTCTGACCTTGTTTCTCAAAGTATCTTTAGAGAACATCCTTATGTTAAATTAACACTAGTTTGGAGGAAAAATTATTTATAGGGACCACAAGAGGAATTTGATTTGGTTTTACTCATTACTATTATGGTTATAGTATACCATCCTAGTTTTGCAACATATAGAATGGATTAATTAATCCATGATAGTTTGAGTTCATTGATAATAAGGATGTAAATTCAAAATATATAATTTTTGATTATATGGTGGTGGTACCTAGTTAGGTGGGTTTCTTCTAAATTTTAATAGCATGAAATTAATATAAGTCTCTGTATAGATATAAATAGTGGTAACCCTAATTTTGTGTACCTCATCATTATTAAACATACTCATGTTAAGAGTATACCTTTTATGTCTTATATTATATGTTAGTTTCCTACAACATATAATTAGGCATGTAATTTGACATTGAAACTTTTTTGGGTGTTAACCATTTAAACTGACCCTTCATTTTTTATTGTTAACCATTGCATCCTTTTGATAATAATTATTTTATAAATTTGTACAAAATATAATGACATATGGTATTGTATTAGATGCTTATATTGTGATTATCATGCCTTATTTTATTAACCATACTAAAACCTTGTTTGGATTGCTAATTTAGGTCATCCTTGAGTATGGATTGATGAGTAGCGAAGGTGTTTCAAACCACTGATTCTTGGTAATTTTTTTTCATAAAAGGATGTATTATGTAGTGGTGTATTTACCTTAATGATATATGAGTGTCATTTTTACATTGAATCTTTGTATGATGTCATTTCCCCTTTTTCATAAGATTGTCACTGATTATTGTGTGAGTTTATTGGAATCATATTGAATGTGTTTTAGGTTTTACTTATAGGAGTTGAAAGGAATTTAAAAAAAGTGTTCTAAGACACAATATTTTTGGTTTTAGCATAACATCACATTCATAATAACAAAATTCTAAAAAAATAGGCTTATAGATTGATTACAAACTAAAGAAAAACTATATAATATAATCAATATCAAAAACCACCTCAAATACAATGAAATATCCTTGCATATATAGGCAAGTAATATAAATCTTAACTAAGAGAACAAGATAAGTGATAAATAGTAACTAAGATATCAAGCTAGAGATCAAACCTAGGACTAAGAGATAATTATACCTCAAAGATAGAAATAAATATAAATTATCCCCATAATATCTAAGATAAATATGTAATATCTCATAATATCTAAAATAAGATAAATTAAATATCGACACATAAGTTGGTGGGAATAATAAAATAAATCACCTAGGTGAACATGAGCTAACATAAATAATGTACTCAACAACCCCTCAAGTGAAATTAGGGGCCAAAATAGAGTGGCATATCCATAGTATGAGTCCTAAAAATAAGGCCTGATCAGGTATTCATGTACAATATCTCCATGAAGTAATCTCTCATGAAGTGGAGAAAGGGAGAAAAACCATAGGAAAATAATACTCCCCCTAAAAAAGAGAAAAAAAGAAGGAAGGAATTCATATGTAATCCCCCAAGGATAAATTCCTTCACCCCACATAAATATTAGTATTATATATCTTTCATGGATGGAAATTATGTAAGAATCAATCGTCATATTATGTGAAAGGGTCCAATGTACACAATCCATGAGTTCTCCCCATAGGAAGAAAATTAAACTACTATATGTGATCATGATCTCCCAAAGATACATCACCTATAAAAGTTTTGATGATGTGGTGACCTTGCTGAATAGGCCTAATAGGACATACAATATTATGCAATTCAATGTCAAGAACTCTATCAGTGTATCTCATATAGTTGAGTGTGCAAGACCTAAAATAAGAGTATATATCTAAAAGAAACCAAACATGTGAGTAAGTTGATCCATCATAAAACAAGTAACAATAATATTAGTAGGAGTAAAAATGAGGTCTAGAATAGAACGTGCAAAAAAAATAGGTTCCTTGTGAAAATAATGGTCTGAACACATATATTCATAAATAAGAGGAGTAGGTGATGAAGGAACAAAAACTGTGGCACAATAAAAGTAATCTATAAGAAAAAATTATGTTGTGTCATCCATGATCTCTAAAAGTGATGGTGGAGGTGCCACATCCTCAAGAATCATGTCTTTTTAATCAATTAAATGAATAAGAGTATAAATTATGTGAGGATTAATAAATTCCTCAAATAAACCACCATCAAAAGACAAATCCTTTCTTACATGAGAAACAATGTATGTGTCATCATTAAAAAATATAAGAGGAAAATGATGTGGAACATAAGGATGTGGAGAAAAAGAGGGATTAAAAGATATAAAATACCTAGTATCCTTACCAAATAAGGATAAAAAGTGGTCCCAAAATTACTTGGGTGATGTTGCAAGACATAGGACTACAAAGTGTATGAAACATGAAGGTTAATATAAAAAATAGCCTAATATTACATGGATGAAAATCAAGAAATACATTCCTCATATATAACATGAGGAAAACCACCAAATACAACTCTCCATAAGCCTTTTATCTATAAGTGTATCTTCATTTTGATCTTCACAATGTTTTTAATTTGAGGCATTTAGGGTTGAGGGTCTCAAATAATCATGAATCTATTGTAACAAAATAAGGAGAAAGTCAAGAAGAATAAGAACCCTCCCAAAAAGTCAAATCCCCCATGACAGTTTAACATCCTCTGATGAAAATATTGAGGAACCCAAAATTTGGCACTTTATAACTTAGTGTGTTTTATGAAATAAATGAAATCAATAGATTGGGTATAAAAAACAAAAACTTTTGAAATAAATAGAACTCAATTTTGAGTTACCAATCAAAAGACATAGTTTTTAGAAGTTTTTTTAATTTTCCTCATAAATGGGTCAAAAATTAAAAAAAATCACCAAAAAATATTTAAATGTTTGGGAAAAACTTTGGGATATTATATAAAAAAATCAAGGGCTGAAGTTAAGCCCCCACTATTAGGAATAAAAAATTAAGACTCCTCCACAAGCCCATACCATATGACCAAGGAGCTAAGGGTGAGGATGAGAGCTCCTCATTTTGATTGATTTGATTGATTTGGGTATTACATTATTAAAAAAAGAGGAAATTTTGATATGAATAATGTTTTTATGTATTGGTCTAAACTTTACACTCTCTTACATGCCACCCAGCTATTATCCTAAATTTGACACTCCCCTGAATGTCATCATTATGTGTGGGTGAGTTTGTAAAATAAACACATCCATGATGTATAAAAACATTAAAACGACACTAAGGATGCCTAAACATGCATAAGTTTTCAAAACACATTCCCAAACCATAGAAAATATAAAACAAATCATAGATCCATATAAAAACTAGATCCTTTTCCTTCCTTGTAGATAGTTTTTGTAAATGTCGTGATCCACAACCTGCAGTAAAAAAATATAAAGATCATCCTAAAAATGTCACATCAATAAAAAAAATGGATATACAATATAAATTCCCTTACAAAAAATTTACAAATGAATGTCTACAACACCTTAAGCTTTGGTACCATGAAAGGAAGGAAAAATAAAGCATTCCAAGCCACAAGATATATGGTGTTAGCATAACATCACATTCACATCAATAAATATCTGAAATAATAGACTTACATATTTATTTCAAAAAAAAATTCAGCTATATCATATATTACATCTCTATAACCACCTCAAATTTAATGATCCATCATAACTAAGATATCAAGCTAGAGATCAAACCTAAGACTAAGAGACAACTATCCCTGAAGAATAAAAAATAACTATAAATTATCCACATAATATCTAAGATAAATATGTAATATCTCATAATATCTATAAAAATATAAATGAAATATCCACACATAAGTGGGTGGGAATAATAAAAAAATCACTTATGTGAACATGAGCTAAGGTTAACAACCTACTATAACAAGAACCAATCTCCAAGGCACTATAATGGATATGACACATGATTCTTAGAAGTTGGGATGTTATTTTGGGTACCATTTTGAGTTACAAATTTGTTTTAGAATGAATGTGTGTCTTGAGGAGAAAGTTTACCTTCTTATAGTTGATAAATGGCTAGTTCTACTGAGTGCCTTGAATAATTCTTATTGTATACCATGTTAAGTAGGTGATTGCCTAGAAGATTTCATGAGTTCATGAATAAAGGTCCTAGAAAATTTTTGATCACTTTATATAAAGCATCCTTGGTTATAATTAGACCTTTTTATTAGTAATCAAATTCATTAAGTTCTAATTGTGCCTAGTGTATTGGGATTTGTACAAGCATGTGATTCATCTCACTTAAGAAAGTGTGAAATTATAGATGGGTTTATATACATTTTTAACTTCAGTTATATAAGAAGTGATCTTAAAATACCCTATATATAATGAATTAGGATGGATCTACAACTTATCCTACTTAGTGGATTCCAAATTTAAAAAAGGTAAACTTACCAAAATAATTCATTGCATAGTTATTTACATTAAAAAGAGAATAATTTGGATCTACTAAACCTAAGTAATGGATCTCTTACCACATGAAATTAAATGAGAGGGTTCCAAAGCCTCTAGAAAAATGATATTATGTAATGAACCTAGCTAGGTCTACAATACATAAAACAAATCTAATTTAGTTCTCACTAAATCTAGTGGCACAAAGGGGGGATATTTAATAACAAATAAAATAAAACATTGAAAGAGAAATCTACTCAAGTTAATTTAAATGTAAACTGAGTAAGAACTATAACATTCATCTGACTACTTTGTGCAATGTCTAATCTACTAAACAAAAGATTAAAAGTTAGGATTACTTACCTTTGATTGAATCTATCATCACTCAATATCTCCCTTTGTCAATGATGCTTTAAGAAACATTGTTATGGATTTATAAGAATCACACTATAAAAATAAACTATCAAATAAAATACTCCTACTTTGTATCCAATAATTTCCCACAAGACAAGCTTCTTTCCCTCTAGCATAAAACCCTAAGTAATGACTCCTAAAATGTAGAAATAACAAAATTATGAGATGTAACAATGTAAAAAATATTATTCATCTCTTTATAAATGAAGTGAGTTATTTATTTTAATTAATAATTGACCCAAAAACCTCTTAAAGTTTTATTCAACAAGGTTTTCTAGGTTAATCTTATTTGGCAGTAAAAAGAGTCATTAAGCCTTGAACTAGGTCGACTAGACCAATGAAGTTCTATAGTATGTGCTAAATTCCCAACAAGGTCAACCAGGGAACCTAATTTAAACTTTAGTCAACATTAAATATCATTAAAAAAGTCATGTATATGGGATATGAAATCCTAACGTATAAAGAGTAAAATCAAGGTGGTCTCTAACACCTACAGTTACCTAGTGAGAAGGTTGGCTTGAATAGTGTGTTTGATGAGGACATAGGGTTTTGGTCATTGTGAGAAGGTTCCAACTATCCAAATAATGACAAGGAGAGTGTAGAGGAGCTAGCCTCATAATCTCTAGGTTGAGTCTAGTTATAGGTAGCCCATAACCTATTGATTAATCTAATTTTAGTATAGGTTTGAAAGAGATATAAGAAATATACTTTAGTAGGGTACAACTTAGGTTGATAATAATTTTGGCACACTCATTGGGACATATATTTAGATATTAAAGTATTCACATCAACATTTTGGTCTTTAAAAGAAGCTTCAAGCATTCATATGGTCATCATCTCTAAGGTAAGGAGGATTCTTGTTCATAGTTCATTTGTGATGAGCTATGATAGCCTATGGAGAAAACATTTGTCATTCATCTCCTTATTAACAACCCTATGATCCATCCCCATTCGATTATGATCCCTATTTATCTTATTATTACCCTTATCAGTCCTATATTCACATTGATCAATAATATAAGAGCAATTATCAGGATTATGATCCTTTTCAATACCAATTACACTACTCTATCCCTCTTTGTGAACCTCATTCACCTCTTTATCATCCTACTTATCAATCTAATCATTCATCTCTATCTCATGACATTAAAGATAATCTCAACCAAGTTCCAAGATAATCCATATAAAGATTTAAAAAGGCCTTGTTTGGATACAAAAAACACATGGTGAGCATTGACACACAATATATGTATATATATATATATATATATATATATATATATATATATATATATATGGATAGGACATCCCTAGGCATGATATTGAGAGCATGAGAGATTCATTATAGTAATATGAAGGGGAGTTGGCATATTTCATAAGACAAGTCCATTCAAAAGTTAGTGGTGATATCCTTGACATAGGTGGTTTAATTTAAGGCATTAAAGATAAGTTGGTAGTCTATGAGAGACACCAAGTTAACCATAACTAAAAACATGTTCCCTCCATTCCACATCAATTCTCCATTTATTTTCCCTTTCTACCTCCAGAGTCTCAAGAAAACATGTATGATATCCTTCAAAATTCCTCTCAAACCTTGCCAACTTTTCCTACTTAGAAATATATCCAACAAAGTCTTCAAAATGTGGAAGAAGTATGTCTTGAGAAGGCTGAATCACATGTTTCATAAAAAATTATGCAAGGGAATTCATCTTCTAATTAGTAGGGAGATATCTCCAATGATATGGTGTTAGACTTTGAGGCTCACCTTGCTAAATAAATTAAACTTTCAAACCAACTATAACTCCAAAGTGCTAGAATTTATGTTAAAGTGGCAGTTTTGAATCAACTCCCAAAGAAGGTGGAATTAATATCTAAGCTTGGAAAGAAAACCCAAGAGATTGTTTTTGAAGATTTGCCAAATTCCTACTACGCGTGCAAGAAATAGGGGCATTGGGTCAATAACTACCATTTTAGAAGTAAAATACATCCAAAAAATGTTAAGGAAGGGAAATAAATTAAGGTCTAACAGAAGAAAATATGGAAAATCAAAGAAGACCACTGAAAGGAACAAAAGAATAAAGAAGATTTAACAGTTCCATGTACAGAAGAGGATAAAGATCCTTCTACTAAAGAGGCTAATGCTCTAAATACAGAGGGAGACAAAGAGCTTTCTTTAAAGAAAGAAAGTCCTCAGAAAGAAGAATAGGGGATGCATATAGAGATCAAAAAGTTTGAACAATCAATATAGGATATGACAAATTTATTAAAACAAATTGTTGTTTACCAAAGTAAAGAAGATCAATGCAAAGATATAGAGGACAAGGCTAGGTTAGAGGAAGGTGAATTGATGCCTAAAGATGGAAAAAATTTAGAGGAGGGAGAGTTGCTCACTTCCCAGTCTAGGGAGAGTCAGGTGTTATCTAAGGATGATAATGACTCTCAGGTGGAAGGGGCTCCGATTATAGAGGAAATGAGAGAGAAGGGAAAAAATTCAAAAAATCAAAAGAAAATAGATGAAAAAAGAACAATATAAAGGGTGTAGAGATGAGAATTTTAAAGGTGAAACCCTTTGTTTCTAATCTAAAAAAAGATGGAAAAGGAACTGAACAGCAATCTAAGATAAAATTGGATGTTGGTTCCCCGAATAAACTTGGAAAAAGATCTACAAGGAAGAACAGAGAGCTAGAAAGCATACAGAATATTGTTGATGGTAGGCAGGCAACCATTCTGGACTTTACCCCCAAAAAATAGTAATGAAAATAATAAGTTGGAATATTAGGGGGTTAAATAGTACTAATAAAATGGATATTGTTAGGAATTTTGTTAGAGAACAAAAGCCAAATTTCCTTTTGCTCCAAGAAACCAAGATGAATAAAGAGAAAGCAGAACAGATCAAAGACTTTAAAAATTATTCCATCAAGGTCAGTAGTTTTGAAGGTGCTTTAGGGGGAACTTTGATGTTATGGAAGAAGAATCATTACTCTGGATCTATTTTGACTGCTAGTAAAAATCTTATGATTGCTAAAATAACTAGTGTGGACCAAAAGGAAGGCTGGTATGTTGTAAATATCTATGCTCCTAATGTTAAGAACCAAAGGAAAAAGGTATGGGAGTCTATCTCTAATTTCAAAAGCAAGGACTATTGTGGAAGATGGATTATATTGGGAGACTTTAATGTACCTCTTTATGATCATGAGAAAATGGGAGGTAATGCTACTCAATTGGAAGGGAGATTTGATCTAATGGAGTTTATAAATAAAGAGGGACTAATGGACATGGAACTTTAGGGAATTCAATTTACATGGAGCAATAAGAGAACTGGTAATGATTGTATACATGCCAAGCTTGATCGGGCCCTTATCTCTCCTAACTGGACAAAAGAATACATATGTAAGTTAGAAGCTTGCCAAAGAATAGGTTCGGATCATTATCCTCTTATTTTCACAGTAGCTAAAATAAACTTGAAGAAGAATCATCCTTTCAGATTTGAAAAGATGTGGATATAAGACCCATAGTTTAAAAGTAAAATGGAAGAATGATGGAATATTGATATTGAGGGCATGGCCCTTTTTAGAGTTGTTTCCAATCTCAAAAACGTTAAAAGGGAAGTCAAAAAGTGGAACAAGTATTGTTTTGGAAATATCTTTGATAAAAAGACTGCTATTAAGGAGGAAATTCGTAGAACTCAGGAAAAAAATTTAAAAAGATGGATACACTTTTGACCTCCTTATTGAAGAAAATGAACAGTTGGTTCAATATGAAGATATTATTACTAAAGAAGAAATCTATTGGAGACAAAGATCTAGGTTGTTATCGTAGAGAGAAGGAGATAAAAATACAAAAAAATTCCATCCATCCACTCTGAAGCACAAAGCTAAAACTCATATTCCATACCTAAAAAAGGGAGATCTGAAGATTTTAGAGGAAAAGGAAATCAAGGATGAAATGCTATCCTTTTTCTCATCCCTTATGAAGGCTAACCCCAATATCAATCTGGAAAGTTAGGTTGATATCCTACGTGTGATTCCTCCTTTGGTCTCAAAGGAACAAAATAAAATGTTATGTTCAATCCCAAAGGAAGAGGAGATCTTTAAAGCCATCTGTTCTCTAGGAGGAGATAAAACACCTAGACCTGATGGATTTCCCATGTTCTTCTTTCAAAAATATTGGAATTTTGTTGGAAAAGATGTAAGTGATGCGGTGAAGGAATTCTTTGGAGCCAAACAGATGCTTAAGGAAGTTAATTCCACCTTTTTGTGTTTAATTCCAAAGAAGATTGGTGCTGATTCTCTTGATCAGTTTAGACTGATTAG
The DNA here is from genome assembly GCA_037957365.1 of Torreya grandis. Classification (NCBI taxonomy): domain Eukaryota; kingdom Viridiplantae; phylum Streptophyta; class Pinopsida; order Cupressales; family Taxaceae; genus Torreya; species Torreya grandis. The sequence continues at coordinate 64,831 of JARHVA010005251.1, read as the reverse complement.
CCTCTGTAACTCTTTCTACAAGATCATTTCTAAAGTTCTTACTTCCAGACTTATTCAAGTGATTCCTTCGATAATTGCTGATCAGCAAAATGGATTTATCCCAGGTAGACAAATTCTCAATTCTATAATTACTCTTACGAGAATATTCATTCGCTGTTCAGCTCTAACAATCAGGGTTTCATTATGAAAGTTGATATTGCAAAAGCATATGATAGGGTGGACTGGTTATTCCTCTCAAATAGTCTTTCAGCTTTTGGCTTTAAACAAATGGTTGTTGGTATTATTTACTAGCTGATTTTGACTTCCTCTATTGCTCTAATGGTAAATGGAAGTTCATCCCATTTCTTTAATCCATCAAGGGGGCTGAGACAAGGGGACCCTATATCCCCCATTCTATTTGTAATTATGGCTGACTGCATGGAAAGTTATATAGGGGATTTGGTCCATAAAGGTTTATTTAAGGGATTAAAACCCTCTTCTCATCCTCTGATTTTCTCCCACGGACAATTTGTTGATGATACTATCTTCATGGGAAAAGCTAAAGTCAAGGAAGCAAGAAATTTAAAGCAAGCTATAAATTTATATTCTTCCACATCTAGTTAGTTGATTAATTGGAATAAAAGTGCACTGTTCTTCAACAATACCCTTATTAAGAGACAGAATAAAATTGCTAAAATCCTTGGATGCTCTATAGGTTTTTTCCCCTCATCTTACCTGGGTCTTCCTCTTGGGATGAAAGTCTCTGAAGCCTTTTGGGAGGATCTTATCAACAAATTCAGTAAGAAACTTGCAGGATGGAAAGGAAATATTTTAAGTCAGGCAGGAAAGTTAACCCTCCTTAAAGCAAGTCTTCAAAGTATACCTACTTATGCTCTAAGTTAACCCAATGGAAATTCTATTTTCCCACCGGTGACTGCTAAATCTTGTTGGGAGAAAGGTGAGTTTCAAGTTTTCATTCCAAACCCTTTAATAGATTTTTGTATGTCTTCCATGGATTTCACCCTAGTGGGTAAATTTTTAGGAGCAAGACCAGATCTGGAATCTCTTTAAAAAATGGTTAAAACGAAATGGGTAATTAGAGGAGAAATAGAAATGGCACCAATGATGAATGATTTCTTCTCATTTATTTTCAATTGTAAGGAAGACATGAATATGGTTCTAGGTGGAGGACCGTGGTCTTTTGGTAAATGTTCTCTTACTATCAAAAAATGGGAGCCCAATATGGATCTATCAGATTCTTTTTTCTTAACCACTCCCATTTGGGTTAGACTTCCTGGACTCCCTTTAGAGTTTTGGCATGAGGAAATATTTAAAGGTATTGCCAGTTCTTTTGGTGAACTTGTGGTAGTGGATAAAGCTAAGGCTTCCAGATCTAAACTTTAAAGTGCCAGACTTTATGTCAAAGTGGCAGATTTGAATCAAATCCCAGAAAAAGTGGATATAATATCCAAGTTGGGAAAAAAAACTCAAGGGATTTTTTTTGAAGATTTGCCTGATTCTTGCTATGCTTGTAAGAAACAAGGGCACTTCGTTAAAAACTGTCCATCTAAAAGCAAAAATCTTCTGAGTGGTGCTTTGGATGGGAGAAAAATTCAGCATAAGAAAGAATGGAAACTAAAGGAAGATCATAGACAAGAACAAAAGAATAGTGAATATCCTAAAGATTTAGACGAAGAGGTAGATAAAGAGCCTTCTTGTGAAGAACCCAAAGATCCACAAACTGAGGCGTATAAAGAGTTTTTTGCTGAGAAAGAAAATTCAAAAAAAAAATAGATGGACTACAAACAGATATCAAAATTCCTAAACAAAGAATAGAAGATTTGATGGATTTATCAAGACAAATCATTTGCTATCAAAGGATAGAAGAGCGATGGGGAGATGTTGATGACAAAAGTGTACTAGAAGAAGGAGAAATCTTGGTCGAAGACGTAAATAATTTAGAAGAGGGAGATATTCTCCTTTCTCAATCTAGGGAGATTCAAGCTGATAATGGTATCCCTTTAGAGGAGCTTCAGGAGAACCAAAGAAAAAGGGGTGGAAAAAACATGAATACTAAGGGAGTAGAAACAAGAAGCAGTAAAAAAGACCAAAAAACAAAGGTGAAACAACCAGTTTCTGCTCGGGATAAACTCGAAAAAAGAGATGAACAGCATCGTAAGTTGAAATTGGATATTGGCTCTCCTGACAAACCTAGAAGAAGACCCATAAGGAAAACTAGAGAGCTAGAAAGTATGTAGAATATTGCTGATGGTAGATAGGCAACTATTTTGGATTTTACCCCTAAAAATAGATATTAGAGCATCTTGCGGGATATTAGGGGGTTGATTGTTTAATGGTTTTTTGAGGTTATCTTGTATAACCTATTTTTGTTGCTAATTTTTAGTAGGTTTAAGGATGGCTTTTCCTAGAGCATGGTAATGCTTTATCTTTTTTATTCCTATTAAAGGGTTTCAGGGCCCCTTAAAAACTTGTTTTTACTTTAATCTAAAACTTATGCTCTAAGTCTTTTGAGAATTCCTACCAAATTTGCAGAAGCTATTGAAAAAATCCAAAGAAACTTTCTATGGACTGGTACTGAGGAAAAAAGAAGGATGCCTTTAATTTCTTGGGACAACATCTGCAAACCTTTCAGCAAAGTGGGGTTGAGAATAAGGAAAATTAGAAGTATGAATACTGCTTTCTTAGCAAAATTGGGATGGAGAGTTTACCATGAAAATAAAGAATGGAGTAACATATGGAAGCATAAGTATTTATTTAATGGAAAATCCCTTTCTGATTTCTTTTCTTACCCTAATGTTATCCAACCTTCTTCCATATGGGCAGCAGTTCAGGGAACCAAACAAATTTTAGAAGAAGGATGCTCCTGGAAAGTTGGTAATGGAATAAAGGTGAAATTCTGGGAGGATGCTTGGTTAAAAGAATACCCTTTGATAGAAGATTTCCAAGATAAAGAGGTAATTGATCGATGTAAGCAAAGATATGGAATAATGGTAAATCAATACTGGCAAAACAATTCCCGGGTGAATATAACTGACCTTGATCAAGATTTCAATAATATACAATTATCCCTCAATGCTATCTCTCTCTATCCTAATCTTGAGGAGAAGATTATCTAGCATGATGATCCTAGTGGACAATTTAAAGTATCTACCATTTTTAATTCTAAGGGAAATAGTAATCAACCTTTGTTGTCGCATGCATGGATCAAGGGGATTATCCCCAAAATAAAAATCTTCTACTAGACTCTACTTCAAAACAAAATCCTAACTCTTGACAACTTGCAAAAAAGAGGAATATATGTGGTGAGTAGGTGTATTATATGTAAAAAGGGCTTTGAAGATAGAGATCATTTGTTTGTGAACTGTTCTTATATGCAACAAGTTTGGAATGAGATCCTTAATCTCTGGGGTATTGTATGGGTTCATCAAAAAAGTGTGGAATTATCTTTTAAGAGTTGGTACTGCCCATCTAAGAATCTTGATGTTCTTTTTTTCTAGAAATTAACTCTTCCCCATATTTGGTGGGGCATATGGAAAGAAAGAAACAATAGAATTTTTAGAAGTAGAGAACTTCCAGGATGGGTGTTGGGTCAGAATATTATCAGAGTAATAAAGGAGAATTTTTCATCGTAAAGGGATCCTAATCCAACCTTTCAAAATGATAATCCCTTAAGATCTGAAAGGCCTAATGTGAAAACTAAAAATCTAAGATTAGATGTTAAATGGAATGTCCCCCCTTGTGGATGGATCAAAGGTAACTTTGATGGAGCTGCTAAAGGGAACCCGAGAAAAGCAGGATGTGGAGGAGTCTTGAGAGATCATGTGTGAAAATTAATTGATGCTATTGCTATCCCTATTGGTAAGTTGAAATTTCATATTGTTGAAGCTTTTGTAGCCCTTCAAACCATTAAATTAGCTATTAAATTAGGATATTCCAAATTATGGTTAGAAGGTGACTCCTTGAATATCATTCATATCTTAAATAACAAAAATTTACTTTCATGGTCTATAGAGGCAATGGTTATGGAAATGAAAGCCTTAATTCAAAAATTTGAGAAAGTAACCATAACCCATACTTACTGTGAAGCCAATGGAGTTGTTAATTGGATAGCAAATCATGCAGTTTGAATAGGACACAAGGTGAGTTGGAAGGATACATTAAATAATAATGTGGATCTTAGAGCGCTCATTAATTATGATGCAATTCATTCAAAGGAGGGAAAGATCTGCTTGGAATAGAAAATTAATGATTTGGCAGAGTGGCCTCATGGAGGAAGGATTACATTCATTGAACAGAAATATTCTAGAGAACGTGAAGTGGGTTTTGTATGTGCTAGAAAATAGGCGAGTTTCATTACAAGTTGATATTAGTTGGTCTCATTGCTTAGTAATCAGTGTTTGGCTATTACTAGATAACTGTATGGCTTGCAAAATGAAAGGTGAACCAAGGAAGTAAGAACCTAAAAGTTGCAAAAATTGGAAGGAAAAACAAGATGTCTAGAAGATCCTTCAGAGAGGAAAGGTTGTGAGCTACTTGGAATAGCTACATGGTTCAAAACCCCATATAGTGATGGCTTTTTTAAAAAATTAGGTTGACAATAGGGTAACCCTCCATGGCATCGTGGTGAAGCTCATCGAGGAATTCATAGTGGAGGTCATGGGGATTCCAATGGAGGGTATAAAATTCTCTAAGTAGACTAGCATATCTAGTGAGGCATTTAGCAAATTCCCAAAGATGGATGCTGAGGAGCAATAATTGGAAAAGAGTGGGGATTTCTTCAACTTGGAGCAGATTAAAGGAATCTGGAGAGACATCTTATGTTGCATCTGTGAGTATTTCATACTTGAAGGAAGAAGTAAATGAGTCCATAAATTTCCTTTTGTCTTTCTTAATCATTTTAGGCACAGAGTTAGAATTTCCTTTCCTTTCTATTTGCGCTTCTCGTTGCTCCAAAGTTTGTTCGCTCATAGAAAAAAAGAGTCTCATCCTATATTGCATGAGGGATTAATCCTAATAATAGAAGGTTTTTGTAAAAATAAGGCCATTTTCCTGAATCCTTATTTAGACAAAAATAAGGACTCACAGAGTAAGAAGAATGAAACAGTAAAAGGGAAAGAAAAATTTAAACCCAAATCATCTAACTTCAAAAAATAGATTGATGATGAGGAAACAGAGTAAGAAAGCACTGAAAGATCTAAGGAGGAGAGTATGGAGGAAGAGGAAGGTATAGAGAGTGGGGATTACAACTCTAACGAAGAAGGAGAAGATAAAAGTAAGAATGAGAAAGAAGGGAACACTATAGAGGAAAAAACTGAGAAGAATAACTATGATCTTGAGGAAAATCACCAAGTGCCAAAGGAAACTAAAAACGATATGGATGTTTTATTTGAGGATCCTGCTTTGAAAACAGAGAAGGAACATCTAGTTTAGGATGCCTATCATGCAATGGAAACTAGATAATAAGTAAAGAATGATTTTATCCACAACGAAAGCCCTATTGAAACTAAGGAATAGAAAAGAATGGAAAGGGAGGACTATATAGAAAAGGATGAAGAGAATCCAAAAGAAAATGTAGAAGATTAAGTGATGTAGGTCAGAATGACAGGAGGCATCCCTTTATGAGTTTGGCCAAATGCAAAGCAGATGCTATCCTTCAAGTTGACTCATGGATATATAAGGAGATAATGGGCCTCAAGAAGAAAATGGAAATATTGGAATGCAATCAGGAAGCAGATCAAAATAAAAACAATAATCTGGAAATATAGATGAGGGATATACCTATCAAACTTAAAGACTATGATAACAATCTAAGGGGGCTCATTAAGGAAAGTAGAATGAAGATGGAGGAGGTAACCTCTAGCATATGTGCAGCTGTTGTGAACATTGGAAAATGAGCAAATGAGTAAATTAAATCCTTGGAGGGGCCTAGCAAGAGAACCAGACAGATCTCAAGGAAGAAAGCAATGCAAGAGGTTGCTACGTCGGTGGCTATATCTATACATGACATTGCTATGATTGGAAAGGAAGTGGTGAAGATGATTTTGGAATTAGAAGAATAAGATCTTTGAGTTCTTACAGTCTTGGTCCCTTTAGTTGGATGTTATATCTGGCTCTGTTATCTAGCTCTTTGTTTTCTTTTCACACTGGAGTTTCTAGGTCTCTGTAAAACCTTGGGTCTATCTTTTGATGATTTTGTATTATGGTTTTAGGTCCCTGTAAAACTTGTTTTTTATACTACTTAGCTTGTAGGTGATAGGTTTCACCTATGGATGTTATTATTATATCCTTTTTCCTTTGTTTTAGGGTTTTGGGGTCCCTTCAAAACCTATTTTTACCTTAATCTAAAACTATACATCAATCAATAGTAGTTGCAAAATCAACACAATATGAGTAGGAATTTTATCCAGCCATACCCATGGATACAAAAAGTACAATATAATAGGTTATTAAACCCAAGGCTATGAATTGGAAACAAATGCAACAGTCTAGGGAGAGAGAACAATAATCAATTAAAAGCCAAGATGTTGAGGTGGAAAGCAAGCATGAGATCATTTATCCCCCACTCTTCCCTACTCAAAAGTGTAACGCCCTCCCCTCATGGAAGTCTATTAAAGGACAAATATAGTAGAGAGAGGATGTGATGCTTGTCAATGTTGAGTATTCTAATGAGCAGAATGAATCATCCATGGTAACACCATTGGAATTGTCTCATTTTATTGATCTTTTCCAAGGGTCCATCATGCCAATCCTTGAGAAAGAGCCTCTTCTTTATGAGACAAGTGAATCAAATCTAGATATAGTGAAAGAAGATGAGAGTGACTTGAGTGAGCAAGAGGAGAATATCATCATTGATAGATCCGTTGTCTAGGATAGGTATGATTCAATATTTCAAAATTAAAAAGAGGATGAGTTTGAAGAGGTTATTTAGATACAATATGAGACACAAAAGAGAGATTTTTCAATTGAAATAAAATAATATGGTTCCTAATAATTCATTGATTACATGGTAGCTACCTTCAATCATAATAGTTCATAATAACTTAGAGTAGTGGTAGAAGATATGTACAATCTAGCTAATGAAGATGAGGAATAAGCTGACTTTGTGAGCATGCTAGATAATCAAGTTTATGTTGAAGATTAAATAAATTCAAATGACCAATCAGAGATAGCAAAGGATTATTATTAGCCTCATGATCATGACCAAGAAATTGATATTTTAAACTATGATATACTTGCTCTTGTATCTTATACTATTAAAATTTAAGAACCACCAATCACACTTGAACTTGGTGATAAATAGTCAATAGAATTGTTTGATATCATCAATTTAGGTTAATATTTACTTTAATGTGGTTTATTTCAGGTTGAGATAAGTAGTTTGATCAATCAATAAGGATTTAGATCTCCAAGCAAACAAATCCAAAAAGTTGTCTTATAAGAAGATCACTTGTTTGAGCTTTTCAAGCAAGGTTCTCAATACCTCACTCCATCTTAAGATGTCTCTTCATTCTTGGAAGTTGGAAATAAACTCAAATGTCCTCAATAAGTCATGAAATTATATTCATCTCTCTTAGAATCTATCCTTGAATCCATAATACAAGACACACTTCAAGCTATCCAACATGACCATCATCAACTTAAGACTAAAGAAGAATTGATATTTGTTGATGAAAGAAAGATGGATATGGGACGAATATGACTGGGTGTTGGACTCACATGTATAATCCATGCACTTAAAAGAGAAACTAGAAGGCCTAGCTACTTCCCCAAGAAGCCATGAATGTGTAAATTATCCTAGCTGAAAGAAGGAGCTATTAATATGTGTTAACTAAACCTCATGATGCCATAGTGGTCAATCATGTTTTCCATTTGACCCTAGAGGAAAGAACCTAATATTAGGTTAGTTATTTTAGTTTGTTTTCTTGTTTCAATAAGTAGTTATCATAAGTATTAGTATGATGCTTTGTTCTTTTGTGTCTTGTTTGTTTATTTTGTGTTATGTTTAGAAGTTTTGATAGTTTTAGAGTGTAGTCCAAAGTCTCATGTAGCAAGGATATTTAGATTTTGAATTTTTTTGATCAACAGGCTAGTGAAACCCTATGAGTGACCAATAATGTTGGAAATTTGTCCTATCAAGGCCAAATGCTAACCCCTAAAACTATTTTTTTTTGTAGCCATCACAATGTTCAATAACTATCAAGTGAAATGAGTATGTCTTAGTTTCATGTCAATTGTGTTAACCATCATCATGATGTTTTAGAATATTTTAATGTTAATCTAAAGTGCCTTGATGGAGATGTATGAGGAGTGGAAACTAATGATTTATTGTGAGATTTTTTGATATATCTAATATTTTCAAGAATATTGGGTTATAATCATTGAAAGGGGTGATGAGCATACATAGAATCCTCATGAATAACTTTTAATAAGGTTATAAGGTACTTTTCCATAATATTATTTAGCAACCTTCTTATGAAACTATGTGTATGTGGTCTTAAAGAAAGGTTTTGGGTCTTTAAATTATAAAATTACACCTCAAAAAGACACTAAATCATTTATAGTACTTTTAAACACCTTCATATTCATGAAATTGACTTAATTCAAAAGTCTTATTCTTTGGAAGTATCTTTTAATGCAAGTCTAAGGTGTATTCTGGGTCTTAAAGAGTTACCACATGTGAAATATGCCCCTATTTTTATGAAAAAATACTTATTACCTTTTTGATGTGATATTTGACTCATAATCTTCCTTGTGTTTCTCTAAATTGGTGGTTCAAAGCTTAATGTCTAAATAAAATGCAGGAGATATGCATTTTCATGTAGATGTATGAATTTTTAGACTTTTCCATATAATAGAGGCCAAGAATTTGAATAAGTTTTCATGATAGGTGTTCCATAAGATATTCATTGCAAGAAGGTTTCATACAGGCTCAAAAATGGTTTGCTTACACCATAGAGCTTCTTTACAGAGAGAAATAGACCTTCAGGTTTGTAGATGGTATGGCCATGAGAGAGAATATCAAGATCTATTATTTTTGAAAAAATAAGAGGTATTAGAGAGCTTACATATTTTGGTAATTGTTCTTTTTTATGGATATATCTCATTTATGAAAAATACTTTACAAGTTAAGGCATTCATAATGCATTCTTAATTCAAGTAATCAATTGTTTTTCTAAGTTTTCTCTCATCTTGAGCATGGTGACAAAAAAATGAAAGTTTATGGATATTTTCAGGAGATGAACTACCTTTACATGAAATTATTAAACTTATTTACACATGTGTAAGGCTATATAGATCTCAAGAAGACATACATTGATAAATATATAGTCTGGAAGCAAATAGAGGAACATTGTATGGTTCATGAGGGATCCAAGAATATCATGATTTGTTGATATTTTATTTTTAAGGGTTTTATTAATCTTAGATATCCTTAATTAGAAGACACAAAGTTCATAAAGTTTAATTACCCTAAAACACCCTCAATCATCCCTAGACATCCTCATAATCTTAGTTTAGCAAAGGTTAAGGAAACTTATCATTTGTTAAGGTATTTGATGATTCATAGGTTTACATTTTTATAGTGTATGATTGCTCAAAAGCCTTTAAAATATTATATCCTATTGGTCTATATGCCTATGATTCCCTCATGGTATTCATTACTATTTAGAGGTTAGATTTATGTTTATTTTATATCCATCATGTTTCATCCCTTTTCATAGTCTTGACATTTCCATTTTGTCATTATATAAGATTGTTACTCCATCTCTTTTCTCATTCTCCATGATACATTGTCATCATACCACTTTTCATCTATGTTGACCTCATTGATACACTATCAAATAAGAGTTAAGAGTGTTATAAAGCATCATGGTCATGTAAATGTTGTAAAGCCTAAAAATACTACTAAAGAGAGATGAATGATAAACTATAGCAATGCAAATTCATTCAATAATGTTCTTCATGAATATGGTGTTTTGAGAAGAATATAAAACATGAATATCTTAACGAAAATAGGTTGAAATATCTCCCTTAGTTGTATTTAATGAATGGGAGAATGTAATCAACAATATTTGTGACCTTTTTAGGTTCTAACTCCACCTTTGTCCACATAAAATAACCCCACACAAACACTTACAATTGTCATGAAGGTATGGTACACAATCATTATAAAGGTTAGATCATGGAATAGATACATAAGTGGGAGTTATAATAGATTTAAGGGTTCTTGATACCTATTTGGGACTTCATTCAAATCTCAATCGAATGAGGAAGATAATAAACTTTTAGTCAATCATCCTAAGATAACATATAGACCTATCTAAATATCATCCATTTTCTAAGCTAAAGTGTTGATAGGGATATGAAAGATGTTTGAACCTGATTGGAAGATTTAAATAGGTTCATGTAATATTGAGGATATTAGGACCATTGAGGGAGACACTAGGCCATTTGATCATGTCAAGAGAGTTCTAATAATTGAATTAATGATCCTAAGACACATACAAGTGACTTAAGGAACAAGTTAGTCTTAATGGCAGAAAGAGAATAGAGAGATTATTATAAAAGGATATTTTGAGGCAATTTAAGACTTTATATAGGGTTAATAGGGTCACAATAGGTCAATAATATAATGAGGACTAAGTTCATAGGTATATTCAAGACCCTCTCAAAACATCTACATGCTTTCTTGAGGAACAAACTCAGGTTCAAACCTAATGGAGAATGGAAAGATTATTTGAGAGACCAGTGAGCCTGATTGGAACTTTAGTCAACATTCAATATCATAAAAATAGTCAAGTATCTAGGATATGAAATCCTAAAGCACAAAGAGTATAATATAGGTGGTCTTAAATACTTGCATCCACCTAATGAGAAGGTTTATGCCAATAATGTGTTTGATGAAGACATATGATTTTGGTCATTCTGATAAGGTTATAGCTATCCAAATCATGACAAAGAGACTATAGATGAGTTATCCTCATAATCAATAGGTTTTGTCTAGTTATGGGTATCTGATAACCTATAGACCAATCCAATGTTAGTCTAGGTTTAAAAGAGATATGAGCAATCTACTTCAATAGGTTGTAACTTGGGTAATAATAGGTAGGCACAAAGAGGATCATTAATGCCTAGGACATTAATGACAATGTGTGAAAAATAACCATAATAAGTTAATGAAATCAACCAAGGTGATGTAGTTGTAAATTATTATGTTAGTATTGGTAATTGATTGTGTTATATCAAGATGATGTAGTAAGTCCATAGGTGTCCAACTTTGTAAATAGGTAACAATCTAGTGTGACAATGTATAGGTGAGAAATCACATACATCTTGGATTATTTATTAATGCGATGAGGTGGCCTATTTATTTTTAATAAATGATAGACTCTATATGTAGTTGTTGATGTAATAGGGTTATTTGGTTGACTTCATATCAAGTGGATGATGTAGCCACATTAGGTGGATAAATTCATATGGTTAATTCAATTTGAATTTAATAATGTTTGACATAGTTAGATACATGGAAAACTTAGTAACAAATTTATTTCTATCTAGCATAGTTAGTTATGTGGTCAATGTAGTAGAGAATATTAAGAAAATGATAAAATAGGTTAATAAATTAATTAACTTTGATTTAAATGTAAGTATTATTTATTTTTTAATGTAATTTGGTGATTATCTAGTATCATGGGATAATACCTTTACTTTTTGATATTTCTTAGAGATGAAAAAAACTCTAACACTTGGTAGATGAAGTTTATATACCATATTCATTAGATAGGTTGATAAATAATGATCACACATAATTGATGATGTTTAGATTTGGATGCATTATGTAAATGCACAATATTCTTTTGAGTGTTGACTTAGTTACCTTATTATTATGGGAATGTGATTAGATAGCTAACACTTTTAGGTGGGTGGCGGATGTGGATACCATTGATGTGGGTATTAACCTCTAGGATGTCCATCTTAGGACTTAGTATTGTAAGTACTCATATTATTTGTGATACCCCTGAGTTAGATCCATACGAATGAACCTTAGACTTATGGGTGACTATATGAGAGAGATATTTTAAGGGGTTATGGGTAGGTTTTTTGATGTTTATGTGTCATCCATTATATATATTTGTTATTCTATTATTTTCCTTGTGATAGATCATGATATATCACATCGTATGGGAAGGTGCCACTATATGTGGCCACCTTGTCTTGTTAAATCTTAGAGTAGGGTGTTATTTATGACCAAGGTTAATTTATTTAAGTGTAGTTTTTATATGATTTATATAACATTCTTTATTGAGGGTGTATGAGTATGGGATCCATTATTTTGTTGAGTAGTTAGATTTATGAGAGGTCTCCTATGCATCATCATGTAGGGTTACCCCATGGTATAGATGATATTTTACCTGATATTTTTTGATGGAGACATGGAAATGTGCTATGGGATATACCTCATGACCTATCATTATAACTATGACTAGAGTATATATTATGTGGTAGCTTTATGTGGTTATTGTAGATAGTTATCTTTCTTTTCTAACTATTTTTTAGGGACTAGTCCATTTTTGTATCACTAGTCATTATAGATGATCGGTAGAGACACATCCTTTTACATACTTATATAGTTGGACTTATAACCTATAGGGATACCTATAATATCACTTATATATTAGGCATGATATTATAGGGAGTATAGGGGTAGTGGAGGTATAGGAGTGCATATGGATGTGCCTATTATTCATCCATGCTAATTGAGACCTTGCATGTGGTGATGATGATGATGATAACATAGAGAGGTAAGAGCTATGGAGGAAGAGGAGGAGGTATTTATTTTTACACCAAAACATGATATTTATTTACCAAAATTGGCACCTTGATAATGTATACGTAGGTAGGTGTAAATGAAGGTGGAAGTATAAGAGGAGGAGGATCCATAGTCAAATACAACTAAGCATGGAGATCATATGGCATAACCAATATAGATTTTTTCCATAAAGAGACAAATTCATATTGGACCGCAATGTGCTTATGTTGTCCCACCTAGTTTTACATCACCTCAAAGGCATGCCCTAGTTGAGGTACTTGGTGTGCATGTTGATGAAGAGAGTGTTGTTGGTGAGTTATTTGTGTAGTTAAATTTTATTATGTTATGGATATATAGATGTATATTTTTTAATAAATATGATTCCATGAGATGCATATATGTGAGATTTAATGTACATTTGATTTGTATTTTATAGATACTTCTAAGGAGGAAATTATATGGTCCATAGTAGTGTAGGTGACACATTATGATGTTATAGATAATATGTTATTACATCATGAAACTAATGATATTATTGATCCTATTATACCCTATGCCCCAAATTATGCTATTTGGTTTTGATTGGCTAGTGAGGTGGCATTAGATCTATAGAGATGAGGTGATATAATATAGTTACCACTAAGATTAGGTGATGGAGAGTTGTGTGAATGGTAGATAGTGGTCAAGGAGAAGGCCACTAATTTAGATACATCTAGATAGTTGGTTCATGTACAGGGCTAGGTGGTAGGCCTACATACATGGATGAAGTCACTACAATACATTATTTAGATGGGGAAATCTTAGGGTACGATGGGTTGTGTGGTCCATCTAGTAGATAGGTAGGGTAGACCATAACCATAGAGATTTATTGTTTTTTTATTGTATTTTATAAAACATTAGACGCATTGATATGTTTAGATCTATGTTTGTTATTATGGATCATGGATGTTATGGATGCATGTATTTTATTTTAACATGTGTTTAATTTTTTATATATGCTATGAGAAAATGTATGATGTATTTTTGATTATTTTCTAATAGTTTTAAACAAATTTATGATTAAAAAATGATATAAAATTTAAAATGTGAAAATCTAATGTATATAGAATAAATTGATACACAAGAATTCATCCAAGATTAATAAATGATATTAATTCATAATAAGATAACCTAATAAATATGCAAATAAAAAGCACCCAAAAATTTGGAGGAGGTTGTAACAAGGTTGATAGTAAATGAAAATGTAAGAAAGCCTGTGAAACCACACTAACCATATGGTTATAAAAATATAACCATAATACAAACAATATTAATAATCTATAAGATTATATAAATAATTACTCTAATAGCCTTCATTAATGACTAAATGATTTAGTTTAGTCATTAATATAATAATAGCATTAATTACATACATGAAATTAGCCAAAGTTAAATCTAATACCATTGTAGAAATGTATCCAAATGTCCCTACTATTTCCAACCCATACCAATATTACCAGAGTACATGGGTAATGAGTCATTGCAACTACCAAGTAGATTAGGAAATGGTGTTGAAAAATGGGTTCACTGGATTCTATCATTCCTTAAATCATTGGCATGCCTTGGATGTGTCATGATTTACCTATTTTTTAGAGTGTTAAAGTATAATAAAAATATTTAGAATATACATCAAGAATAAATAACATAGAATATCTCCTAAGAGATATTTCTATATTGATTTTTTTAAAACCCAAAACCTACTACTTTTCATTGTTGGGTAGCTTTGGGACATTTATTGTCCACATCACTGTTGTTATTCATTTATATTACCCTTCTTATTTCACCAAAATTCATGGAAAGATTCCATTTTGTTTTGACTTTCATCTTTGAACTTGTGTTCGGTTTCAATATTTGTGAAATAGTAGTAAGAACAAAATTTACCTACTCTTTAGCTTGCACTTCATATGTTCTTGACCTTGTAGATTTCCCTTAGAAAATGTAAGGCAATTCATCTTTTATTACATATTTCATTATGGTATGGTATAACTTATGCCTTTTATGTTGGTTTTCTTGATCTAAATGTGAAGATTGAGAAACACTCTTTTCACCATTATAACTTGACACTTCTAATATTTTTATTTTTGAACCCTATTTAAATTTAGTCTTAAAACTTGGTCCATAAAACATCATCATGTAGTATTACATTTATATTAGTATATTTGCCATTATTAGAAAATAATGGAACCTTATAATCTACATAAAAATATTTAATAACCATAATTCTATATGTAGATAAATATAGTACTCTGTATGCATTCGTTTTCTCATAATAACCAACAAAAATGAATACTTTGGCTAGTATATAAGCAGTAAATATGAAAACACAAAGATTAAATACATCTAATATTTTCCTTGAGCATGCATATTATTTATTTCATTTTGAAAGGCTTGTGTGGGAAATATTTTGAGAGGGTAAAATATTGTATTCATATCTTCTAACTAGTACTGATATGGTATATTCTAGCTTCTACTCTATCTTCATGTGTGGATGGATCAAGAACTCAATCTAATTTTGAATCCATCATTGGCCACCCTTGCTTGGTGGATCATGACCTATAAATATCTTTTATTATAATTATGGTGTGTCCAAACCTATCATTTAGGTGACTCAATAACTCAAATAGACTATGAATCCATCATTGCTTACACATGTGTAGTAGATGCATCTAAATCTGAAACTACACAATGTAACTAAGAATGTCTAAGTGGATTTATCTAATTAGAAATGTCAGTTCTATGGCCACTTAGGTATAATACAAATATCTAGGCCACTAAATAATTCCAATGACTATATATGGAGTAAGGCATGAAACTGGAGTGTAACCTAAAGTATGCATTATGATGTAATAATGTATTATATGTAGAGAATGACATGGAGTTTATGATTTAAAATTTTTAGGAATATTGGAGTCTTATTAATAATTTAGTTAAGGGTATAAGTTAATTTAATTAGTAAATAATATAGGAATAATTAAGCTAATAATTTGTATAATTTAATTTTAATTTAAACCTTTCTAGAAATATTAATAAGTCAAGAAAAATGTAACTTAGCTTAAACTAGACTGAGACAACTGAGATCGGGTCTAGAATATATTATATAAGACTAAGAAAGTGTCACAAATTATGATATATCTCTCATTTTGTGAAAGGATAGGAGTACCAAAGTTGGACATCTTGGGGTTCAGTGTTATAGTCTTCCTCTACCATTATTGTCCTAGAGGCCTGATTGTTCTAGGTTTTGTCCATTATCTTTGTGTGAGCTTGCCTTTCAAATTTTATATGTTAGATGTCTTCAAAACTCCATGTAGAGCTGATTTAATATTAAAATCCTAGAATCCATTATGATTTGAAAAAAATTGGGAAAGAGGGGGATTTAGTATATGTAAGATGCATTGAACATTTATCCACACCCTTTATGTGGGCATGTTGCCTACATACCAATACTCTGAAGAGGGATCAAGACATATGTAGTTCTCCCACTTGATGTGATTTATGAAATAGTGTGTATGAATATTGAAAATGATAAAAATAGGTGTGATTGAGGTGGTTAGGGACTGGTATAAGGGTTTGAATAATCTTATGGCTGTATCAAATGGCTATATGTAGAGAATAGGAAAATATGTCTAAGTAGTCTTACTTGTATTCTTTCTTGCTTTGTGATATTTTCCAACCCCTTCTAAATGAAATTTAAATGGGATTTTATAGAGATATATTGGTCATTGTTTGAATGTATTCATGTTAGATTGACAAGAAGGATAATAACTAGAAGGAAGTAACCATTTGATCTAAAAATGTAATTGGATATGAGCACAAAAAATGGACATCCTAGGGTCTAGTTTTATAGTACAAGTTGGGTGATATTATCAAATAGATATGGGAGCTCATAGGATGGAATTATCTCAAGAAATATTGCTTGGATAAGCTAGATTAGGTCTCAAATGTCTATGGATAGCTGGTTATAAGTAAAAAGGTGTTTGGAAGGGTCATGAGAGCATGCAAGATGGAACTATAGGTTGGGTGTCACAACCCAAAATAAAGATACCAATTTTCACTTTTATATGACTATATTTACCCCCACTTTATTCTACTGATGTAGAAAAGTGAAATACTAGGATAGATTAAAAATAGAAAGTGTACCTAAACTTATCGGTAAGGGTGAAGCCCATGAAGTTGTATGATGCTAGTTGTGTATAGAGGGAGAACATTATGAAGTGTAAATATATAAGAAAAAATAAAGAGTAGATCAATTATTACTAGATATGCTATATATAAAATAAGAACATAAAAATCTAGGTAAGAGAGAGAGGAAGAAAAAGGAATGAATACACCTCATTGAGTATACAAACCAATAAAAAACTTATTATGATTCTAAGTGATACTAGATGATGTTAAGTAATGCTAGGTATGTTTTGTACCAAGATTAATATCATGAATGGAGCTAGGTGCTCAATTCCCTAAGAGTGTCTCAAATATGTAAAGGCTATCCCTTTGGCTCCATCATCAACCACTAAGTGAATCTATATGATCATGCATGTGTTAATCGATGTTTGGATTGTGTATCCAATCCCTCTAAGTATGTGGCTCAAGAATGCAAATGCTAGCTACTCCTTTGACTCCAACATTTCCCTATGAAGTGAAATTATGAACTGATACTAGTATAAATGTTTGTCATATGAGATGGATCCTAAAGCCCATGAATTATTTGTAGTTTAAAAATGTGGCATGGATATCTAAATGTGTGCTAGAAACTAGGACACTCTTGGCTACTCAAAAAAGGTGGAGTTTAGGCTTGTATGAAATCCACTCCAAAATTGGGCAATAGGTTTATGTAGAAGCCACCTCAAAATGATGCCAACCACCTATAAATGGAATAAGGCATGTAACTACTGAGATTATCTAGATAATGTACTAGACTTGGAAAGAAAAGAAGTCACATGAACCATTCACATTACCCGTAATATCTAGTGTCTAAAACATGTATTATGATCTAGAAGTTATATCAACTACCTAATCTGAAACTAGAAGTGAGAGTCATCATGTCATGTATGATGCTCCCTATATCTAGATTCTTTTAGAAAACCTATACTAAAACTATTGATTCTAAACTGAACTATAGCTAAAAAAATTATAATTGGTCTTACCTTTCTATCTATTTCTCAAAAATTTGGGTTTTTTGTTATTTAGATAGGAACACCAAAATCAAACACCCTATTGTTCAATGCTATAGTCCAATCTTGGTAATATTATCTTGAGCTAATTCTAATGACTATTTTATGATTATAACTTTCTTCCTAGTCTGTTTTGCCTATTTTGATGTTTGGATACTTTTTTTGGGTGTTCTAAAAGATAATATTTTGACTAGTAGAAGTTTTGATCTCTATGACAAAACCTTTGTTTATTGTTCCCTCTTATGAGGGTAAGAATTAAGACCCTACAATAACTATCTTTAGAAGAAATAGCCCTACAAGTGTGTTATGCTATGAAAAGTCATGATAAATAAATGATAATTGATAATATATCTCAAGATATACCATGGTTTGTATGAGAGATTATTAGATCAATAGGGGTATTCCTAGATAAATATAACAATGTAATAACATATACAATATAATAAACTAGAACTAGAAATGTTAATTTTTATTTGTCAAGGAATGATGGAGCATGATGTCCATTATGACATATAATAAGGAAAGATAATGCATGATGTGGATCATGGGATTATAAATAATTGAAAAGAAAACAAGTAAC
Organism: Torreya grandis; assembly: GCA_037957365.1. NCBI lineage: Eukaryota > Viridiplantae > Streptophyta > Pinopsida > Cupressales > Taxaceae > Torreya > Torreya grandis. The sequence goes on along the minus strand of JARHVA010005251.1, from coordinate 46,236 downwards.
AAACATGCAAGGCAAGAAGAAAGAAGCATATAAGAGTGGCCAAGGAGCCAAACAAATAAGGTACATGGAAATATGTCACTCAAACTAAAAATCAACCATACAATCATGTTCAAATTCCACATATACATATAATTTGAAAAAAAGCAAGGTTGACATTAGGGCCACAAGTGCATAGAAGAGTACAAGAAGAGGACATTGATAAATGTCCTAAGGCACACACAAGAATAGAAGCAAAGGACATTGTCAAATGTCTTAAGGTACATACAAGAGATAAAACAAGAACTAAGAATCACATCTAATTATGTAAAGAAATAAAGGAAGGCATGCAATATAATGGAAATATAATCACATCTAACTATCAAAGAAATAAGTGAAAGCATACAAAATAGGGAGGATAAGTCTAGGTAAATGATAAAATATACACAACTCAATATACTAGTGAAATATTGATAGATTAATATATTTAAGCTAGTAAATAATGTAGATCATCATGATAACTAGAGTATGTGGTTTAAGAATGACATAATCTAGATGGTGTAGTCATGTAGAAGATGTCCCTGGTGGATAAATATATTGATGTATGTTTAGAATGTAGAAGTATGATGCCCCCTCAATGGGTAGAGTGAAGCAATCATGGATATATATGTCACTATAGACACTCAAATGAGATCAAGTGAAGCATGGTAATGTAGATAAATTAAAAAAGAATAATATAGAATAACAAATGTAAGTCTAACATGGTAGTAGAAATGTAAAACATGGATAATGCATACAATTGAAATGTTTTTGTGTTTTTGAATTATATGAATGTTTTTGGATTTTGAAATCTTATATTATTTTTGGTATTTTGACATATTTGAATGTTTTTGTATTTTGTATTTTTAATATTAGTTTTGGTATTTTTGATATAAGTTATATACAAGTAATATGGGAAGGAATAATACTAACCAATGAGTCTCATGGAAGAATCCCTATCATGGTGTCTTGTATCAAGGAGAGGCATCATGCATGATCATAAAACATGATGGAAGGGTTGAGACTATGGATCTAAAAGCTATGTATGTTATAAATGCTCCAACATATCTATAGTGGAAACCAATTGTGGGGTCCCCATAAAATATGAGAAGTGGATGCAACTATGGGGTTCTTAGGGACCCATCTGGTGGTAAGGAAATCTCTCAAAACATTTTCTCTATGTATAGAGGCATGACATATCAATGATACTACCCTAGGTGTGAACATTGTAGATGGAAATTATCTAGAATATTGAAATTGTGGTTTATCTTAAACATACCTCTATGATGATGTATGAACTCTATATGTTGGTGATGGAGGCCTTGACTATTTCTAAATCTAAACTAGAGATATAACTGAAACTAGTCGAGAAATTAAAACTGGTGGTGGAACTAAAACTAGTGACTGTAAAGTAGTAGATGGATCTAAAGTGGGGAGTGGTAACTCATACAAAATTCCACCGATTGTTACACCCTAATTAGCATGAATGAAGTTCATGTATCTATGAACTATATAAGGTACTACTCAAATTTTCTAAATCCATGGTCAACCAAGTAACATATCAAAAATTCTTGCACTGGGAACAATCATAAATGGTGTGGCCACATGTGTTGGAAAAACCTATAGAGGAAGTAAAATCTCACCCAATGAACTCTATATGTGCCCATTAAATCCATTGATAATTGTGTTCATCAGATTAATATCTTAATTTGAATATCCCAAATGATGCAATAATGTCACAGTGCACATGTTTACACTAGATCCATTGTCTATGAGAACACTATCAATAAGATGATTATGAATGTAAGATCTGATAAAAAGTACATGATAATCCAAATAATCCTCAACTATCTCCTACACTAACAAGGATATGGAAGGTCTAGATGGAATGCTAGAACTATATACACCAATCAAGGCCTATCTTGATAAGGGACTAGACACTTATCTACTAAAAAATTATATACTAATACACATTTAGAAAATCTATCATATTCTTCCCAAATTACAAATTTGACACTAGGATTAGTCACAAGCCAAGTTTAAAGCATACCAAAGTGAAGTCAAAGTAAACATTTTGAAATCCAAATAAATAGTTACATTCATATAGAAAATGATTAAAATTACATGATCACACTAGGTGGGAGAACTGCAAGTGGCTTTATTTGCCTCCTTAGAGTATAAGATATGTATGCAATTATCAATCATCAACAAGGGTGATTGGGTTCAACTTAATGCATTAAAATTTATTATTTTTTTAGGATACTATAAATCAAAAGAACACCTAACATTTTAAGGTTAAAAACATTGATTTATAGAATTTTACGAATCATCATGGTTTTAACTATACATACAAAGATTTTAAATACAAGAGAAGGTGACCATATGATCACAAACCCTCTTTTCAACATATGTCACTATTTACCACTAAGAGCTAGTATCAATAGTTGATACTAACCCAAATATAATAGATTTGACCATGCATATATAGAAATATGGATTTTAATATGGAAAATTCATAGATCTCCCTTTGTCTATTTGCCACTATCATAACAAAATAATAATAATACAATCAATAAGAAAATATAATTACTTATGCATTTATTGTAATCACTATATTTCACATATTCAAAATCATCCTCAACTATCTCCTACACTAACAAGGATATGGAAGGTCTAGATGGAACTCTAGAACCATATACACCAATCATGTTGCTCAAAGGGTGCAACTCAACTAAAGGTGCCTAATATGTAGCTAGTGGAGGATGTGCATGATATGCATGGTGACACCTAATGTATCCCTTGTATCTTGTTTATAATGTTGTGGAAAAGGATCTGAAAATATTTTTAAAGCTTTATCTTGTGTTTTCTTTACTTGAGGAGGCTCAATTAGAGTGCCAAGATTAATAATGTTGCCATCTATCAAGTCTTCTATCTTATGTTTCAAACTGATGCATATTTTTGTTGTGTGTCTTGGTACCTTATGAAAATCAAAAAATACTTTTAGATCATATCCCCATGGAATAGGATTTGTTGGATTAACTTCTGAAATAGGAGGGAGATATATGATATTACATTCCAATAACTATTGTAAGACTCTGGCTAGAAATATTGGTAGATTGGTAAAATTTTGCCAAGGAGGTGTTGATAAAACCACTCAATGAGGGGGATCTGAAGCTACATTGCATTTAGGTTGATTATAATTGTTTCTATCATTGACATTTACTTTGTATGGGACTTTGTTGTTACTCTTGTTTGTTTTTTATGATATACATGTGTACTTGAGTTTTCCCATTAAAATTAGTTTGAATTTCATTTCCTTTAGTGTATGACATAACTTAGTGAATAAATAAATTCTTTTGAGAATTATTTATTGATGCAAAACTAGTAGAAGACTCTATTTAAAGATATCTTGTAACTCTTCATTGGCCATGGGACTAGTCATCTTAGCCAAGATAGTCTTATATAGAAGAACATAATATGTGAGATGCTCATTTAACCTTTTTTCTATTGTGTAACTTGGGCATAATAAGCCTTATCACCAATGTTAATGCTGAAATGATCTAGGAACATGTCAGTTAAAGGATTAAATGCAATGATCAACTGATTTAGTGGACTATAGAACCATTGTAAAGCGTAATCCTTTAGACTCTATAGAAATAAACTAGTTAGTAGATAATCATTTGTCACATAGTCCAAGCATGCTACAATAAAAACTATCAAATGTGTCTCTAGATCACCCCTTGCATCATATCGAGTGAGCTTAGGTTGAACAAAACCTTATAGCAAGGGTGTCAAAGCAATATGATGTGTCAATGGTGTTTGAAGTATAAAAAGAAATGTAAGGCTTGTGTAGGTCTAGAAGTACCTTGCTCAAGATGTATCACCTTAGATTGAAGATATTTTATCTCTGGCACAAGGGCTAGCACAGCAATAGACAAAGATTTACTAGCCATAACTGGTGGTGCCTCAAAGGAAGGTTGGGTTGCTATAGGGGGTTATTGAATCTTAATTGCCCCTGTAGTGTCATGTATAATGGGTTGTTCTATGGTTTGAGAAGATTGACCGTTATTAATTTTTTTTTTGTTCTTCTTTTATTATTTTATGTATGTCATCTTGTATATTAGTATGTTTAGTTAAAAGGTTTTGGAGTTCCCTCTTATCAGTTTCATCAAAAATGACATATTGGCCATGGTTAAAGTAGGAAAAAAAATTGAAAGCTGATTGAATTTTTTGTAATAATTTGTAATAAGCATAGTTCTATGGAAGGAAATTACTATATAAATGAAATTTAAAGTCCTAAAAATATCAAACTGGAAGATGGATAATAAGGATACAAAACTCATAAACATGTAAGGTGATATCTTAAAAGCACTAGGACCTAGTATATGAAACCAGGGTTTTGAAAATGATTATTTTTAAAATTTACTATGGAATTTTAAAAATTAAAGTGAATTTTTTATTTAAATATGTAGGTAAAAAATCAAAAAATTATTGGAAAAACTCTTGATTTAAAGGGACCTAGTATATGGACCTATAGTTTGGAAGAAAATAATTTTTCTAATTACATGGAACTTTAAAATTATAGTGAATTTTTAATTTAAATGTGCTAGTAAAAAATAAAAATAAATATTGTAAAAATTAGTAAGGAATTTACCATAAGGTTTTCATGGTTTTAATGCACAAACAAAGTAAGTCATGTTCACCAAATGATTTAACAATTTTGGGAATATTGGAGTCTTATTCCTAATTTAGTTAAGAGTCTAAGTTAATTAAATTAGTAAATAATATTGGAATAATTAATATATTTATTTGTATAATTTAATTTTAATTTAAACCTTTCTAAAAATAGTAATAAGTGAGGAGAAATGTAACTTAGCTTAAACTAGACTAAGACGACTAAGATAGGGTCTAAACTTTATTGTATAGGATATGGATAGTATCTCAAATTAGGATTTAGATTTTTTTTTGAAAGGATAGGAGAATCAAACTATGACACCCTGGGGTTTGATGCTATAGTCCACTTCTACTACTATTTTCCTAGATCCTTGAGCTTGTTGGGATTTGTCTGTTGCCTCTGTGTGATCCTACCTATGAAATTTTAGATGATAGATGTCTACAAAACTCTTTATTGAGCTTCATTAGTCATCAAACCCTATAATCAATTATTATTTGACAAGGGATGGGTTAGTGTGTGTAATATGGACTGAACGTGTATCCACACCCCTTGTGTGGGCATGCTACCTACATACTAATATTCCAAAGAGGGATAAAGCTATATATAGTTCTCCCACTTGATGTGCTTTGTGAAATAATGTGTATGAAGATGTAAAATAATAAAATTGGGTGTGATTGAGGTGGATAAGGACTTATTTAAGGGTTTTAATAAGCTTGTGGTTGTATTAGATGGTTGTATGTAGAGAATAGGAAAATATGTCTGAATAGTTTTACTTGTATTCTTTCTTGCTTTGTGATATTTTCTAACCCCTTATAAATGAAATTTGAATGGGATTTTATAGAGATATATGGGTCATGGGTTGAATGTATTCACATTAGGCCAATAAGAAGGATATGAACTAAAAGGAAGTGACCATTGGAGCTAAAAATACAATTGGATAGGAGCACCAAAAATGAACACCTTAGGGTCTAATGCTATAGTCAAAGTTGATATCTATTTTCCTATAGGTATAGGACCTAAGGGGATGAAATTATCATAGGAAATATATCCTAGCTAAGTTGGAATTAGGTCTTAAAAGTCTACAAATGATCGATTATAAGTAAAAAGGTGTTTGGAAGGGTCATGAGAGAATGTAAGGACCCATGAGATGGGTGTCATAATCCATAGTCAACCTACCAATTTTCATATTTTATATGACTATAGTTTGTTATTCCATCTAATCAACTAGTGTGTAAGTGATCAAATGGAAAAAATGTGCTAAGCACATGCCCTAAAATTTGATATCTAAGCATATGGATTTTGGATTAAGTTGTAATAAAATGTATCTAAGTATCTAAACTATAAATTATAATGGTCATGATGTGCATGATGCCCTTAATCTGATAAATATTATATTAATATGAGGTAAACTAAGCCAAAAATAGTAAATCTATAATTAAACCTATGAAAACTTGGATTGTACCTACTATAGTTTTTAGGCCAATCTAGTTTTTTTTAAAATCGAAGGCTATTAGACAATAGTTTCATATCTTAGATACTAGCTCCATATGGTGTTAGTGTTCTAATTCAGGTACTAATGTCTAACTATTATAATTTATGTGAAACTCCACTAATCTATTTGTTAATGTTTCCCACTATGTTAACTTGAGTATGATTTCTATAATATGACATTATGTGCTAAGAATGTACTGTGAGTAAATTATGGGATCCTGGTCCCTATAAAAAACCCTTTTGAATGCACCATGTTTTGAGGGGAGTTGTTTAACCTATGTAAAAACTTTCTTCAAAAATATAAGCTCTAGAAGATGTGTGTTAGCCAAAGCATATATGATATATATCTACGTAATAATCTAATATAATTTGCATACATAACATTGAAATGGAAGATAAATCTGGGTATTGACCGGTGGTCTCTCTGGTGGTTTCAGGTCCATATAAAACCTGTTTTTGCTACTTCTCTGTAGTAGTTTTTAGGTTCTGCCTGTGGTCGTTGTTGCTTTTTCTTTCTTTCCTTGTACTTGGGTTTCGGGGTCCCTTCAAAACCTTGTTTTACCTTAATCTAAAACATTGAAATGGAAGATAATCTAAGCATAATTTTTTAATGTGATACATATGTTACATCCAACATTCATAAGGATGTAAAGATAGATATAAAAATGTATGTAACTATAAATTTGAGTAATGATTGAGTAGCTACCTAGGGGATGGGGCATGATGTCCATCACGACACCTAAGTAAGAAGGGGACATGCATGAAGTCCTTCATGGAATCTTAAACTAGAGTGTACAACAAGAAAGAGATAAGTTTCATGGCCATAACTCGTATAGTAAACCATACATACAATACACATGAGGCATATAAAAGAGGCCAAGGGTCCATAATACAAGGGACATGGGAACATGTCACTAAATATGATAAATTAAGGCATACAAGGACATGTTCAAATGTCTACATATGTAGAAAATAATCAACTTGGCTTAGATCACATATAAGGACATGCTCAAATTTTTTCATACATAATTAGAAAGGCATACACAAGGAAATAGACACATCCCTAAATCATAAATACTATGAAAAGAAGTGGTGTAAATCCAAAAATCAATGGTATATTTAAATTCCCTCAAATATATGAAACATAAATACATAATCAAGTCTAAAATAGGAAAGCTAGAAATGAAAGTTTGCATGAACATGTGATAAAAATATATCTAATAGCCAAGAGGTACATATACTTAGTCTGAATTAGTAATAATCAATAAAAAAATGAGGGTGTGTAGCATGATCAATATAAAGATATATTAGTGATAAATTTGTGATGTAAAATATAGAAAGATGTAGCATGGTAGTCAAAAATATGTATAGGGTGCCCTGAAATGGGTGAATGTGTCAAATAAAGAACCCACATATAAGTATATATGCCCTAGTGGCTAGATAATAGAAAATTTAAATTGGTATAGTGGTCTTGAATCCTATAAGTAATCAGTAAGCACTTGAAAAGAACAAGTGAAGCATGCATGTATGATAAAATTGATTATAATAAGATATCTAGCATATGTAGTGTCTAGAAAATATAGGAAGTGTAAAAATGGAAATGCATACAATCTGTGTGTGTGTGTGTGTGTGTGTGTAAATATTTGAATCTTTTTTATTTTTGAAATATTATGTTATTATTTTATTTTATAGATATAAAATATGTAGAAGAAACTTGAAAATGAAACTTTATATAAGGAACAAGAAAGAAGAAAAGTATGTATAAGAATGGAATAGTAATACTAACTAATGTGTCTCATGGGAGACTCACTATCAATGTGGCATGTGTGAAATAAAGGAATAATGATCATGTGTGTTGTATGAAAAGGTAATTATGGTCCTAGACCCTATTTTACTAAGTGATCTATAGATATCAAACATATGAAGTGGTGTTATGAATCTATGAAATTGACTATGGTGTTTTGTGAACTATAAGGGTTTTATAGACCCATATGGTAGAAGATTTTGTATCTAGCATAGGTTCCCTATGATGAGAACCCTAAGAAATAAATAATACTAATCTCAAAATAAAGTGAGTAGAGGGAAGCCCTCTATAATTGATAACATATCTCTAACATAGGGGTCTCTCTAATAATGGTCCCCATGGGAGAGTATGCATATGTGACAAAACTATATGGGTGGACCTCATCTGCACTAGTTGATCCATTAAACTTTGTGGTATATTGATAGGAAATTTTCTCAGAGATATAACTAGTAACCATGTTGTAACTAGTAATTGTGTTATAACTAGTAACTATAATGTAACTACTTATGGGATAGGTAGAGGATACTCATATGAAAAACCCTAAACTATGATCAATTGATTTGCATGTATATATTTAACACATCTTTTCATGGTAAATTGGATGGATTATAAATTTTGTATCCATGGCTTACCAATAACATGGAAAGTGTGCCTAGACTAGGTGGCCACATGTTCTAGTCCAACCTATAGTTGAAGTACAATCTCCTGAATGGAGATATGAACATGGGAACTAAATCCATGAATAACTATGTATTTAGGAGATATATCTTGATCTAAATATCCCAAATGTTATATAAGTGTGATAGTGCACATGTTAATACTCAAACCATTCTCAACCATAACACTCTAAATAGGATGGTGATCTTTGTAGGCTCATAAAAATATTACATATAAATCTAAATCATTATCAACAATCTCCTTCAATGAGAAAGTGATGAGTGGTCTAGATGGAACTATAGTATGGTACACACCAATGATATTATGTAAGCAGTGTGTATCCTCTATAGTAGTGTGATATGATGTTGGTGTTGGATGTGCTTGACACATGTAATGAACACCATAAGTACCCCCACCTCATTTTTTGTGTGCTTTTAAAATGGATCTAAGAATATTTTCAAAGCCTTAGCTTCCATTTTTTGAACTTTGTGTGCATTTGTGGATGTGCCCACATTAATAATGTTATCCTCTATCAAATCTTATATCTTATGTTTAAAGATAATGAATTTGTGTTTTTATGGCCTAGTACCCTATGATAGTCACATAACGCATTGAAATCATATTTATTTGGAAGATGACATATTGAATTAGCCTCTTCGATGGGAGGGAGAGATATGACATTGAATTCTAAGAGATACTATAATACATGTACTGGTGTTTTTGGAAGTTTGGTGAAAACTCTACATGGAAGAACTGATAAAACTAGGTGAGGAGATGGCTTTGAAGTTTCATTAACTATGGCCTTTCGGTTACTCTTATTTTTAGTGGTCCTTATCTTATATATAGGATTACTATAACTCTTATTATTTAATTCTAATCCACTTATATATTTCAATTTTACCATATAGAGAAGCTTTAATTCTCTTTATATTTATATATGACATAAGTCTGTTAAGGTTTAAAACTTTTTGATCAAGATTTATTCATGTAATGCTGGTATTAGGCTCTATTTTAAGATATCTTGGAGCTCTCTATCTTCCATGGGGATAGTCAACTTTTCCAATAGAGTCTTATATCATAAGACATATTTTATAATAGGCTCAATTGATTTTTATTTCAATTTTGATACTTGATCATATGATATCTTATCACTGATGTTTATTGATAAGTGTGTTATAAAAATATCTACCAATGGATTGAATGTGGTGATATATTAATTCAATAGATCATATAACCACTATAAGTCATAATCCTTTAAACTATGTAAGAACAACTTGGTGAGGATCCAATCATTGGACATGTATTCCAAACATGCTACATGAAAAAAATTAGAGATGGTGCTTTGGGTCACCCTTACCATTATACAACGTAAGCTTAGGTGCCATGAATTTGGATGGCAAAGGAGTTATCACTATGTTATGTGTTGAAGGTGTATGTAAAAGAACATGAGAATCTAAGGCATGTGATGGCCTAGTGGATCCATGTTCAAGATGTAACACCTTATCTTATAGAGTAAAAACCTCCATCATAAGGGATTATACACTTGGAGATAAGGAATTAGCTGTAGGAGGTGTATCTATCAATGAACATTATTGAGTTAAAATTGGTTGTTGTGATAGCTAATTTGACCACAATATAGGTGTAATAATGTTGTTATCTCAAGGAGTAGAATATTGACCATTGTTAATTTGTTTTTTATTTATATTATGGATTTTAGAATCTATGCATGATCATGGGGTTGTTCCTAAAGTCTATCTCATCCTTATTGATAATTTTATTTTCATTATTAAGTGGGTGGAGAGTGTCATGATCCATATCTTTTAGATCATATTGATCTTGATTGTATTTCTCATATTTTAATGCATTATGATTGAAATACACATAATCAGGATGTGAAATATCAATGACGGGATTTGTAACTGGTCCCTTGTCCATATTATAATCTCAAATTCAAGGAATATGAGTATGCTCAATAAGATTGTTGTTAAGCCTAGGAGTTATTCTTAAAGGAAAAGAAATAGCTTTTTTATATGGCATATAATAAAAAAATTGAGATAGGGATACTAAAATAGAATGTATGAAATTTGAAAATCTTGACATATCCAATGGAAATAGGGAAAAGAAGGATATAAAACATAGTAGCATATAGGGTTAAGATTTGAATAGTATTTGAAGTATGTCAGGTTCACCAAATGTTTTAAGCTTTTATGACATAGTGAATGTAAATCCTATGTTGTTAAAGAACTAAGTATAGTAAATCAAGATTTAAATTTACAATAAATACAACCACTAATTTGTTACAAAATTGATCAAAATTTAACTTTCTAAAAATAATAATAACTAATACAAATAAGAACCCAACTAAAAAAGATTGACATGGATGATCTAGAGGAGAAAAACTAAGTCAGAGGCTTGTTTGAGTTTTTAAAATAGGATCTAGGTGTGAAAAACCCTCCTAGATAGTAACATTCTAATTTTAAATTAGTTCCTTGTGGTTCTAGTGTCTTTGTTTTGCTGGTAGTGTACTTTTTATAGGACTATTCCAAAATTCTAGTTGTACATGTGTCTAGATCTATAAGGCCTATTCTTATGTGAAGGAGTTTTAAAACCCTATAGATGACATATTTTACCTAGTTTTATGAGTAAAACCTAATCATTTATGTTTTTATGTCATCTAATTTATTCAATCAAAAAAGTGTGTTTGTTAGTGGGGTAGGCTAGATATCGTCAACAACCCATTGTGATGAAAGTTGCCTACATACCAATACTTCAAACAAGGATCAAGGCCAATGTATTTATACCCACTTAAGTTTTTGTACAAGTGAAAGTGAATTTAGTATGATGATTGAATTGAGTGATTTGAATGTGTTTAAGACTAAAAATCTTAGTAATATGAGATTGGGAATGTTGTAGATGGTAGTACGCATAAGTATGGTAGAAAAGGGATTGTTAACCTTAATTGTGCATAACTTGTTCTTAGTTTGCATATGTAATTTTTATATATTTTTCATCTAGTGGATAAATGGACAAAATTCATGTATTTGTATTATTTTTGTTCTTGTGTGGGTGTTAAAAGAGGTCTAGACAAACCCTAAGAGGTTTAATATTTGAAAATATATATGTTCATGGAAAGAGGAGGGAAAATATAGTAGTGATAATATTGGGACACTAGCACCATATGGTGTTATTGTTACTATTATGGAACTAGTGTCTAGGTGGTATAGACTAAGGCATGAAGGGTCAAGATGAAAGAATGAGGGTCTGAGTCTACTTTATGGATGACTATATATGCTTGTAGCCCACATGGAGGTTGGATAAGTGTGAAAATAGGACCTATAATAGGTCTAGGGGTAAGATATGGATAAGTGGTCTAAAGTATCAATCTTAACACTCAAGTGTCACTTTTAAGTGACTAAATAACCCAACCATCATCTAGAAAAACTAATTCATTGCAACTATCATCTTCGACAAAGTTTACATACTAGCTTTTTTGACATGTGTAGTTTCTTGATGCACTTAATTCAAAATACCATATTCTTGACTCCACACACTAATATTGTGTCACCACAAATGTCAACACACCATTTGAATTATGTTCATATTATTCAACCACATTTATAGTTTTTGAATTCTTTATTTTATTTTATATATCATATTATCACTTAAAAAAATATTTATTCACACGACCATGTTATTACAATAAAAATACTTGAATTTATATTTATAAGTACCTTTTATTTATGACTATGCCATGACTATACTTTCTTTAGATGTTGATGCTAAAGTAATGGACTATTCCTCCCACCTTTCCTTCTGTATGAGAAGATTTGAAAAATTCTCAAAATATAATGTTTGTGTTTCTATAATCATGTGTAATGGTTATAAAAAATAATCATAAGAGGATGACACATTTTTCATAACCAGAGAAATAAGATATTGGCCATCTATAGATTTTCCCATTGCCTTTAACTAATCACAAATGTCCTTCAACTACAAAAAATATTCAAAAATAAAACTACCATCTTGCATTCTAGTGTAAAATAAAATATTTTAAAAGTAAAACATTATACAAAATTCAAAATCCTATTAGTTTATCTTTAGGTTTTTCCACAATTTTGGTTCATTATCAACATTTCTAACTTCTAGAATTAAAATGTCTACTATAGATAGTTTCAATAACATGAGGGCCTCTTGATAATGTTTATCATAGTCATCTAGTTAATCAATTGGCTGAGACTCTTTACCAAGGACTATCTGGTAAATGTTCATATACTCACTTGTTGTAAGTATCCTATGACTCCATAAGTTGAAGTTTTTTCCATCCAATTTTTGAGAATCTGGGAACAAAAAATGTTGTAAACTATCCATTTTTACCTAGTTTTTTATGAAAATAATTAAACCAAAAAAACTCTAATGAATCTTATATAAATTATTTCTTACACTAAATATAACCTAAATTTGGATAGCACTACCAATTTTTACAAAAAAATCTCTACAATTTGTAAAAATTTAATGTTTCTATGTTTTAAAACATTAATATAAAATGACAAAAGCAATTAAACACAAAGTTATTAAACTCAATTTTCAAAATTTATTTTTCCATGTAAAATAGGAGAGAAACTTTTAAAACATGTAAAATTTCCAAAACTTTTGGAATTATGGTTTTCTCCCAATAGAATTAATTGTGATTTTTAGGTTACTCGAGGGGAAAAAATGACATTTTCTAAAGTTAAAAAAATAATTGATTTTTACACTTTTTAAATTAAATAAAATTATAATTATTTATGATTAGATGATTTAAACATTTATAATAAAAGGGTCATAAAATTTTTATCCAATGATAAAACACCTATGCATGTAAACTACAAAATAACTTCCTCATTTAGTTTTGGCTCTCCCTTTGCCTCAAAACTCCTTGATTTTTTACTATAAATAATTAAATGTTAATATTATAAAATAATATATTCTTTTGAGTAATAAATAGTATTTTTTTTTGTTTTTGGACCAATTTTATGGCTTGGTGAAGTGCCACATCCCAATCTATGCCTTTGTGTACACAAAATGTCTCTTTAGCACCCAAAAAACCTCCTTATAGCAAAAAACATCTTCCTTTGATTAGAATTATTCTCACCTTGAAATATCATACCTATAGGAATATGTTTATGTCTCCAAAGAAAAAAAGAATCCTCCACTCAACAAAAAATGCCCTTCATTCATCAAAATTGCCCTTCAATCAAGCTTATCAATAACCAAAATAGATTATTTCATTTCATTTTATTTTATTTTTCTTTTTTATTTTATAGTTTCTCCTTCAGTGATACATATTATATTTTTTATTTCTCTTTCTTTATCCTCTTTTTTCCATAACGTGCTTCACCAATATTTCCACCAGGTAATTCCTTCCTCACAAAATATGTCTTCTCCTCACTCTCGCATAGGATCTCCCAAGCTTCCTCAGTTATAAGCTTTGAAATAATATATAATAAATTGATAAATATGAATGAATCCAATAACAATACATTATATTTATTTAAAATAAGATAGCCTTATTAAATAGGCAAATAAAAAGCACCCTTAAATGTGAAGGAGGTTGTAATAAGGTTAATGGTAAATTCAAAAATAGGCAAGCCCATGTAACCAGACTAACCATATGGTTATAAAAATATAACCATAATAGAAAAAATATTAATAAGATATTAATATTATATAAACAAGTATTATAATAATGTAAAATATATTATATGTCATGGAAACATAGAATGCAAAACATAGTAAATCATGTTGGGAAGTATGCAAAATGAAAGATAAATAAATTTTTAAAACACATTAAATCAATATTAAATGTGTGTAAAACATAACTAAATGATAAATTTATGAAATGACACTAATCATGTTCAAAAAAGTGTGTATAAACATAAAATAAGTAATTTGTAATTATGAAAATGTAAAACACACTAAATGAAGTTGGGAAACATGTAAAATAAAAAGGGGAAAATTATGGAATAAAATGTAAAACATACTAAATCATGTTAGGAAGCATGTAAAATATATATAAATGGATTGAAATAATGAAAAATTAAAACACACTAAATTAATTTGGGAAACATGTAAAATATAAAATAAGTGATAATAAAATATCTAGTAGAATGACCTGTAAATTTGTGTAAATAACTTGTTTAGAAGAAGTATAGTTATTTTGTGACTAAATCACGATAAGAATATTGAGTATACTTTGTGAGGAAAGATTGGTCATATCCAAGGTTTTATATTACAAATCATAAAGGGTAAACCAATGAGTTAATTGGTGGGAAATTGTAATGGATGGTAACGAAACGTTTGTGAGGAAGCCTTGGTCCTATCCAAAGTTTTATATTACAAGTCAAAAAAAAGGAGACTAAAAGGAGTATGATCAGATAACAAAAAATATTAATCAAGGAGGAATTTTTGGGATGTTTTAATTAAATAATAAATGTAAAAAACATGTCATAAGTGTTTTCAATAAATCTTAATAGATATGAGACATACTAAGTAAATAGGTAGGTTATAAGAACTTATTATATGTCAAGTTCAAAATATATTTATTCACAATAAACACAAATTTTTATGTTAATAAGTTTATTAATAATATCATATCATGAATGTTTTATATATAAAAAAAGTAAAATGGGTAAAACTTTCCATAATATGTTCCCTGTTATTCAGGCTCCTTTCAGAGTTATTGGTTGACTATGAAGATTAGGTACTTATGTGAGAAAGTAGGTAGCACTAATAAAAAAAAATTGAGATATTTTATCCCATTTCATATTCCATCACACCACAATGTACCTAAAATCTATCATGACTCAAATTATAGAGTTTGATCTTTGACTACCAACATGATATGTGCTAAAATATGAATCACATCTTTTAGTGTGATTTTGAATTTTGATTGTTTATTTTTTCCATTTTATCATTGAATTTTATTTTAAATAATTTTTATTGTAAATTTTCATTTATTTTTATATTATTCCTACATATGGATTCATAATAACCAAAAATGAGTGATAAAAGTGATAAACATAGATAATCATAAGGCTTTTGTTATAGGATATAAAATACTTAAATATTTTTTCATGTTGATAATTAATCAAGATTGACCATAAACAAGTATGTGATATTTAGAATAACCATATTTGTGATTAATATGAGGGGATAATAATTGGTAAATGGAGATAAAATATATATGTGTATGTAGTGATATAATGATAAATATGCTTGTTAGTTGATCATATTGAAAATATAGGGTATTAAAGGCACATGGATTTAGAACCATGTCATAAAAATAGCTATATTATTGAAATAAATTACATAAAAAATATAAAAAAATCATCCTACATAGAAATATGGAATAAATAAATTAAAATTAAATCAATCCATAAAACTTTCCAATTGATAAATAAAACATAAGATCGATATATTCTCATAAATCAAATACAAATCATATGAAATTGTAATAAATAATGTGATGAAATACCATGATGTGTTCACAAGTAATAATAAATTTCATTAAAAAACATCATCCATAAAATTCAATACATCCTTATGCAACTATACTCTGAATTTCATCGAAGTCTCATCAATCTTTACAAAAAGTCATGAAAATACTTCTTGATGCACTATATCTACTAAAAAAGTGGGTATGTTAGAAGTAACTTGATGCACATGGGGTATTTCCTATGATGGATACTCAATACAAGGAATTCAAGAAGAAATATTATGAAAATCATTAGATTTGTGTGTAATTGTGGGCTATGGAGAAGGTTAGACCTTTATTTACAAATAACTTAGAGTATGTGGTTGAGATGGTGAAGATGTAGGCCATTGAAAATAATTAATGTTTGTAGTACTCAACATAAATTTTTATGATGTGTATTACATTGATGCCAAAGATAATAAACTTCCCCATATTTAAGGATGTATTATAAAAGAATCTTAGGAGGGGGTATCCCTTTCTATGCAAAATGTGCCTTATCTAGGTTAAGTGTATCAATGTATTGTCAAAGATATTAGTAATTCATAAAAGAATGATTACATGTACCATGAATGCAACAAATGCATATGGGAAAAAATTGTGAAGGTTAGATATATGTAGTAGAAATAGATCCTAAGTATTTTTGATGTTTATGTACATGACAAAACTTAGCCAAATGACTAACATCTACCCATTGTGTTAGTTAAGTATCAAGATTAGGAAAATGTAGTATGGCATCTCTAATATGAGGAGAACTGAGAATAAGATTAGGACTAGGTTGTGCCACATCAAGAGATGAGATCATATCATGTTGATGTAGTGTATTAGACATCTATAGAGGGAGTAAGCTATAAGGATCATGCTATATAGTAAACTAGTAAGTTCCTATCATAATGTGGTCAAGAAGCATAATTTGAGAGGCTCAATAGTTACTAGAGTAGTATGTGTGTTTTCTTTCTCAGACTTGTGAACATCAAAAGAATAAGAAATAATATGAGGTATTATAAAAAGATAAAGAAATGCATTAATATAACTAATATAATGTGGTAAATAAGATTTATATTTAAGTATCTTTTCATTTTTTAGCTTAAGAAATGCTAGCTAAAAATGGGTGATATAGAGAATATCCATCAACATAATAAGGAGTGTGAAGATCAATACTACATGTATTGATGATTTAATTAATCTAAGAGGCATGGTGAATGGAGTGTTTAGTTTTTTTTAGAGTGACTAGAATTTCATATAATGGTTTTCTACAAGGCTGAGGTCATACAAAAGGAGTTAATTTAGTGATTATGTGAGGAGAGAGATCAAAAGTTTTAATTTTCAAACTAATCTCATTTGATTCATCATCATCTAAATCTAGCAGATTAGGTGGTATTTTTACTATTAGTTCAAGGTGATATTTATAACCTTTAGTAACAAGATAATTAAAGCATTATGATTCATGAAATGGTATGCTAGGTAAAGGTTCAAGGGTGGATATTTTAAAAACACTTTGTTCTTGGAATTGTTCAAAATTATAAGGATAATTATCCTATAGAATGTTTTATATATAAATATTATGGGGAATCTTAACACATTGGAATGTTGATAAGGCTACTGCTCTCATGTAGCATGTCGAAGGTTGACCGAGTAAAATGTTATAAGAAAGTGAAAAGTTAAATATCATGACTTTAACATGTACTATGATGGGGGGAACTATGACAATAAACCAAAAACACCTTAAAGGAGAAATTTATCTTCTATCACATCCTTGGCATGTACTTTTATTAGATTTGAGATTACATTCATAATATCCAAATGTTTTAATGAAATAAATGGAAACCATACAATATCTTGGAAATTCATCCATTAATGCAAGTTTAAATTGTATATCTCCTATTTAGATGCTAATGAATAATGGATGATCATCCACATAAAGTAATATCTCATCAGGAATCATTAAAGAGATAGGGAATTTGAGTGAAATATAATTATCTACCATTTCATCAATGTGGATAGACAGTTTTTTGCACTATTAAAGAAAATATCTTCATACCCCAATGAATTATCATCTTTCATCACAAGCGTGGGACAAGGCATATTCATTTTGAATAAAAATTGCATTAGATAGTTATGATGATGAGGAGAAATTATCATGAGTTCTAATGAAGGGATTTGAGATGGGATATGTGAAAGTTAATCTATAAGATCTCATTCATCATATCATATTACAATTTTATTAGATAGAAGTGTATAATGTTGAAGTAAATCCTTTGAGGGTGTAGTAGAAGTACATTGAAATTTATGTTGGTAAGGTGTGTTTGATTGAGATTTGGTTAATGTGGTTTGACCAATTATAGTTTATTATGTTGTTTTAAATGACTTGGTTGAATCATTAGTTGATTCTTATGTTTGAGAGGAAGTAGTAGTAATGATATAAAATTTTTGGTTTTCTAAATGACATGTCTTATTTAAAAGAGGATTACCATTTATATCAATAATATGCTAGTTATTACTTAATTGTATAATTGGATTTGACTGTTGTGAGATTATTGAATTTAATGGAATTTATTTTGATTGCCCCATTTTCATGAGATGGGATATGTGAAACTTACTATATAAAATCCCATTCATTATATCCTATTACAATTTTATTAGATAGAGGTGAATAGTGTTGAAGTAAATCCTTTGAGGGTGTAGCAGAAGTACATTGAAATTTATGCTAGTAAGTTGTGTTTGATTGAGATTTGGTTAATGTGGTTTGACCAATTATAGCTGATTGTGTTATCTTAAATGACTTGGTTGAATAATTAGTTGTTTCTTGTGTTTTAGAGGAAGAAGTAGTAATGATATAATATTTTTGGGTTTCTAAATGAGGTGTTTTAGTTAAAAGAGGATTAACATTTACATCAATAATATTTTTATTATTTTAGGTAATGATATAAGGACCAATAATTCTTCAAAGAGCCAAAAGTATACCCATTCCTTTCTTGGTGTACCCTTTAAGACATGCACTTAGAGAGATTGAAACTTGATAGGTTCCTACAAGAAAGAAAGTGTCAAAAAATGATAATGTTTAAAAATAATATGCATACATACACCCCCAGGTATTGGTACGACGCTTTTTTATGGGTATTCTCCTCATAATATAGGAGTTTTTTTTATTTAATTTAAGTGACTTCCTATGTGTTAAGAGTTTGATCATTGATTGGTATACTATATGTTTCTTTAGTTTTGGAATAGGTGATGCTTAGCACAAGGCTAGAATTGAGATGAGTTGACACTCTTTTACCATCAAGATACATCACTATAAGTTCATTGAGTGGATTATATTTTATATGACATAAATTAAGTTTACATTTTGATCAGGGACTTGTTACTTTAGTGTTGTTTTGACTACATTCCTTGGTATTCACATAGTGGTATCTTCAAATTTGTGTTAGATAGAGAATTTGTATACATGAACCAGATTTATGCCTCCGTTTAGTTTAGTATTTTTTGTCCTATTTGGGAAATGTGTTGTTATTTTTACCACTTATATGTTATAAGTGGGTGGAGGTTTTATCTACTTGTATTTTTGATACATTCCTCATATTACATGAGGGTATTGAAGAATTTATGTTTCAAGTTATTAATACATTAGCGCCCTACTCTACACTTGTGGCCTTAGAGAGCTAAAATATTTAGTATTATTATATTTGGATTTGTAAACTTTTCCCATATGATGTGGTAAAACTTGAATTTAATTTAGTTATTGATTTGGATTTTTAAGGGGATTAAAACCATATTTGTTTTGATACTTCTTATTATGGATTTCAAATCTATTTATTCATGTATTATTTAAAAAAATTAATGATTGTTGAGATCTTCATTTTATTAATTTTATTTACATTTGGATTGAATTTGGTTATTTAAACATTCTCACCTTTATTATTATTTGGATTATATTGCATCATTTAATATTTTTATTTATTCTCCTTTTTTATGGATTCTGCTAGGTTACTTAGCCAATTGATTTTAACCCTTGATTGATCAGATTTTTATATTCTCAACTTATTTAATTTTTTTTGTTTTGATGAAATTTTTTATTTACATTTCACCTTGATTGTGTATAGGAGCGTTATATGACAAGTATCTTGTTATCTTTAGTGGATGAGATAACCTTATGACTTGTTGGTTAATTCATGAGCAAGTGGAGAGACATTATCTTGATTGATCATTATTTAGAGGTTGTAAGGATAGTGTGATCCTTAAACCTATTTATTATGTTAAATATTAGATTATATTTCCTCATAACTATATGAGTGATGTAGATGGGTTATGTGGTGATATTATAAATTTATTGTATCACATTACACTTTGTGATATTTAATAGAGATCTATGATCGTTAACTTAAATATGTTGTTGAGATGAGTTAACTAGATTATTTGTGATTTTTATAACATCCTTAAAACTATATTTTTGATCTTATATTAATTTTATGAATAATTTTACATAAGGGGATGGGGATATGATACCCCTATTTTCATATTGCTTACTTTAGACATTTGGTGTTGTAGACACATCTTGTTGATACATGCCTTATGTGATGTTGAGATGCAAGATGTTATTTATCCCTTATATTTGAGAAAAATATTATATATGTTATGATATTTTATATTTTTATTAAAAAATAAAAATGAATTTATTATATTTCATTATTATTATATTCATTATGATAGAAGTTTAATCACACTATTTGTTTGCTAATTATGATGCATATTGATTATGTACCAATAGAGCTATTGTTATTAAACATGTAGTTGAATAATATGAATGTTTAGATGATTAGAATTACTTTATTAGAATTTATATGTGATTCTTCGATATGTCATGTCCATGCTATGTGGACTAATATCACTCCTATTGTTTAGATGTTACAGCTTCAACTATCTAGGGTGAGGCATTTTAAGAGGCCAATGTTGTGTAGGTGAAAAGGGAGGTCAAAAATGTAAATAAGACAACTCTATGCTTGAGAACATCATTTTTATAGTGGTGAAATGTTTACTTGACCTTGTCATGACCCAAACCACTCCTTATATAATTTACATACCTAGTAAGAAGTGTAGACATCATTGACCCTCCTAACACTATTTGGTTCATTGGATAGTATTCTCACTTTCTCTATAAACCTTAGGCTTTATATTTAAGTTTTATTTCATTAATAAAGTGTTTTATAGGTCACTTACTTTACCCCATTTGATTTAAAACTCAGGTAGATTGGAACAACCAATTCTATAGAGTGACATAAAGTAGTTTTTATCTATTTTGTGTTGGTTCTTATGTCCTTGGACTAATAAGAATGTTAGAGAATATTCCTATGATATAAATAATAAATTTGAGGAAACTCATGTTCTTATTATGAAAATGGATAATGAGTTAATTTATGAGGTATGGAATCACTTACTTTCACACATGGGATTATAAATGGAGTTATGGAGAGGAAATGATTTTTTACCATGATCTAATGGATGAGAATGGACACATGCCACATTCCATTGTATTATGGATAAATTAATATAGTATATATGAGGAAGGAAAGCCTTCCTTGAGATTAATTTTTTTCATTTTAAATTTTGGTAAATTAGAAGTGGAAATAAGGAGAAATAAGAGTAGTGGCTTAGATGAAGGGATCAGATAAGGAAGAGGAGAGTCATTACCCAAAGTTTGTAAGAGGTGTTATTTAGTGAAACTAATAAGGAACTAAGGTAGGATTCTATGCCCCTATTTTATTTAATTTTATTTATGTCTTTCTTCCTTCCCTTTACTATAATTTTAAAAATGGGTAAGTCCACTTGGCTTACCATCTTCCCTTATTTGTATTACATGTTTGTGTCAATTTACACCATGTGGGTTTTAATTATCATTTATACTTGGAGATGTAATATTTTTTGTCTTTTTATTAACTTAAAATTGCAAATTTATGCTTCTAAAGTTTTTTAAAAAAATTATTTCCTTGCTATGTTATTTTTCATAGTGATAGTGGTTATAGTGGAACCAAGTTCATATGCCCTTCTACATGGTTATCCCTTATGTAGTGATAGTGGAAACTATGAAATAAATTTCATATACCCTTATACATTGTATCCCTTACATATTGATAGTATTTAATATGGAATCAAAATTCCTATGCCCTCATACATGCCATTTGACATGGTCAACTATGTGTAGGATCTCCCATGGAAATGATATGGTATAACAAGGGTGAGTTATCCCCATGTTATTCTTCTAATTTAGTAGGACTTTTTTTTTGGAAACACCTTATGGTTGTTTGTTATAATTGGGTGTTTTATATTGTATTTTTTTCCTTATATGTTAGTTTATGGGTATAGAATCATTTTATGTGTAGATGGCATTGTAATCTCTTAAATGTGTTTCCTTATGAGTTTTTCTTATCAAGCCTTAGTTACTATCCAAACCTCTTTTTTACAAACTTTTGTGCCTTAAACCATGATGTGATGATGCTAATAGTTTGGAATATTAAGCTTAAGGGTGATGATGGTTGACTCCTAATGATGGAAAAAGGATGAGAGGTGATCCCATCCTATGATTGGCCTTGTAGTTTATAATAAAGTTATTTTTAAGACTAAATTGTGAACTATAGATAATTAAATTCCACTAATTTAGTGTCATGATTAACTTTGTTTAAAATTGACACACTAACATCATCACTTTCTCAATTTTAATTTCCCACTAACACTATTTACCTCATTTTTCAAAAAAAATAGTTAATTAAACCATGCACACATAATTCTTCAATATTAATTAAAATCCAAAATTTCCACCTCACCTAGACATCTTCTACACTTATCTCAAGCAAGTGTTGAGTCACCTTTGAACATTTCAACTACTTTGTTGAGTCATCTAACTACCTAGAATCATTCCTAAGATATTTTTAACTACCAAATAACTCTTTATATTTTTATCACACACATGGGTATAAGTCATCATCCATTGAGATGAGGACTCAAATATAGTTCATAATTATTAACATAGTTTAATAAGTTTGGATTATTCTTAACCATTCATCGCATCACCCTAAAACCTATAATTTGAAGTGTCATCCTCCATTTTCATCCTCCACTTTCAAGCTATAGAATTGGTATCAAATTCATTCTACACACCCATTGAGAATATGAACTATGTGCACCCATATTCTACCCAATTCACCTTTATTTGGAGAAACAAATTGAGTACACACATCTTATGAAGCAAGAGAAAATCACATGCTCACAATGGATAAGGTAATGAATTTATTTTAATTTTTTTGTATCTTTTTTTTATAGCTATTTTTTATAATTTCTCAATATAACATCTTAGTTTTTTTCCTTAATAGGATTAACATTAGTTCCATTTCCTATCTTACATTAAGGACTATAATTTTTTAGCTATCATATTCTAGTATGCCAAATGTGAGTTTTAAGAAAAAAATTTCATATTATCTTTTTTTTCTTGTTTATTTTGAAGGATAAATTAAATTATTTTTGTTTTTATGCATGTGTTAGGATAATTTGAATCCAATTTGCTTTCTATTTTATTTTTTCTTTTCCCAAAGCTAAATCTATTTTTTTTTAAACATTACTATTAAAATAATAATAAATTTTAATTTACATTATAGTTTTTTATATTTTTTTTTCAAGTTGGTTAGAATTAATATGAACACCAATATACTAAAATTTCATGTAAATCTAAATTTTAGTTCAGGAGATATAATAAAATCACTGATTTTTAAAATTTAATTTGCTTTAAAAACACAATTGTTAAATTGGTAATATATTTTTTTTAAACATAGGTTTTTTATGATTTTTTATTTTTGTTTATATGTACATGAAAAAAAAAATTGTACAAACCCAAATCATATTTTTTGAGATATCATCAAATTTGTGGCTATTATTCTTTATTTTTATTTTTTGATTTTTATAAATTTTAAGTTTGTATTTTTTTAGTTAACATTATGGATACATTTAAGGTTACTGGGAGTTACAATACCTTTTAATACAAACTAATAATATTTTTTATGTAGGATATATTTCTAAATAATTAAAAAATTTAACCAAAAATTCATTATAATTTATTTTTATTAACTTTATTTTTATTGCAAGTTTGGTTTAATTAATAAAGTTTAGTAATTAGATCATATTTCCATTTATTATACAGTTTCACTATTTATATAAAAATGGTTGAGTATTCCCTTTCCTTGGTGTCATATTGTTGATGATACTTGAAAATTAAAAAAAA
Source organism: Torreya grandis (assembly GCA_037957365.1). Lineage (NCBI taxonomy): Eukaryota > Viridiplantae > Streptophyta > Pinopsida > Cupressales > Taxaceae > Torreya > Torreya grandis. Next base: position 21,821 of record JARHVA010005251.1, on the reverse strand, counting down.
CTCTTATGAATTTGTATTACTTAGGTTATACTTGTGTGTATGTTCTTTTCTTGGCATCACATTGGTTATGATAATTAGGAACTAACAACATTTTCCATCCTATTTTTTAATTTATAAGAGTTCTATCATCTATGAATTCACCACCACATGGTAATCCAAACCCCATGTACTGGTGGGGTATGTAAGTTAAGTATCCACTATTTTAGTTGTCCAATTAGTTATGTTTTTTAAGCACATAGTGAAATTAGGTGATTATATGATCAAATACCAATATTTTACACAAAAAACTCAAATTTAAATTTTTTGACATCAACATAATAAAATATTATGGTTGGGTTAGGTATATTGGGACTAAACCCATTTTTATACATCTATTAAATCAAAATTTTCCATGGTTTTATGCCTCAACATATCGAAAGGTATATATAGGACTCTCTTTTACAAAATCTTGTACAAAATTTAATCCTATGTTATCCATTTCAACCATTTGAATTTTAGTAGATCAACAACTTGTTATCTCCAAGAAGTCATTCTTAGCTTACACTTAAAACTTGGTTAATTGGGTTATGGGTATGGTTTTACCTCCATAGTAAGTGCTATGAAATATTAGGCTAGACACTTTCCTATAAATGAGTTAGTATATATAAGAGCCTATAATACATTCAAGTCATTTTGCCTAGTTTTATCCTTTTATTGACATGCATGTTTTTTTTTTGGTTAAATTAGATATTGTTTGATCTTTTTATTTCAAATCACCTTTTGAATATCATGTACTTGAATTTTTTATGTTTGAAAATTTATTTTAAAGTACTTAAAAATCTAAAAACACAAATCAATATTAAAATTACAAAATTCAAAACTTTTTTTCAAACATTTATACTTTCAAGTACTTCTTTAGTGTCACCATTTTTTATTCAAAATTTCAAAGTGATGTCTCTTAATACAAGAAAAATGGAATTATTTAATACTCCTAATTTTATAGAAAAACCTTTTGGAAATGACCCATTCCAATTGGGAAGCCAATAACATCATATTAGGATCAATGATAGTGTTTATGATGAGAGACCTTACCATGATGAACATACTAATGAGGTGACTTTGCACAAGAATCCACCATCCAAAATCATAAAATATCTCCTAGAGAATAAAAATGAGGTGTTGTTATAAATTTTAGGTCCAGGAGCTAAGTTTCCTTTAGGTTTTGATCCTAATGACTTATCACTCTTGATTGGAAGGAAATAAACCACATCTCTCATCCAAGAACAAGGAAAATATTTTGATTCCTTAGGGAATATAAAAATTGTTATAGGTTGCAATAAAACCAATCAATATCTCTCTAAAACTTACATAGATAAAGGTAAGGAAGCTATATATGTTATATACGAGGCATCTTAACAAATCCATGTTTTTTGTTGAAGATCATGTCAAAAAATAGATAGAGAAATAGCTGAGTTCAAAACTAACATGTCAAATAATCCTCTAATCCATCACTTGATCATTTTAGAATGATGTGGCCATATCTAAAGTTTTAAGAGTTAAAGATATTATACTAGTAAGAGATCATAAGAATGGTTTTTCAATTAAATTTAATAATTTATCATACTTTAGGGAACTTACATCTTCTACTAATGCACACCATCATGCAAATAATATAGTTCAATTAATAAAATTATCATATGATGAAGTTTAAAATATATATATATATATATATATATATATATATATATATATATATATATGAAGACATTCCAAATTAATAGGATCTTGATGATTAAATTAATCTTACTCCACTTCCAAAAAAGATTAAAGAATAATCTAATTTATTAATTGAAAATAATACTGACATAAATATTGGAATTGAAGAAAATATTAAGGTTGTGACAATTATTTCTTCCCTCAATAAAGAAGAGAAAACCACTTTAACTCTACTCCTAAAGTAAATTTTAGATGTGTTTACATGGTAATATGTAGTAATTATATGGTTGGATCCTTCACTATATGTTTATCACCTTATTTTCCATAAATATGTAGAACTAGTAAAATATACACTTAAAAAATTGCTTTTAAAGGTGGCACTACTCGGGATGAATTGTAAAAATAGTTAGAAGTCAGTATCATATGGCCAATAGACTACTCAAAGTGTATATCCAATATATTTCTAGTAACTAAGAAACCAATAGGGATTAGAATATAAATAATTTTTATGGATATCAATAAAGCATGTCTTAAATATGACTCCTTTACCAGACCACAATAGGTCATGAGATTTTGTTCTTAATAGACAATTTTTTGAGGTACAACCAAATCAAAATATCTATTGAAGACTAACATAAGATAAAATTTATAACACATTGTCTAACATTTTATTATCAAGCGATTCCATTTGGCCTTAATAATGTTGTATCCACTTATAAACATGTAATGATAGTTGTCTTTCATGATATACTCCATGAGATTGTTAAAAACTATGTAAAAGATATTTTGGAAAAATAAAAAACTAGAGTAGACCATCCTAATGAGTGGTTGAGAGAGTGTAAGGTTTGTATAAATATAAATAAGTATGTGTTTGGGGTTACTTCATGTAAACTCTTTAGTTTCATTGTATCACAATAGGGTATAATGGTTGATCTTATAGAGTTCACAACTATCACAAAAATAAATCCACCAAAAAATCTCAAACATTTTCATAGTTATCAATGTAAAATTCAATCCATCTATATATTCATGTCATATCTTGAAAAAATATATCACCCTTTCACATTTATTATTAAAAATAACATTGTATTTGATTGGAATGAGGAATATAAATAAGCATTTACAAATCTTAAACACTATCTATAAAATACATTGGTCGTAATGCCACAAACTTAAGGAAAAACTTTACTCTTATATATTTTAGAAATGAAATATGCATTTGGTGAATTATTAGCCTATCATGATGAACATGGAATTGTAAGAGCAATGCATTCTTTGAGTATAACCTTAGTATCCTATGAACTAAATTATTTTTCAATCAATAAAGCTTGTCTAGCCTTTTTTTGACTTCAAAAAAACATTTCCATTACATGCTTAATAATCAAACCAAAATCATTGCCAAAGTTTATCCACTTAATTATATCCTTTCCAAATCATCTCTAAAAGGGAGTTTGACTATGTGGTTTATGCTTCTAAGTGAGTTTGATATAGATTATATCAGTAAAAAAGATATCAAAGGAAAAATACTCACAAATGGCTTGGAATAAAAACAATTTAAGGATGTCAATTATCTCATATGAATGTTATAGATGAAGAAATCATGTATTTACATTAACCATTAGAGTGGAATTCATACTTGGATGGGTCTTTCATAAGTCATGGATTGGGGCAGGGATGTTTCTCATCATTCCATAATATTATGTTATTCTTAAAGCATCTTGGATAGGATTCCATTTTACCAATAACATAACATAATATTAATCTCTTTTTTATACACTCAAGCTTACAATTTAATGGAACATATAACATCTCTTAGTTTTGGGGATTCATGGCTCATCATCAAACAAGTAATTGATGAATACTAGGTTAAAGATGATAAAATAATTCATTATAAATAAAAGGTGGATAGTCTTAAATAATGATTGCAATCCATATAATTTGAGAAATTTCCTTGACTTAGTAACAGGGAAGTTCATTACATGGCCATAATTGGTTCACTTGTAGACATGCATCTAGATGACAATCATATCTAATTCTTTATTGATAAATTGATGTGTCTAGTGTATGATATACCTAAATCTGAAATGGTTTGTGAGGTTGTTGGTCATACTTACCCTTTGTACCAAAATATATAAAAATACCTTAGTAATAATATAATTCCCCCTATCGTATCCCACAATAAATAAAAATCCTTCATATAATGAGCTTACCATGTTAGCATCCTTGTAAAGACATCATATTATATTGGTTATGATGGAACTTTATTATGGTGTTTAAAATCTGAAAAGGTGGCCTTTGAATTAAGAAAGTTCATAATGGTATTTTTGGTGCTCATACTAGTGGCTTGGTCCTTGTAAATAAACTTCTACATGTTAGATATTACTGCCCAATGATGAAATTTGATTCATGGTAATATGTCAATAAATGTGTCATTTGACAAAAAAAATGGTGACCTAATCCATAGTCCATCACAATCATTTAAACATTACCACTCCATGGCCCTTTTCCATATGTGGATTAAACCTTATTGAAATATCAATCCTAGTTATTTAGATGGTCATAAGCACATAATCACCACCAATAATTATTTTACTAAGTGGGAACAACTATTTCATTAACCCATGTGATAGAGAGATGTCCGTGATGTCATGGAGGTGTCTTGGTAAGTGGATGAAGTGCCTAGTTAGCCTAATTGATAATGACAAAGCAACCAATATGCTTGTTCTAGTTTTCTTTATGATGGCTTGGTTGATCTTCAGTTTTGGCATGATTAGAAATTTTCAAGGATGAGTATGGTGGTTGGATAATTTTCAATATACACCTAAGATGTTTCCTATGATTTGAGAGCTTGTATATATAAGTGGAATTCATTTGGTAGTCCATAGTTTTCATCTAGATAGTTTGGGTCTAGTGTCAAAAAATCTAAGTAGGTAGCTTTATGCCATCACCATTACCATGTGCGAATGAGTCAAGGGGAGTTGGAAATATTGTTGTGATCATAGTCATCCCTAATTTATATGCATCATATATCAATTCATGTATCAAAATGAGGTCAAAGATATGAATGTAAAAAGTTGACTTCTAAGATAGAATTCACTACTTTCCCATACTTGGCCAAATTTGTAATGTGGTCAGAAAGAGCTGAGTAAGCATGTTGATGAGGTTAACATTCACACATGTGGAAGTTTCAAGAAAAAATAATCATGTGTTTGTTCATTCTTGTGTCAGTTTATTTTCACTAATTTTTAGATCATGTAATGTAACACATCAAGAGATATGCATTTACAATGTTGGGCTTCTAGGTAATTTTATTGTGTTTTCCCATACTTAGCCAATTATGCAATGTGGTAGAAAGAGTTGAGTGAGAATTTTTATGGTATTATATCTCAAATGTGTTAAGGTGTTAAGATAATTTGATCATATAAGTTTGTTTAATTTTGAGCATAGTTGATTTGTGATAAAATTGAAATCATATACTGATGCATAGTGAAAGTTATGCAGGAATAAAGTCAATCTCCAAAAATATTTTGACATAGTTGACTATGTGACAAAGTTTTTTGAGAAGGCACTTTAATGGTATTATATTTCACACATGCAAGGGTTTTAGGAGTAGTATGTCACATGGTTGGATTCTCCTATGAGATCATGCTTGAAAATGCAAAAGTTATTAAGAATAAAAAATGGATATTCAAGCATATTGAAAGGGTCTCCATACTTTATCATTTTTGAAAATGTTAAATCTCAAAAAAATCAATGGTACACATTTATCCAATAAGTCAGGAAGAAATGAGATAAATATAGGTGCATGATGTTTAATGATTGAGCAAATGTACATGATAATGATCCAATAGTGAGTGGGTATTCATATAGATTGATTGAATAGTGATCATTGATAACTAAATCCCTAGTTGATCCACAGAGATTAATGGACATTAAGTGAACATTTTAAGGATGCACAGGATGTGGTCAAAGTGATAGAGGTTTAATGATTAAGAATTGGGAACTATGTCTTAAATATTGGAAGAGATTGGTGGTGCATATTCAATTTAAGTAACAAGGAAACAAGATGTGACCATAGTGTTCAAAGTTTAGTTGTGACCATTTGCATTTGAATATTTGAATTTAGAAAGGAAAGACCAGTGTTTGGTTTTTGGATCATATCTTTCGATAGAAGATGAATTTTCTATATCAGTAAAAAATAAAGTTGTATAGGACTCAAACACACATCTAGTTATATGGATTTAAATATCTAGAAGTGTGTATATAAAAAGTTATTGAGCTCCAAATTTTATTGTGTTTTTTTATATGTTATGTAAGTGACATGTGAAGGATATTCAAGCTTATGTAGATGTTGCTTCAATGTTTTATGGTGAATTGGCTATGGGGGAGTGTTGTAGACTCCATGAGCATACTTTTTGATTATTTTGGAGGTGTGATCAATCTATATCAAGTATGAACATTGCTTAAGAAGTTTATTGTATGTTTATTAATGGTGTTCATCTATACAAGGTCTCTATTTGAGTTGTTTAAGAATATGCAGATGTGAGCTAAGATTTTTTTGATCTTTTGAGGATGTCCTAGGGGACATAAAAAATGGACCTATGTATTTATAAATGGTCATTTGTTCTTCATTTTATTTAATATGTATCAAAAAAGGTGAATGGGTCTCCATAGGACCTAAAAGTGACATAAGATTATTTTGAAAGGGGATTGTGATTAAGTATGACCCATATTAGATACCTTAAGAGTGAAGGCATCTATTATGGCCAACTAAGATTATTATTAACTTAATAATTCATGATTTTTCTATATATAGTAGAACCAAATTTGTCAAATTCTATAATTGTATGTGTGAGACTTGTATGTGAGATATTTAGAGAGCGAAGGAAAGTAGAGGAGAGTGAGAGTGCCCATATATCGGGTTGATGAGAAGAAAAGATTAAGGATTGTGTGTATGATATGTAGATCATTTTTATGATGACATTATATGTTGTAAATATTTTCATTGATGTCAAAGGTCTACCATTATTGGTGATAAAGGCCCTATCGCATTTAATGGTGTTTTCAATATTCATATCTTGGCTAATGTGTGTTAATATTTATTTAATATTAATGAGCATATTTTTGGTTGCATATAAGTCAAAAGAGGGCCCATGGAGAAGTCAAAGAGTCATGGGGTAAAAGATGAAATAAGAATGGGATGCATTTTCTCATGAAGATTCACCTTGAGGAATTCCAAGAGTCACCATGCGAAGATAAAAGAGGTATGGCACATTTTTCCATGAAGGGACACTTTGAGTAATATGAAAAGTCACCAAGATAAAGAAAAAAGAGGAAAGGATGCTTTTGCTTATGAAGGGTCACCATATGACTTTTCAAATGTAAGGATATGAAGGGTCATGGAAGTTTGGCACCATTTTCCATGAGGATTGAAGGGTCACAAAGGGTGAAGGCCGAAGGTCATCTGGAAAGATATAAATAAAGGATTGAGATTAAATTTGTAATATGAAAGAGAGTGCATGGTTTGTATTTTTTCTTGAATAGAGAAAAGTAGGAGATATTGTAGAGTTCTATCATTTGTTGAGTAAGCAACATTGAGAGATAGTTTTTTTCTATACACAAGAGGGGTTGGTTATCTTGTGGGTTAGTCCTCACAAATTTTGTAAGGGTTTGGTGCTACTATGGGTTAGTGTTCATAAATAGTTGTTGTGTTGGTGATCAGCAAAGGGGTTGGTGCTCTTGTAAGTTGGTGCTTGAAAACTTTGTATTTTGAGTTGGTGCTCATTCATATACTTGAGATTGTTTTCCATGGTTTTTTCCACTTTGGGTTTCCACATAAAAATATGGTGTCTCTCTCTCTCTTGTGTGGTGAAAATTATTATTTTAGTTTTATTACATATATTGAATGGATGATCGATTGGTTAAAGAAAATAAATTATATTTAATAAAAGATATATAATATATTGATTCAGCCCCCCTGTTAGTATATTTCATGCTTAACAATTGGTATCAGAGCAAGTTCCTTTTGAAAAAATTTTACAGCTTGAAGGAAGATTAGGAAAGCATGATGGCTGGATCACATGAACGATTTTATAAAAATAAGGCACCTTTGTTTGATGGAATGAATTATTCTTTTTGGAGCAAAAAAATGAAGACTTATTTGATAGCCCTTGGATTTGACATATGGTAAGCAATGGTGGAGGAATATGAAGAGCCATAGACAATTGTAACTACTCTAACATAGAAGAAGGAAAGTGAAAATAATGCTAAAGCTTTAAATACTATTTTATGTGGCTTATCAAAATTTGTTAAATTTATGCAATGTAAATCTGCTCATGAAACATGGGTAAAACTTGAGAATATTTACAAAGATGATGGAAAGGTTAAATAAGCTAAGATTCAGACTTTCAAAAGATAGTTTGAGAGTTTGAAGATGGAAGAAGAATAAAATATAGCAAGTTATCTCTTGTGGTTTGATCAAATAGTCAATCATATTCGAGGTGTTGGAGAAAATTCAGAACAGTCAACTGTGGTTCAAAAGGTTTTGAGATCTCTACCATTGAGATATAATGTGAAAGTTTAGGCAATTAAAGAGATGAAGAATTTATCCAAGATAAATATAGATGAGCTTCATGGTATTATTATGGCATATGAGATGCAGACTGAATAAGATAAACCTTCAAAGATAGAAGTGGCTTTTAAGACATCGAAGAAATAGAAGGCTAAAATTCAAGAATCAAGTAATAATTATAGCAATGATGAAGATGACAATGAATCTCTATTCATTCATAAGATGAAAAATGGCATAGGTAAATATCAAGGAAAATTATCTTTTAAATGTTTTAATTGTGGAAAGATTGGAAATTTTATAGCTAAATGCCCAAATAAGGGTAATGACAACAATGAAGAAGGAAAGTCTACATACAAAAATAATTTTAAAGGCAAATCCAAGAAGGGATTTGAGACGAAGAGTTTGTTTTCTAAAGATCCTAGCTCAGTCAAAGATAATGGAGTCAGTGACTTATAAGAAGAAGATATTCTATTAATGGCCAAACATGAGATTCCTTTGCAAGTAAAAGTATAGATGATCAAGAAGAAGAACATGATGAAGCTGAAGTGAATCTGGAAGGAGAAATCATTTATGCCTTAGAAAAGTTAAAATCTCTTGAAAATAAGAATTTAAGATTAAAGCTCCAAATTGAGAAAAATGAAAAGGAGTCAAAGGAAATAATTGAAGATCTACAAGCACACTTTGAAGAAGCCAAAAAGAAGATATAACAACATAGTTAAAAATAGTAAGTAAATAATGTGAAAGGTATGTTAATAAAATTGCTTCTTTAAAATCAGATCTTGATAAAACAAATAAAGAAATCAATGATAGAGCAGCCAATGATTCAAAATTTGAGAATAACACTAATATATTGAATAAGATATTAGAAAAATAAAGATCAATGTCAGATAAGATAGGTATTAGATTTGAAAAGGAGAAAGAGGAGGTCACTACTTTCACAGACAAGGAAAAAGGAAAGATCTATACTGAAGCTCTTACAAAAGAAGAAATAAAAAGGGAAGAAGTTAAGAATATAGAGGACATCTCAAACAAAGAAGGATGGAGGGAACAAAGCTACAAAAGTTAATCAAGTTAGAGATACACAAATACGTCCTATTTTTATGGCTACTATTTTTATTTTAATGGATATGGCCATAAGAAATTAGAATGTTGAAAAAGATCTAACAATTTCAAAAATAAGGAAAAGGAAAGTCATGTATAATCAAGCAGAAGCCACAACTCTTTTGCTCCTCTATTAGGCTTTCATGAAGAGGCCATAATATGTTACAAGTGTAATAATCTCAAACACATAGCTTGATACTATAGAAGTGTGTTTGATTTAGTTAAGAAGGACCAGAGTTTCAAGGCTCCATTAATTAAGAAGAAAGTTCAGACAGGTTTTTGGCAAAAGATATAACCTAAAAAATCTATGTTGGTGCAGACAACCTTACATGCAAGAAATGAAAAAAATCCATAGTTCATTGATAGTGGATGATAGAGGTACATGATATCAGATAGGAGCAAGTTTATAACCTTGAAGAAGATCAATGGTGGCATAGTGAAATTTGGATATAATACTATTGCCAAAATTGCTAAAAAAGGTACACTAAATTTGGATAATTATAGAACTAAAATTGAAAATATTTTATATGTAGAAGTTATTAAGCATAATATTTTGAGTGTAAGTCAAATGTGTGATCAAGGACACACACTAAATTTTTATTAAAAAGGTTGTGAAATTAGAAGAAAATATTTAGATGTATTGGTTGCAGATGCTTAGAGAACAGGTAATAACTTGTATATGCTATCAGACATCAAAGATTTTGAAGATGTTATTTGAGTCAGATTGAAGAAATTTGGCTATGGCACAAGAGAATGGGTCACATAAATTTTGAAAACCTTGTCAACATTAGCAATAACAAAGAAGTCAAAAATATTCCAAATATTACAAAGCCATCTGACATGCTTTGTGAACCTTGTCAGCATGGGAAGAACTGAAAGGTGGTTCAAAACAAAAGAGTACTCAACCACTCAGATGCTAGAGCTTGTTCACACTGACCTATGTAGACCTATGAGAACTCAAATTACTTAAGGTGAGAAATATTTCATGTTACTTATTGATTATTTTTCACGTATGACTTGGGTAATGTTTTTAAAAAAAAATCAAAACATTTTAGACATTTCAAAGCATTCAAAGCATTAGTTGAGAATGAAACTAGTTTGAATATTAAGTGTCTAAGATCAGATCAAGGAGGATAATTCATCTTAGATCAATTTATTGAGTTTTGTGAATATCATGGAATAAAGAGACATTATTCAGCAACCAAAACTCCATAGCAAAATGGAGTAGTTGAATGAAAAAATAGAATAGTTTAGGAGATGGTGAGGACAATGTTAAATGAATCCAAGATAGTAGATAAATATTAGAGAGAGGTAGTTGCTACAGTAGTGCATATTCAAAATAGAGCATTACTGAGATTCAATAGTGACAAGACTCCTTATGAGTTATGAAAAGACAAACCAACAATAGTTGATTATTTTAGATTTTTTGGCAACAGATGCTTTATAAAGAGAACCAATGAAAAACTTGGTAAGTTTAAATATAGAGTAGATGAAGGTATATTTCTTAGTTATTATTGCAAAATTAAAGCTTATAAATTTTTTAACAAAATAACTAAGATTTTTTTTGAAAGCGCAAGTGTCAAGATAGAGGAAGATGGAACATAAAGAATTAGTGATCCAATAGACATTCCTAAAATCACTAAAGAGGAAGGTTTTGAATAATTAGATAAAGATGAGGAGAAGGAAAAAAAGGGCACCAAAACTCCATCTAAATATGTTTAGAGAAATTAAAATGAAAGTGACATCATTAGGGAAATAAATGAAGGAATTCACACCAGAAGAATGATGGTAAGTGAATATGAGCAAGTTAATTTCTCTTTGTTATCCAAAATCTAGCCTAAAACTTTTTAAAAAGCTAGACATGATAAGCATTGGGTTAAGGCTATGGATGAATAATTAAATCAAATAGAAAATAGTGATACTTTTAAATTAGTGCCTAGACCAAAAGATCACAATGTGATAGGAACAAAATGGGTCTATAGAAATGAGTTGAATGAAAATGGAGAAGTGACCAGAAATAAAGCAAGATTAGTATGTAAAGGATATGCTCAGATTGAGGGAATATATTTTGAATAAACTTTTGCACTAGTGGCAAGGTTAGAGGCTATTATAATGTTTCTTACATATGTAGTGTTTAAAAATTCTAAAGTGTTTTAGATGGATGTCAAATCTACCTTCTTGAATGGGAACCTTGAAGAAGAGGTCTACATTGAGTAGCTTGAGGGATTTATTCTATCAAATATTAGTAACCATGTATGCAAATTGAAGAAAGCATTTTATGGATTGAAATAAGCTCCCACGAGTTGGTATGCAAGACTTGATAAGTACCTACAAGATCAAGGTTTCAAGAGAGGATTTACTGATAGTAATCTCTACATATAAATAGAAGGTGAGCATAAATTTATTATTTTAGTATATATTGATGATATTATTTTTGGAGAAAATATTGAAAAGATGACAAAATAATTTTCTGATAGAAGGCAACAAAAATTTGAGATGTCTATGCTTGGAGAATTGTCATTTTTCTTAGGATTACAAATATTTCAATCAAATAAAGGAGTTTTCATATCTCAAAGTAAATATGCGAAGAAAATGTTGAAGAAATTTGGTTTTGAGGATTGTACACCAGCTAACACACCAATGTGTATAGGAAATAAGGTGAGCAAGGATGAAGATTCACCTATTACAGATCAATCTTTGTATAGATTTATGATTGGTAGTGTTTTATATTGGAAAACATCAAGGCCAAATATCATGCATGCAGTAGGTATGGTTGCAAGATATCAATCATCTCTGAAAGATAGTCATGTTTAATTGGTGAGGAGAATATTCAGATATATTAAGGGGACATTGGATTATAGATTATGGTATCCCACAAGTAGAGATTTCTCTTTGGTTGCTTATATAGATTTAAATTTGGTAGGGTTCTTGGATGACAAAAACAATAAAAGTGGAGGATCTTTCTTCCTTGGAGATAGCTTAGTATCATGGCTAAGCAAGAAGTAGAATTTAGTATCACTTTCTATAGCTAAAGTAGAATATATTGCAGTAGTATTATGTTGTACTCAAGTTCTTTGGATGAAGCAAACTTTGGAAGATATCAAGGTAAAGTATAATGAACCTATTTATATTTTTTGTGATAACACAAGTAATATAAATATTTCAAATAATCTAGTGATGCATTCAAGAACAAAACATATTCTCATTAGATATCACTTCTTGAGAGATCAGGTTGTAGATCAACAGGTTAAGATGGAATATATCAATACTATAGAGTAGATTGTATATATTTTCACAAAGGCACTACCAAAAGACATATTTGACTATCTAAAAAAGAAGTTGGGAGTAATTTATTTTACTTCCTATCATTGAGGTTTAGCATCAGTTGAGGGGGAGCTAAGTGTTAGCTCCAGGTATGCCCTTTACCATTGATGTCAAAGGGGGAGAATAATAGGTATAGTTATAGGTGCATAAATAGGTACAAGAAATAGATATAGGTTGCTAAATTAAGGGGTAGTTATTATATGTTTTTTAGATGGCAGTATGTGTAGGTTTTAGGATGTGGTAGTTTTAGTTTGAGGTTGTCATCAATGACAAAGGGGGAGATTGTTGGAAATATTGTCATTCATGTCAAAGGTCTAGCATTATTGGTGATAAAGGCCCCATTGTATTTAATGGTGTTTTTAATATTCATAGCTTGGCTAATGTGTGTTAATATTTATTTAATATTAATGAATATATTTTTGGTTTCATATAAGTCAAAAGAGGGTCCATGGAGAAGTCAAAGAGTCACGGGGTAAGATATGAAAGAGGAATGGGACCTATTTTCTCATCAAGAGTCACCTTGAGGAATTCCAAGAGTCACCATGTAAAGACAAACAAGGTATGGCACATTTTTCCATGAAGGGACACTTTGAGGAATATGAAAAGTCACCAAGATAAAGACAAAAGGGGAAAGGATGCTTTTACTTATGAAGGGTCACCATATGACTTTTCAAATGCAAGATTACGAAGGGTCATGCAAGTTTCACACCATTTTTCATGAGGATTGAAGGTTAAAAAAGGGTGAAGGCCAAAGATCATTTAGAAAGATATAAATAAAGGATTGAGAAGCCATTTTTAATATGCAAGAGATTGCATGGTTTGTATTTGTTTTTGAAGAGAGAAAAGTAGTAGATATTTTAGAGTTATATCATTTATTGAGTAAGCAACATTGAGAGATAGTTGTGTTTTATAAACAAAAGGGGCTTGTGCTCCTATGGGTTGGTTCTCATGAATTTCGTAATGGGTTGGTGCTCTTGTGGGTTGGTGCTCATAAATAGTTGATGTGTTGGTACTCAATAAAGGTGTTGGTGCCCTGCAAGTTGGTGCTTGTAAAATTTGTATTTTGAGTTGATGTTCATTCATATACTTGAGATTATTCTCCGTGGTGTTTCCCACTTTTGTTTTCCACATAAAAATATGCTCTCTCTCTCTCTCTCTCTCTCTCTCTCTCTCTCTCTCTCTCTCTCTCTCTCTCTCTCTCTGTGGTGTAAATTATTATTTCAATTTTATTACATATCTTGAATGTATGATTGAGTGGTTAAAGAAAAGAAATCAGATTAAATAAAAGATATATAATATACTGATTCACCCCTCACCTCTTATTATATTTTTTTCTTAACACTATAGTGTTCTTGTAGTATGAAGTTGTTCAAAGAGATATGAGTGTGCATATGAGGACTATTTAAGTGAAGAATCTAAGATGCTTATTTGATAAAGAGAGAGAGTTTGTTCAAGGATTAGATAATCAAGTGTTCCATTATTAGGTGTTGAATACATCAATTTTAAGGTGGTACTATTCTTTTGATGGAAGGTCTAAAGGATTTGATATTCCTTAGGGGTAGTTTCTCCTTATGAAATAGGGTTTCACTAAAGACCTTTGATCGTAAGGACTTGATCAATGTTGTAGGTGAGGACTTGATCAGTCTCTTATTTATGATCATTTTATAGGATAATATTCCATGTGTTTTTAGGCTTGAGAGTGGGTTGTATTCCCCAAGATGGTTTCCCACATAGATCTTGTGTTTTGTATGTGATCTTAATGTTGATTATTCACTACTATGAATGATCATTATGCTTCATGAATGATTGTAATTAATGCTTAAGTATTTTTAAGGGTTTAAACATTGAATTGGATAATTTATCACCACTTATTCACCCCTTGTCAATGGAGTGTACCTCTAACACTTGTTATTAGAGTGAGGTCCTTTAGTAGAATCTCGACAACTTGATTATGATCCAGGGTATAATGGCTAGTTATAATATGCAAGGTGGTTTCTCTACTAAGCAACCACCAATGTTTAATTAATCCAATTATGCTTTTTAGAGTGCTAGGATGATTAAATACATTATGTCCCTAAGGTTTGATGTATGGAAATATGTTTTAGATGGTTATGTTGCTCCTGTTATTCCTCCATCTTGTGTTATAGATAAGAATTTATCTGAGAACAACTCTAAGGAAATGAATGCCATCACTTATGGTCTTAAAAAAATTGAGTTCACCAAACTAATTCATTGCACATCTATCAAGGAAATATGGGATAAATTTAAGACTATTTTTTAAAGAGATTCAAAGGTTAAGCTTGTTAATTTTTAGACTCATAGAATACAATTTGAAATTCTCAAGATGAACAAAGAAGATACTATGGCATCCTTTCTGTAGATATTTGATGAGGTTATGAACATCATCAAAGGTCTTTGAGAGAATCTCAAAGAGACTATTATTGTTCAAAAGGTATTAATGTCTATATCCCCCAAGTTCAATCTAAAAATATCTTCTATTGAAGAGAGTCATTATATTACTCAATTGAAGATGGATAAATTACATGGCACTCTTACTACCTATGAGATGAGGAAGAATGATGATATACCTCCAAAGAAGGAAGAAACTTTCAAGATTGAAATGTAGACAAAGAAGAAGTTATAAGATAATAAAATCAAGAAGGATGACATTCTTGATATAAATGAGGATGAACTAATTACTTTGATTTCAAGGAAATTGAGAACAGGTTTGAGAAAGTATAAAGGTAAATTACCCATTCAATGGTTCAATTATGGTGAGATAGGACATTTTTCTAGTAAGTGCCCTCATAAGTATAAAATCATGATGATGAAGAGCATGATCAAGGTCATGATGATGGTAAGAGATATTTTAGGTCTAATAAAAGCAAAAAGGGATTAAGAAGGTTTGACAAGAAGAAGAATTACTTTAAGGACAAGAAGAGTCTCTACACCAAAGAAGATTATAGCTCATCAAATGAGAGTGAAGATAGTGACTCAGAATATGATCACAAAGATGATGTTTTTGCTTAATATGAAGCTTTGTTCATGGATAATAAAGGAATTATTTCACATTAAAAGGTGTATACTTGGAGCGATTTAGATGATGATGAAGATGAGGTGGACTATGAGACTACATTAACTAATGCTCATAAAGAACTAAATATTGATAATAAGATTAATAAGAATATGAAATCTAAACTCAAGGACTTTGAGGATCAATTTAGTGTGCTTGAGGAAAGAATGTATAAAGATTCCAAGGAGCATGAAGATAAGGTAAAACATCTCAGTTGTCAAGTAAAAATATTTTCTACAAGATAAAAAGCTAAAGAAGATGAATGTGCAAGGTATGTAATTGAAAATGAGTCATTGAAATCTAAGTTAAAAAATATGTCTAGTAAGGTAATGTCATTTTTAAGATTTGAAAATAGCTCAAGTGATATAGACAAGATTATGAATAATCAAAAGCATGTAAATGATAAGATTGGATTTGGATAGAAAGAATAAATTTATATTGAAACTCAAGACAAGATGAAGACTAATGTGAATAAGGATAATCAACCTTTGAAGATAAATCATTAGAAAAAGAATGATGGTGCTGGTAGAATGAAGACAAATCAAATCAGATAGCCAAATACCATGAGGTATGGAAATTTCAATGGTTACTAATATACTTGTAATTAGTTTGGACATAGAACTAAATATTGTATAAGACATATTAAGAATTAATTTACTTAAAACTATGATAGGGGTCATCATTCAAAAGGTGTATGAAAGGTTGAGTGTCTCAACTATCATGATGTGGGACATTTTTCAAAACATTTTCCATTTAAGGTAAGACAAAATGAGTTTCCTTCAAGAGATATTGAGTGCTACAATTATTATGAACTAGGACAAATTACAAGATATTGACCAAATCTAGTAAGGTCGAATGATATTTTTGAAAAATATATGGTATGCTTCAATTATGAATAGAGAGGTCACATTGCTAAGTTCTATAAGAAAATGCCTACAAGTCAAAAAAGGTTCAATCAGGATTCAAGAGTGCAAGAAATAAGACAAGTTAATACATGGAAACCAAAGGTGATAAGTATGAGTCATGATTAGACTACAAGTCCAAGTAATATATTTTTTATGGTGGAGAATGCTTCTAAATATAAATATCCCAAGAGGTCTCATTGTCTTCTCATGTTGATAATGAAGAGATTAAGCTCAAGGAGAAGACCAAGGTGTTGGTTAAAGCTAGTTCTAAGGTATGTATAGATCTAATTGAACATCCTCATATTATTGAACAAATGCGTAGTGATGAGGATCCATACTACAAGGAATATTCTTTAGATGAAAAGGTATGCCATGAATATATGTTATCTCCATGTATTGATAATCAAATCATATAAGAAAAGGATAATGTTTTAGTAGTTGAGGAAGTTGTTTCTCTAAATCCAAAGAAAGAAGAAGAACAACAACTATAAGTATAAATTGAGCAAGGAGGAAGAGGACTATGAGGAGTTGTATTTTGTTAGAGCATTGAGGTATAGAGGGTGTCTCTATGTATTCTTCTTAAGATACTCCTTTCAAGTGAAGAAGCAAGTGTTATTATGGTGTTTTTCAGTTGGAACAATCTACAGGGTCAGATTGAAGGTTCTCAAATGGCAAAGGAGGATTTATTATTTATCAAGGTAATATTTATACATAAAAAATGATGTTGAACTTATTCTAGTGTGCTTCAGTTGGTTTTGTGATCTAGATATATGTTTAATTCAATTTGGATATTTTTGTTAGCTCTCAAGTTTTTGAGTTTATACTTAAGAGCTTGTAGGTCCTAAAATGGGTTATAGGAAGTCAATGTTCCTAATGGTGTGGAAGCTCAAATCTTGGTCTAGATGTGTGTAATAATTGTCTCTAAGTGTACAATAGGTTTTAGAGTTAGATATTGATTCGAAGGTGTTGTTTTGACTTTGTTTGTCTTTAAGATTCTAGGGTTATGGGTTTTTCTAGAAAAGTTAATTTCATTATGATTTAAGGTTTAAGGTTTCTTAATATGTTGAATGGTCAAAATTGGTGATCAAATAAAGCTTCACAGAGAATTGAATGTTTTTGGTTCTTAAGCTATTCAAGTTCTTATCAAATGAGAGGCCTAATTAGGTAGTAGCTTTTTGAAGGAAGTATGTCACAAAGGATGAGCTCGTCATTGAAAATTGGTGTGATCAAGGGCGCATATGAGATTTTTATAAATATGAAGTTTAAGGTATGGAATTTGTGTCTATAAAAGGTTATGGGCTCTACCAATTTTTAGGTAGGGTTATAAGGAGGCCAGACATGCATAGGATAAAGTTTTGATGTTTTGCTTAGTTTCTTCAAAAGAGGAAGGTATGTGTGCTTAAAGGTGATTTATAAAGTTAGTTTAGTTTTCCATATTTGATGAGTGTCATGAAGTTTAGTTGGTGGTCATGGAAGTATATTGATAAAAAAAGGTTAGTAAGCCTACATGGAAGTTCCTAATGGTGTATGAATATTTGAAGAGGCTCAAATGATGAAATTGATTATATTTATGAGGAGGAGTCCATATCATATGTCTCTTGGTAAGTTCCATCAATTAACAGTGTTTTGTATGTTCTTTATTCTTTGTTTGTAGTTCTTAGTTGAAAAGAGTGTTGACATGGAGCAAGAAGAAGTTGTCAAGATAAGACGAAGTAGGCTCAAGGTAAGGGGGAGTTTGTATCATATTATAAATATGGTCCTTTCCTTATTTATAATATTTTTAGGTTCTTAGGATTAATTGGTCCCTACTTTGTCATTACGTCAAAGGGGGAGAAATTTCCTATTGTGGGAGTGCTTGAAGAGAAAGAAGGTGAGATATATATTGTTATATATGTTTTTTTTGACATAAATGAAAAAGGGGGAGATTATTGGATAATTTTTAGTGATGTCATGGAGGTGTCTTGGTGAGTGGATGAAGTGCTCAATCAGCCTATGTGATAATGAAAAAGTGTGAAATATGCTTATTTTATTATGCTTTATGTTGGCTTGGTTGATCTTCAATTTTGGCATGATTAGAGATGTTAAAAGATGATTATGGTGGTTATATCATGTGAAATATGTCCCTAAGATGTTATATATGCTTTGAAATATTATTTACATAAATTTAATTCATCTTGTAGTCCATCATTTTCATCTAGACGGTTTGGGTCTAGTGGAAAGAAATTTAAGTAGGCAGTTTGATGATGTCACCATTACCATGTGGGAATGAGTCAATGGGAGTTGGTAATATGGTTGTGATCATAGTAGTCCCTAATTACTATGTTCTAGATATCAAGTCATGCATCAAATCATGGTCAAATATATCAAGGTGCAAAGTTGGCTTCTAAGATAAAATTCATTATTTTCCCATATTTAGCCAAATTTACAATGTGGTAAGAAAGAACTGAGTAACCATGTTGATGAGGTTAGAATTTGCATTCTTGGAGGTGTGAGGATAAAATTATCATATGGTTTTATTAATTTTATGCTTAGTTTATTTTCACTAATTTTTAGATCATGCAATGTAGTGCATCAAGAGATATGCATTTGCAAAGTTGGGCTTCCAGGTAGTTTGACTATGTTTTCCCATACTTATCCAATTATGAAATGTGGTTGAAAAATCCAAGTGATAATTTTGATGGTGTTATATGTTATATGTGTTAAGGTGTCAATAAAATATGATCATATGGATTTGTTTATTTTTTATCATAGTTTATTTGCACTAAATTTGAGATCATGCACTTAAGTGTCGCAAAAGTTATGGAGTAAATTTGGTCTCCTAAACATATTTTGACATAGTTGGATTTGTGATATAAGGTTTTTAGAATGCAATTTAATGATGTTATATATCACATGCATAAGTGTTTTAGGAGTAGTGTGTCACATCATTGGATTCTCCTATGTGATGAGATCATTTGATCCAAATTTGAGATCTTGCATCAAAGCACAAAAGAAGTTATTGCGGATAAAAAATGACTACTTAGGCATATTGAAAGGGTCCCCATAGTCATTTTTTAAAATGTTAAAGCTCAAGCAAGATTGATGGTGTGCATTACCCCAATAATTTAGAAAGCATTAAGATAAGGATAGGTGCATGATGTTTAACTACTAAGTAAAGGTACATGATAATGATCCAACAATGAGTGGGACTTTGTACAAATTGATCAAATGGTGAGCATTCATCATTAAACACCTTGTTTATCCACAGAGATCGATAGAGCACATCGAGTCACCATTTCAAGGATGAACACGATGTGGTCAAGATGAAAGAGGTTTAATAATTAAACATTGGCATCTATGTTTTAAAGATCAAAAGATATTGATGGTGAATATTCAATCTAAGTAGTGAGGATAGAAGATATAAGCATAATGTTCCAAGTTTAACTATGACCATTTACATTTGAATATTTAAAGTTGCAAAGGAAAGACCAATATTTGCTTTTTACACCATATATTTTGATAGAAGAATTTTTTTCTATTTTAGTAAAAATAAAAGTGGTAGAGGACTCCAATGTAAATCTATATATATGGATTTGAAGATCTAGAAGTGTTTACAGATAATGTTATTGAGCTTCAAAGTTGACTATGTTTTCTTATATTCTCTACAAGTGACCTGAGAAAGATATTTGAGCTTATGTAGATGTTGTTTCAATTTTTCATGGTGAATTGGTTATTGGGGAGTGTTGTAGACTCTATTAGGATGCCTTATGAGTATTTTGGAAGTGTGATCAATCTATCTTGAGTATGAAAATTTATTAATAAGTTGAATATATATTTGTTAATAGCATTCCTATGTATAAGGTCTCTATTTGAGTTGTTTGAGCATATGCATAGATGATTTAAGATGACTATGATATTTTAAGGATGTCCTAGTGGAAATTATGAGTAGACCTATGTATTTGTAAATGGACTTATGTTCTTAATTTTCTATGATATGTATCGAAAAAGGTGAATGGGTATCCATGGGACCTAAAAGTGAGTTAGGACTATTTTTAAAAGGGACTATACTTAAGTGTGACTCATATGAGATGCCTTAAGGGTGAAATCATGTATTTTAGCCAAACAAGATTATTATAAACTTAATAATTCATGGTTTATCTATATATAGTGGAACCAAATGTGTTGGGTTCTAGACTTGTAGGTGTGAGACTTGTATGTCAGAGACTTGGAGAGAAAAGGAAAGAAGAGGAGAGTGAGAGTGCCTAGCTATTGGGTTGATGAGTAGATAATATTAAGGACTGTGTGTATGATTTTTAGATCATTTTTCTAATGATGGTATTGTTATTATAGTTTGAAATGATGTAAAGATATCTGAGATTGCATGTGAAGATTATTTGATTGAAGAAGGTGAGAGGCTTGTTTGAGATAGAGAGAGCTTTTGTAGGGGTTAGGTAATAAAGTGGTCCATCATCAAGTGTTGAATACACTAGTTCTAAGGTTTTAGTGTTCTTTCTAAGGAGGGTCTAAGGGACTCAATATTCCTTAGGGGTAGTTACTCCTTATGAAATAGGGTTTCACTAAAGACCTTTGATTATAAGGACTTGATCAAGGTTGTTGGTCAGAAGGACTTGATCAAAATGAATTGATCAATGTATTTTTTTAATCATTTATAGGACATTAGTCCATATTTTTTTAGGCTTGACATTCATTTTATTCCCCAAGAGGGTTTCTCATGTAGATCTTGTGTTGTGTATGTGATCTTGTTTTATGTTCATTGTTCACTACTATGAATGATCATTATGATTCATGAATGATTGTATTGAATACTTAAATATTTTCAAGGGTTTGAAAATTGAATTTGATTATTTGTCACCACTGATTCACCCCCCTTCTTAGTGGAGTGTATGTCTAACACCATGTAATGAGAAAATAACTTTCTAAGGTTATTTTAGACCATATAATTTATTGTTATGATATACCTTATACCATTATATTGTATAATGGTAAGTCTTTAAAAAAAAAATTCAAAAGCCTTTGCCAAAATTACCAAATAAAACACAAATGGTCCACACCATACTCTCCCTAAGGTAATGGTTAAATAGAGGCATCAAATAAAAAACATCCTTAGAATCCTTAAGTGCATAGTATATTTTGGCCATGATTACAATTTATA